>OZ038458.1:21763747-21982017 GCA_964036195.1 Sphaerolaimus hirsutus
CATGGTTCATTTGACTGCAAGCGCGGCGGCAGTAGCGTGCCGTCGGGTCGCATGAGCGTCGCGTGTTTATGACGCGGCGACACTTTGTGCAGTCGTTAGGCTTGATACTGCTGCCGCGCCGGTGCTGTGTCTTCTTCACGTCAATTCAGAGCGATCTGGTAGTTGACTGGAAGCGATTGTCGTCGCTATATACGTTAGATATACGATAGCTGCACACCGGAAGCATGCGTCAGCTGAATGTTGTGACGCGCGCGCGCGACTTTAGCTTGTTTTGTTGCTAGTTCGACACTGGGCATGTCGTAAATTTGGAAATACTACTATTTATTTAGTTTGTTCGTTTTAATCGCTGGCTGCGTTATTTTTTCGTATTTTTGGCTTTTGGCTTTTCTGGAAGCTAATCAAGGCTTCTAATGTGAATCATTCCGATGTTATCATTTTCACAAATCTGTCACTAGACAACCGACTGCGTAACGTGCATGTGACATTCCTTCAGGTTTAGCCGCCAAAATCGCGACTGCAATCTTGATTCGCGCCCAAATTCTGATGAGCTTGACGGATTAGCGCTGCAAGTGACTCATGTAAGCTAACAAGCTTCTCAAGCGTGCTCGCGCTTCATTAAGCCGCGCTTCTTTGCCGCTTCAATCAGGCATTATGCGCGTGGCGGCAGCAAATTTGATTCATGATCATTGGGCACTGCATTGAGCGTGCAGTGCACGGTTGTTAATGTGTATTATGTACTTTTACTCAAAAAGTACGCATACTCGAGTACCGAGTAAATACGCATAGGCGTACTTTGAAAAAGTATCTGTACTCACCTTTACGATTACTTTTTGATAGTACTCGGGTACATTAGAATAATTTTTCCGAGTACAGAAATAGTAATTTCCATTACATTTTAGCCATTTTTGGAACACCATACATGAATTAACAATAATTTCATAAGAAATGTGTCTTAATATAAAGAAAATACTTTTACTCGCGAGTAAAAGTAAATATTTTCTACTTTACGCTTTCTGTAATTGGGGGTGGGTAAAACAAAAATACTTTACGCTTACGCATGTACTTTGAAAAAAGTTGGGTACTTTTAACAACTCTGGCGCAACGAACGGCGCCGCGACAAGTCTCCACTGTGATTGCCGCCCGTTCACCGTTGCGTTGAATGCATTGCGTCGGTTCATTACATTTTGCGCAGTGCGGCACATCCAAATGTGGGTCATGCTTTCCGGTGAATTTAGATTTTGGTCAGGCGCTGAACCAATATTCACGCGTTGATCATTTGTGAGTGTTGGCTATAATTTGTGCGACCGTAAACGTTGGAAAGTTGTGAATAGTTATTATTGTAGACATTTGCCTGGGGGCAGTCCAGACTCTTTGAAATGTCAAATGTCATGCAACGGGTCAAGACTCAGGTAAAATTTTGTGGGAAATGGCAAACTCGTTTGCCATTTTCCAACTGCATTTTACATGACTTTTGACACTTTACATGAGATCACATTTGACACTTTAAAGAGCGGTCTGAGAGCGGCTCCAGGCCATATATCTACATCATAAAATGTACACTCGCCCCATTAACCTCGACGGCGCTCTAAGCCCAGGTTAAGGCTTTCCGATTCCGGTCACACCTGTGCTAATCACCGCTGGCCCAACACCCATTTCAAAGTGGCACTTTGCACTTTAAAGTGGCGCGTGCGCAACCCTGGAATTATCGTGACATGACAATGCCGCGGCGGCTACAATATTTCCACTGGCGGAAATGGGCGGGCGGCCGGGCGGCGCGAGTGTTCCACGCAATTGGCACCTTGACCCGCGGCCGCGCTTCCGGGGCTGCGGTGCGATGTTGAATGTTGCGTTACATGCATTGCCCTGCACTGTTATTTAGTTGAACTGCGGCGATTTGTAGTGTCTGGGTGATATTGGAATGGGTGTGTTCTTTCGAACCTTATTTATACATTCTATTTGGGTGTGTTTTTCAGAATTTTGCGTTAAGTGCCTATAATTTGTCTTTTCAGTGCCATATCTGGCTCCGCCCATCATTTATTTCTTATCGACATAGAACGAGGTTATAAAATGGCACCCTCCATTGGAAAAATGTTGCAACTGGGAGTCTAATCGTCTCGAATCAAATTGATATGTGCCCGGCGAATGCAGCCACTGAATCAATGATACAGTGCATGCGTGTTATTATGCAACCTTATCTGAGCCCCTATATCTCAGCCATTTACTCACACAGCGCCATTCATTGTGGCCGGGCATTTGCTTGATCGCTATCAAACCAGGCCCGCATTGGAAAACCTTTACACTCATTTTTGTATTTCCGCGCGCGCGCGCATGCCGCGCTGGTGCCAATCTTGGACCCTGTAAAATGTCAAATGTCATGCAAAGTGTCAAAAGTCATGTAAAATGCCCTGCAAAATGGCAACCGGGTTGCCATTTTGCAGGGCATTTTACATGACTTTTGACACTTTGAATGACATTTGACATTTTACAGGGCATTTTACAGAGTCTGGGACTGCCCCCTGGCCGCCTGCCATTTTCCATTTCTGGTAAAAAGGCAGGCCAGCTAACATTTCGCCGCGAAATTGCGAGGTACACAGTTTTTGTACGGGCATGTCTCTTTCCATAGCTGCGATTGTGCCGCGCCGCGGCCCATTTCTACGCTGGCGCTAATGTAAAGGTGCCAGTTGCACAAATCGAGTTTTGCCGCGCCGCCCGCCGCGACCACATTTCCATTTACTTACGATTACGTTCTTACTATGCTGTAGGTGTGGAGCAGAGTTGTGAAAAGTACCAAACTTTTTTTAAAGTATTTTATTTTTACTCACCCACCGAGTACAGAAAGCTTAAAGTAAATTTGTTTTACTTTTACTCGCAAGTAAACGAGAGTAAAAATACTCTTTTCCCGAGAAAGCGTAAACGCGAGTATTTTTTCTCAGGAAAACGTAAAAGCTAGTAAAATCATTTTTAAAAAATTGGTAAAATATAATGGAAAAAATACTCTTTCTGTACTCTTTTTTAAAGTATGCCAGGGGTCTCCTAGGGGGGGGGCTGGGGGGGGGGGCTGCCCCCCCCCAAATCGGCCAGCTATCTATCTATCCCGGAGGCCGCTCAGCTATCTATCTATCCCGAGGCAAAATTTTTGGCTACTACCCCCAAAGACCCCCCCAAATCGCTCAGCTATCTATCTATCTGTAGTGGTTTTTGCGAAAATTTGCCCCAATTTTTGCTCAAAATCACCAATTTTCGCACCTTTTTATAGTTTTTCACCTTCAAATCGTGCTTTCTGGCTATATACATGGTTATATACCAATTTTAGCCATTTTATACCCATTTTTGGCTACTTTTAACTGATTATTAGCGATTTTTTCCCCTTTCTGCCTTCTTAACCTTGAAAAAGCCTATAAATTGTGCCCCCGCCAGTAGGGTTCAAACGATATCACTTTTCGATATTGATATTCGATATTCGATATTTTTTCAAAATTTTCGATATCGATATTCGATATTTTTTCAAAATTTTCGATATCGATATTCGATATTCGATAGTTTTTCAAAATTTTCGATATTGATATTCGATACGATATGGACCCTCGATATCGATATTCGATATTCAATACTAAAAAATGGTCGATATTTGATATCGATATTTCGATATTTTCGATATTCGATATTTAGCTTTTGGTATAGCAAGGCATATTTCAAGCAGCATGTTGTATTTTCATATGGTTGCAAACATGGTTGATTATCTCTTTACTGAAAAGTACAATTGATTTTAACAAGGTTTACAATGGTCAGAATGAAAAAATCGAAGAAAAAACATGACGAATCAAATTGTATCAGACAAACAAAAATTGGTAGATATTACAATTCATACTTATAACCCAATTGTTTAAGGGCATGTTGCAAAAAAGCAGCATATCAGCATTTTCTGGCTTCAAATATGAGGTAGGTAGTTCAGTAGGTATGTGGTCAAACCAAATACAAGAAATGTGGAGTAAGCACTCAAACAAAAATAACATTAAATACTTTACTTTTACTCATCAACTTAGATACTATAAGCAAATCAAATTAATCACAAATATCTCAAAACAAAAATAATAACTTAATTAAGGACATCATACAGGTTCGATATATCGAAAATATGGTCGATATTCGATATCGATATTCGATATTTTTTCAAAATTTTCGATATCGATATTCGATATTCGATATTTTTTCAAAATTTTCGATATTGATATTCGATATTCGATATTAAAAAATGGTCGATATCCGATATTCGATATTCGATACGATATATCGTTTGAACCCTACCCGCCAGCCCCCCCCCCAAGCCCCCCCCAGCCCCCCCCCCCCAGAAAAATATTTCAGCTATCTATCCCTCCGGAGGAGCGATTTGCTATCTATCCAGCCCCCGCGAGGGCCAAAATCCTGGAGACCCCTGAAGTATGCGTATGTGTATTTACTCGATACTCGAGTATGCGTACTTGTTGAGTAAAAGTAAATACGTTTTAATAACTATGCCGTGGGGGCGTTGATTTGAGCAACACTTATTTACGTTTGTGGTTTAGATGAATTCTCTATCATATTTAGTTGGTGTTGTGCTGTGTATTTTAGACGTGTCGACTAAAAGCGGTTCGTTATTGCCGCGCGATTTAAAAAAACCGAAAAATATAGTGTCAACCTGTAATTTTTACTTCGAATACTAGAATATTTCCCAAAATTCAACGGTGAACACACCAGAACAACCGACTCATTGATGCGTCACTAATCTTTTCACACATTTCGAGTGCGGCCACTCGAACGAATTGAGTATACACACACACACAGTTGACCAGTGTCCACTCTGACAGTTCAATTTTATTTCAGTGGTCAGTGCGCTAGAATTGAATTGTTCGCCGCGCGGCAGTATTGAGGTTGCGGCGTGCCGCTAAGCTGACGCGCTTCAAATTCCGGTGTTATTTGGAAGAGTGTCTGGGAGACTTATTTACGAAGTGCCTGTTTAAAGTGTGATAGATTTGTGCAGAGCATTGACATGAATCTACCTACTATAATTTGTCGACGTGAGTGTTGTGGTACGGCATGCAACGCCTCACCATTGACACTTTCGCTTACTACTTAAAAACTCTCAGTTGTAAACAAATCCATACTAAAGTAGCCGTACCAGCGACGGCATTGTGCGTAAGCGGCACCTCGGCCGCTGCGTCGTGTCGCCGCGGCACAACACCAGTCCACATTATGCATGCATGCGCCGCCTTGCACTGCAGCCGCGTGCCGCACTGCAACACTTCTGCAGCGCGGCACTGGCGAGCGCATGACGAGCCGACAACAAGCACGTATCATCGGTCGTTGTCGATGCCGTTCGGCCGTGACATTTGGTCGGTGACCCCACGAGGTGCCCAACTGCTAATGTTCGGGCGGCGCGGCGGCGCCCGACTGCCGCTGCAGTCCATAAATCGAACGCTGCGCCGCGCCGCTCGTCCGGCGACAGTTGTTACACCGGATATTAGCTGTCGTTCCCGACTGCGCGCATTTATGTTTGTTTGCTGCGACACGCGTAAATATTTACGGATCTTTTTTCTTTTTTCTACCAGATCGCTTTCTATAGCTGCAATTGCCGGAAGCGCTTTGAAGGCTGCAATTTGATAGCTGGAAGTTTGAAAAATTCCCACGAAATTCGGCATTTGAATTCTCTTTAATTCTCACAAAAGGAACCTTCTATTGCTTTTGACTGATCGTTTCCCCCTCAAGATTGATGGCGATTTTAAAATGGTGCACCCCAAATTTGAAGAATAATGCCCCCAAATTCGTCCGACATGTGTTTGTTTTTGCCGCCGCCATGTTCATTTGGCATTTACCTAATCGGATCCAGTCGAGTTGATAATCAATTGTAAAGAATCTATTTCGCTTATTACCGCTTTTTGCGCGGTACAGCTGGCATCGCTTAATCATTTTTTCGTTTTTATCGCGGCCGTTTTTGCGGCCGAATTTGAGCAAAAACCCGGCAAACTAAATATGATAGATGCTTTAATACGGACTACTAATTTTTTATGAGGTTTGCGAGACCTCCCCAGCGATGCGTTTTTAGGTGCCACTTCCAGACCCTGTAAAAAGCCCTGTAAAATGTCAAATGTCATGCAAAGTGTCAAAAGTCATGGAAAATGCCCTGCAAAATGGCAACCGAGTTGCCATTTTGCAGGGCATTTTCCATGACTTTTGACACTTTGCATGACATTTGACATTTTACAGGGCTTTTTACAGGGTCTGGGAGTGCCCCCTGCTAGGCTACATCGTTGTATTTATTGCCGCCGTGCTTTTAGTCGCTGCAGCTTTGTTATCACCTGTTTTGTGCACTCTCATCCAACGCGATCTAATTTTTTTTACGAATTGATGTGTTTTCCAGCTCATTTTATATTCAGCGTCAGTTTGGGCCTATATACTAGTTGACATGAAAATGAGTGTCAACTATATTCAACTAAATTTTGGTTGATTATGTGATTTCAAGTTTCCTATGTGACAGAGCATAGTTAATTTGACATCGTGACACTTTATTGTCACTTTTCCTGAATTTTTTATTCATTTAAATTTTTTTTAGTGTTATTTAGTTGACATTCAGTTGACACGAATTTTTGATGTCAATTATTGTGTGTGGGCCATTTTGTAGAGCCTCCAGATCCGAGAACTAATAAATACCTTCATTTTTATGTATATAACGTTTTATTGTTAATTTTACGAAGGTTTGTGCCCTTCCATTATTTTTCGCGTCAAAACTTGCGGCGCGCCGCCTTAAAAACTTCTTGTAAACGAGCTTTTTACGCGATGTTTTCGCTCCGGCTGAATAGAATATTGAATGCGGTCTCAATTTGCGAAGCAGGTGCTTTTTGTATTTTGAAAGTCGGCTAGCTAGCTTTTTATTGTGACTTTGCCAACGGAATAGTTTGCAGGGTGGATGAGGTTTGTGTGTATAGAAATCTATGTACCTACCTGTGGTTTTTGGTTAATTTTTTGTTGGTTTTTCAAGTGTCACGGCCGGGGAAAACTTGCGCGGACCAGGGTCGAAATTTAATTAGCCCGACATTTCATGGTGCCTTTCAGAAATTCATTGGATCGAGCGGGGTATTCTGTCATAATATCCCCCATTTGGTCACATTTATTACCAGTTTAGGGTAGGTAAAGCCTATTTTTTCGACGCCCTTCACGAAAATTTCTGACGGCATAAAAGACCCCCTCGGTTTACCCCCTCGAAATTTGCACCCTTAAAAAATAAACCCTCCATGGGAGATTTCGCGGAAATACGGTAATTCCGAATACATGGAATTGGGCTAATTATATTTTGGGTCAAAAAAAGTCGGGCTAATTATATTTCGCGCCAGCCTTCCACCGAATTGAATAGTGAATAGTCGCCGCGTCAAAAACTTGCACTGTTTTGACGTTTCTTCAGAATTCTCAATGCCATTCAGCGGTCCAAATAATGCCGAAAGTGTCATTCGCAGATTCATCAACATTGACATCATAATAATGGAAGCAGCCGCGCCGGCGGCCACCTAAAACCCGACCCGTTTCTAATTATAATTTCCATTTAGTTTCATCGTTCTAATTCCGAATTATTTACCTAATTTATTCCCGACTGTTCCGATCGGAATGGTCGCTAGAATTCCGGCCGGCTGAATTTTTATGGCTGAATTTATTTTTTGGCACTTTGACAATTAGGCGACAACAAAGCGGCAGCATGCGGCTGGAGCGGCGGCACGTGGGATTGTGGACTTTGCTGCCGCTTTTCTGGTGGTGCGGCGGCGGCGAGGCCGATCCCCAAGCCGCGCCGACTTTTGACATCAAACCAGGTTCGTGTTAATCTTAACGTATATCCTCGATTAAGCCCCCAGGGGGTCATTTTTTGTCAGATTTTTGACTGGGGAGTTAATCGAGGGGGTATTCGAGAGGAGGAGTTTTTTCACGTAAAATGCATGATCAATGGGTGAATATATTGTGTGAAATGGGTGTCTTTACCACCGATTAAAGAGGGGGTAGTTTTTCGAGGGGGGGGGCGTAATCGAGGATATTTATTTACCATTTGCCATTTTCATATTTAATTTTTTTCCCAGTTTAGCGTGCGGCCACGCATGCTAAGGTGCCTATATTTGCACAGCAGGATGGCAGTGAATTAACAAATGATTTATGTACTACGGTGGTTATTTTGAGCCGGTGCCAAATTTCGCCGCGGCAACAGATGAGTGCCCACCCGCTGTGAGACTGACTGCATTATTTCTCCTGCATGACGATTATCATGAACATGCCGCGTCTAGGAGCCTTTCAAGTGCCCTATCTGTACTATGATAAATAAAATCCACCAAATTCTTCGCTCCATCTCGAGGGCCATTCAGTTGAGCCATTGTCCCAGCGACGCGAACACAATGGCGCTTGGCTTCCATGCATTTTTGTGCAGCGCCGCCACTTCAGAGATGCATGATATGAGGTGGTTTTGCGTGGTGATGCACATGCACTGCCCCGTCAAGGATGTCATGCGATGCGATGCGTCTATTGTTCGTTGCTAATTGACGGTTGCATGCATGCGCGTATGGATATATACTGATGGAATTTTACTTTGGCTTGGTTTTTGGCACATGGTTTTTAGGAACTTTCATGGTTTTGGATTGGGAATCAAGTTTAGTGAACTTATGAGGTTGCGCAATAACTATGTCAAATTGCAATGGAATTATAACTCCATGAGTGCCTACATGCTTGTCGCGCTCAAGCGTGACCCATTTCATGTCGCAACTCGCAATGTACATAAATATATGCGTGTTCAATCATCAGCGACTATACACCGTTTTACAATCGCCGCAAATTATACACACATTGGCCACACGTTTCAAAGCGTGTTATTAGATTTCCACCGGATTGTAGGTTAGCGGTGCGGAAATGATTATTTTCGCCGCGCCGTGACTAATTTGTGCGTGGACTCTATACGCCGGTCAAAGTGCACACAGTGGCATTTGTGTACATTTGTAGCGCCGCCATTGTTGGGCCATCGCGGATGGAGTAAATTAGCAGCCAAGGCTGATGCTTCATTAACATTTTGCGCGCCGCGGCGCAGTCCATTATGGCGAGAAGAACAAAGCTCGTCGCTGCCGATGCATGATTCATGGTTGTCGCTCTGTTTATTCTGCCGCGCGCCAGGCAAAAACATGCAAAACGGCACAATGCGCGCCGCCGGGGCCGATTGATCGATGACGCATTTGCATCCAATTTGCAATGCATGCAGCACCGGTGTGCAACGGGTTGCAAGTGACAACTGCACGCGTGCATGCAGCCCAGGGTTGTTAAAAGTACCCTACCTTTTCTAAAGGATGTGTATGCATAAAGTATTTTGTTTATACTCACCCCCTGAGTACAGAAAGCGTAAAGTAAATTTTTTGACTTTCACTCACGAGTGAATGAGAGTAAAATACTTTTTTTCCAGAAAGTGTAAATGAGAGTATTTTTTCTCAGGACAGTGTAAAAGTGAGTAAAAAATACCTTTTGTTTCTGGAAAATGTAGAATGCAGCATTATGAATGTTTACCCTTGACAACTAATAGGTGTTTTCTTTCTATGTTTCTAGTATTCCTTATGCAAAGCAGGGGTCTCGAGTGGCAAAATTACTCTTTCTGTACTCGCAAAAATTACTCTACTGTACTCGAGTTCTCTCAAAAAGTATACGAACAGGCGAGTACAAACACTTTCAAAGTATGCGTATTTATTCGGTACTCGAGTACTCTACTTTTTGAGTAAAATTCAATACTCGTTAACAACTGCCGCAACCGAATGCCGCCTCCGCTGCAGTTGTTGTTGCCGCGCGTGCGCTACAAGCTGCCGAATGATGCATTCGTGTCGTTGTCAGCGTGTTTAGGGGCAGCCAAAATGGAACGCACGCCCAGTGCACAAACACTATTTGGATTGTGGAATAGAGCAGTCCATTTCGCGTGTATTGCTATAATGCAATTTGTATCCGGCTGGCAGTTAGATTAGTGCCCGGTGGCGCTTTGTTTCTACCCAAATTTGATTTGGTCAGGGCTAATATATGGGCGCCGAGTTGACCACTCGAGTTGTGTTCGTTACAATTTACATGAAACTGATGTCACTGCAGATTGTGGGAGACAGACTTTCAGGGGGGAAAATTTCAGGACAAAATATAAAATGTAAACAATTTGTTTGAGACGATAACGACCAAACGCAAAACACCACCACAGTCCAGTCCACACAACAATTTCCACAATCTTTTACAGAGTACGAGTTTTCTCGCGGCGTGGGCTACTACCGGCTGCTGCAGCTGGACGAGCAGTCGAATTCGATCTACGTGGGCGCCATGAACCACCTGTACAAATTGTGGATGTTCAATGTCAACGACACGCAAAATACCGCCTTTGTTGGTTCAACTGGGTGATTTCCGGGTTGTATTTGGGGTTAGAACTGGACCAGTTTTTCGGGTCCGGACCGGAACCGGAATTTTTTTATGGTGACTGGGATTGAGGTGTCGAGACCGGGACCGGAACTGACATTTTTGTGACCGGTACCAGCCTTGGTCCTAGAATTTTGTCGAGCCATCTACCGGGACCGTGGTCCAGTTTGAACCTTAGTAATCACAAATTCGTTCTGGTGGTGATCTCGACATTTGGTCACTTTACTCTTTCATCGCAGTATGCCGACAAGGAGCTACGACCGAGTGCTGATTCACTGACTGGATGCGCGTATAGAAGCAGCGACGTGGTCAGTTTTCCCATTTTGAAGTCATCAGATTTACCTACTACCTGAATTGTGCCTCACCCCTATAGCTGCAAAATGGGCAAAAAGGAATATTTTTTTAAACTTATCCAAAATGATTTCTTAAATTTTATGTAGTTTTTGAATTATAATTTCAGCACTATTGGGCCCACGCATACTAGTTGACATTTCAAGTAAATGTCAACTGAATGTCAACCAAATAACACAAACAAATTTTAAATCATAACACTGAAACGATGAAAATAAAGTGTCATGATACAAAAAAAACTATGCTCTATCACATAGGAAAGTGGAAATCAGCAATAAAAATTGAACAATTAGCCAAAATTAACCAAAATTCAGTTGACACGTGTATGCGATGTCAACTAGCGTATGCAAACTCTCTCCAACCCTCTCCAACCCTCCCAACCCCCCAGGAGTTCGCCTGCCAGAACCACATCCGCCTGGTGGTCCACCTGCCCAACACGGGTGCCACGGCCGGCTCCCCGTCCAAGCTGTACGTGTGCGGCACGAACGCCTTCAGTCCCCAGGTGCTGCTGCTCGACGCGCACACGCTCAAGGAGGTCGACCAGAAGAGGAATGGAGCCGCTGTGTGTCCAGTGCATCCGGATGATAGGGGCGCCGCTGTGTGGGCTGGTGGGTTTGGGGGATGGTTGGAGAGCCTGGGAAATGGAAAATGTCATGCAAAGTATCATGTAAAATGCCCTGTAAAATGTAAAATGTCATGTAAAAGACCTGTAAAATGTTAAATATCATGTAAAAGACCCTGCAAAATGTCAAATGCTTGACACATTTCATGCTTGGAAAATCAGGTTTCCAGGGCATTTTACATGTAAAATCGACACTGTAAATAGTTCCCTTTTACACTTTGCATGACATTTTACATTTTACAGAGTCTGGGACCGCCCCTGGTTGTGTGCGTTCGATTCAACCTTACCATTTCATAAGTTCTATCTAAAGATTAGATGGCGGGAAGGCTACAAATAAATAAAATGAGTATATTGTCCCCGTCAGTTGTTGCCACCTTGCTTACTCAAGAAAGCACAGTAAATCACTTTGTTCCCATTTCAGAATCTGGCAATCCCGGCGGCGTCGGCTCCATCTACTCTGCCACAGTGACCGATTTCACACAGACGAGCAGAATTATTTACAGGCCACCCATAAAGACAGACGACGGCAAGAGGTACCCGTTCATGAGGACAATGCACACTGACAACAAGTGGCTTGACAGTGAGTGCTGGTTGACAAATGACAATTAAAAGTGTAAAGCGTGCTTTGAGTGGTTGCTGTGTTTATTGAGCATGATGATAGGTTTATTTGGGATATTGAGCCGCACAGCATATTACAACTTTCCACTTTCCATCAATTGAAAAACTAATTCAGTTTGGTTTGATCAATAATTTGATTTTCTGTGCTATTTGAGGAATTTTTTTTGCAAATTTTTAAAAATAGTTGTCGCTTATAAGCTCATTTTTTATCACTTCGATCAATTATCGACCATTTTCCGTGTCACTTCTCCAATTTGGACGTCATCAGACTATTTTGAACTTTTTAGTTATCACTGGATCACTGATGGAATGGCGCCATGGCGCATGCGCCGATAAACGGCGCCAAAGAACGCCAGCGCCATGTCGCTTAGCGCCATTTTTCCTGGCGCTTTTCTATCTCACAAAGGTCATCCAATCGAACAACAAAAACGCAGATCCCGAGTTCGTGGGTGCGTTCGACATCGGCGAATACGTGTACTTTTTCTTCCGGGAAAATGCGGTCGAATTGACGCAATGCGCCAGCGGACCGGCGGTTTATTCGAGGGTGGCGAGAATATGCAAAGTGAGTTTTTTATTTTAATGACTGTAAACGGAATTTGATGACTTCAATTTGAACCGAGATATCGGACATCCCGATCGATTGTACCGTATATCCTCGAATATGCTTCCCCTGAATAACTCCCCTTGAACAACCGACTCCTCAAAACTTTTGGCAAAAAAATTAACTCCCCTGGGGTCATATTCGAGAATATACAGTATATGCCATTCTTCGCTGTCGATTCAATGGCACTAGCTGCAAGTAACCAGTAAGAATCACGTTCAATCGACAGCGTTCAATTCCTTAGTTGTCATTTAGAATAATTTCACATTATGCGGCGTTTACACTGACACGTGTGACGACAAAAACTTTTTGGGCTTTCAACTTTCGTTATGTGACGAAAATTGAGTATTTGTTGTGTCAGATACCTAGATCTCGATCTCTCTTTCTGCCTAGGACAAACATAAATTTTTATATATGACGTTATCATACACAATACAACAAAACAAAATTTTTGTCGTCACAGGTTGTCGGTTCGAGTTGTTCCCGGGAGCCTCGTTAACGAGGCTCCCGGGAACAACTCGAACCGACAACTTGTGACGACAAATTTTCTTGTTTGTTTTATTGTGTATGATCACGTCATATATAAAAATTTATGTTTGTCCTAGGCAAAAAGAGTGATCGAGATCTAGGTATCTGACACAACAAATACTCAATTTTCGTCACATAACGAAAGTTGAAAGCCCAAAAAAAATTTGTCGTCACACGTGTCAGTGTAAACGCAGCTTTAATTAAATATCACAATCTGTTTCTTTCAGAACGACGTGGGCGGCAAGCACGTTCTCAGGCAGAACTGGTCTTCATTCGTGAAGCTCCGTTTGAATTGTTCCCTCCCAGGCACATATCCTTTCTACTTCGATCACATTCGTGAGTTTATTATTTCAATGTGTTTATTGCTTTCATTGGACAGACAGCGCTATATTTACAATGAATGATACCATATTTTGATGAATAAAGTCACGTGAAAAAATGCACCAAATTCACCCAAAGTGGAAGCAACCTGACAAATATGATGAGAAATATGTACCGTATTACCTCGAATTAACCCACCCCCTCGAAATACCCCCCTAAAATTTGGCTGAGGAAATAATAACCCCCCCCTCGAAATACCCCCCCCCCTAGAATTGAATGTAACGAGAATGTACACGACAAATACAACAGTTTGTTATCTGTACAATGTAGAACACACGTTAAAACATTTACATCTATGTAATTGTTAGATTTTTATACGTCTGAGTATGGGGAATTTCCAAAAATTTCTGGCTAAATAATACACCCCCCTCGAATAAACCCCCCCTCGAATTATCCCCCTCAAATTTTGCTGGCGAAATAATAGACCTCACCTCGAATAACCCCCCCCCCCTCGAATTGACCTCCCTCAAATTTTGCTGGCAAAATAATAAACCCCCTGGGGGTATTTCGAGGAAATACGGTAATTTTGTTTTTATTCAAATGGGATATGGTAGATTTCATGGTAAAGTGTGCGATCAGTGCCAGTGGTCTATTCTAAAATATTCCAATTCCATTCCACAAATCGCCCAGGATCCGTCTCGCTGATTCGACCCGATTCGAAATCCACCTACCCCGACGATTTCACTTTCTACGCTGCATTTTCCACGCCAAAATCCTACGGACAATTTTCCGGCGCTGCCATTTGCAAGTTCGAATTGGCCCAGATTGACAGCGTTTTTGACAGGGGCACATTTTTGGAGCAAGTCAGCGCTACTGCTGCATGGCTTCCATTGTCCAATAGTAGGATACCGGAGAGAAGACCTGGCAAGGTGAGAGGGGTGAAATTGGGGATTGTGTTTTGCTGCGTGTTGGACGTTCATGTGCGATTTTTGAAGGTATTTATACGCGTAAATATACCGTTAATCCTTGAATAAGACCACAGGGAAGTTTTTTTAGTTTTTGAGGGTTGTTCAAGGGAGAGTTATTTTTTCCTCACCGGGCCAGCAGGGGGGGGGGGTTCAATTATTTAGGAGGGTATTTTTTCCTCACCCGGTCAATAGGTGGGTAGTATTCGAGGATTTAGGGTCTTAACATGTAAAATCTGTAAAATTTGTGAATTTGTACAAAGAAAATGGCTGTTTCTGTTTTTGCTGATGCGCGGCATCCATAATGACGCCACGAAGAGAAACGCTCCCAAAACTGTTCAGTAAAAAAGTGCATTTTTCACAATCCATCCAAATCACCCTCGCGAACCCCGAAACCTCTCATCCCCCAGTGCGTGCCCGACTCGTTGTCGCTGTCGGACACGGCGCTGCACTTCGCCCGCTCGCACATGTTCATGGAGCAGGCGGTGGCGCCCAAGACGGACAGGCCCATGCAAATCATCCCCAGCGGCGCCGTGCCCAGTTTCGTGGTCGTCGACAGATTGGACGCACATGATAGACAGTTTGTGATGCTGTTCGTGGCTACTGGTGTGTTTTTAGTGAGATTTGAGTTGTAAAGTGTGTGTGAATGGGTCCACACACACCAACTGACATGCAAACAAATGTCAACTAAAAAATACAAAAAAGTCGTTTCGAAGCATCACACATAACAGAAAAAATGAAAATTAAGTGTCACGATATAAAATTAATATAAAATTAACATCACATAGGAAAGGTGAAATCACATAATTGACATAAAATTTAGTTGACATCAATTTTAATTAGGGATGGCCGGTTTTTTTCAAATTTTTAAAAAACGTCGTTGATTTTTAAAAGCCTTACCATCGAAACCGTTTTTTTTAACTTGGCCAAAAAATCTAAACACTACATATTTTGCAATTTTTCGCGCGAAAGCGCGCAATTTCACATGCACATGACTGTCGGTGGTGGTTTTCATTGGTCGTTGAAAAAAACACGTTTTTTCCATCCCTTATTTTAATGTTACTTTATTTCTTTTTCGCAGACAACGGTAGGATTCACAAAATCGCCGAGTGGGTCGGTGACGATGGGCGGCGGACATCTCGACTTGTTGCCACCTACAAGCTGCCTAATGAGCAGCCGATTTCCGCTCTGCAGATTCTCAAGGTAAATGTAACGTTTACATTAAACAAGTGAGCTTGTAAGAAGAAACTATTTAGCTGTCTACACTGTCTAAGCTGTCTAATTTTTTATCTGGGTCGGACGCATTCTGTACCCACAAAAAATTATATAATATTTATTGGCATGGGGCATGAGTTTACCGGAATAAGGTTGACGGAGATATAAAATTATCCATTGCGGTCAACTTTAACGTTCAAACCAGATTGAGTATTCAAAATTTCGGTAGAAAATTAGTGTGTGTGCAACCATATTGTTTTTGCTTATTTGTCGATCCCTGCCACGTAAAGACACACCAAACGAAATTTCACACGTGTATTTCACCCTCCCCCATGTGCCGCACCCGCGGAAAATGTTATGTTTTGACTAGTTTTTTAGGTATTTTATCATTTCCTTTCGCTAGCTAAATAGCAAACTGCAGTCAGCTCCAAAGCAGGTGTTTGGGCTGATTAAGTGATCTTTTTGCTGTCTGTTAACCTTTTATGATTGCAGTGGTTCGGTGAGCGGATTTTTATTCCAATTCACTTACGACTTTGGACGTTGAATAAACATTTTACCTCCTGAGTTGAGATATAGCTATATTCATTTTTTACATTCATACAAATATAAATAACTCGTATACGAACGTCAATATAAAATCCAAGATTTCATTAGGACAGTAAATTAGTAAATATCTGGGATTTTACACCCCATTCGGTTCAAATATCAATTCACCACAACAACCCCCCCCCCCCACCCAGAACGAGTTCCTGTACACTGGCCAAGACGCGGCAGTGTCCCAGCTCAGCGTGCACCAGTGTCATGCGTATCGCTCATGCGCTCAGTGCACGGCCGATCCGTACTGCTCGTGGAACTTGCAGCGCGGCACGTGCAGACGGGCCCATCATAGCCATTTGTATACCACTGGGTGGGTTGGGGGTTTGAATCAGAAGGTGTGCTGGGGTGGTGTATGATTGACGATGGAACTAGAGCTCTTAAAATTACTGAACTTTTTTTAAATATATGTTTATGTAAAATACTTTTTTACTCACCGCTGAGTACAGAAAACGTAAAATACTTTTTTACCCGTATTTATGAATACAAACGAGAAAAATCATGTAAATGTAAAAGTGAGTACTTTTCCCCTGAAAATGAAATGTAAAAGCGAGTACTTTTCTTCATCGAATACGTAAAAGTGGATACTTTTTTCATGGAAAATGTAAATGATCAACACCCCCACCGCACCCCCAGCTGGATCCCCTCAGTGGGCTCATCGCCCACGGGCAGCGAGCAGTGCAGCTCCCCCAGCCCCTCGAGCGCGCAGCAGTCGCCCCTGTCGCCGCACGCCGCCGCCGCGCCCAAGCGCCTGGTGCTGTACCCCGGCGACAGCGCGCACCTGCCGCCCTGCCTCCGCCGCGGCACGAATGAGGGTGGTGCGGCAGGGGGCAGTTGGTTGAAGGATGGCACCAGTTTGCAGCAGAGTGAGGATGTGCTGTTGACTAGGGATGGAGGGGTGGTCGTGTTGAATGTGGGTTGGCGGGGTTGAATGGGGTGGAGGGACTAGTTGACAGACTCGAGTTGACTGGAGCTGGAGGTGAACTGAAAAATCTGCATTCAATGCATTTTAATTCATTGGAGCAATTTTTCTCGTCAAGTAATGGGAAATGATAAGTGAAGTTAGATGTAACTGATCAAAAATTGTGACTAGCGAAGTAACAATTAAATTTGTACGCGACAAGTCAATATTTCCGGATGTGGTTCAATCAGCTGGGGGCAGTCACACAAACACCGTAAAATGGCAAATGTCATGCAAAGTGGCAAATGTCATGAAAGTCGTGTAAAATGCCCTGTAAAATAGCAAACGTTTGCTATCTTACAGGGCATTTTACATGCCTTTTGACACTTTGCATGACATTTAACATTTTACAGGTTCTGAGACTGGCACCTGGACATTTCACAAGTCAATACAAACCCAACCCCCAGGCCTCCTCCACGTCCGGGGGCCTGTACGAGTGCGGCCAGTGGTCGTCTAACAGCGCGTCGCGCCAGGCGCTGTCGGCCACCGAGCTGGTGGTGGACGGGGTCAACTGCCGCAAGCCGCAGTCGGTGGCCGCCTTCGCCGCCGCCTACAAGGAGTGGTGCCGCGAGTTCCAGCTCTACAAGCACACCATGCAGAAGTGGCACGATTGGTACGAACAGAATGTCAGTGGGGGGTTATTTGTGGTATCTTCGTGTATAGATTGCGGGTTCGGGTATTGAGATCGGTATCGGGTTCGTGTAGTACAGTCGTGTTCGGGTATCGGGTTTGGGGTCGACAAAATGTGCGTGTATCGGGTTCGGGCCGGGTCGGTCGGGTCGGGTAGGGTTCCCAATCCCAGAGGGGGGATTATTTTTCCTCTCAAACAGGGGGAAGTATTCAAGATGGTGGACTATTCGAAGGGGCTTTATTCAAGCAAACACGGTGTCTAATTGTGTTATACTCCTAATCAATCCCTACCGTATTTCTCCGTGTATAAGACCCCGGGCACTATACAAATTTTACGGCTTTTTTCGAAAACTTTCCAAGTGCTGTGCATAGTGCCCGGGCACTATGCATTTCACTCGATGATGCGTTTATGTACCAGAAAAGCCGCCACCAAGACAAATTGCATGTTGAAAGTCCCAAACGGAAATACTAGACCAGGCGCGAGCACAGATGCGCGCCGCAGTATTTACATATTTACGCAACAGGCGCCAGCATGTGAAAATTCGGTCCCTTTGTGGACTAATCCGATTTGAGTGGAAGATATTTTTTCTGCATTGCATAGTGCCCGGGGACTATGCATGGAACTTTTGCAGTGTATAATGCCCCGGGCACTATGATCGGGGGGCCTTATACACGGAGAAATACGGTATTATCACTGTATTTGCTTTCTAATTCCTGAAATATCCTCGTCACTTTCACCCGCAGTCGCACTGCGCGAACGCGCCGCACTTCAAGCAGTTGCGCAGCGACTTCGACAAGGCGCAGCACACGGGTATGGACGCTCTCGGCGACCACAACACTAATGCCATTGTTGGCAGATAGCCAACTCGATCGCGAATGGAACTTTGTACAATCGGATTTGTAAAATTTTATCGAGTTGTGTGTAGATATTCGTCGGCACGTTGGGTGGATGCGACAGTTTTCTCGTGTGTTTAGTTGGATCAGTTATTGAAATCTGTCACAATTGTCCAAGACTTTACCAAAGATTTGTGATCACTTTCTGTTAGTCCATATTCTGTTTCAAAATACAATATTCGACTTTTTCTTTTCATTCACATTTTAATTACTTTTGAGTTTAGGTTTCTACCATTTTCTACCAAACTGAATAGGAAAAAGTACCCTACATTGATATCCACACTGTCAATTTTACTTTGCATAAGTACGCGCCATTTTATTATTTCAAGCCACAAGAATTGTCTTCCCATTTAAATACAAAATACATTTGTCACACGCACTTTTTTGAATGCATTCCTTTTATTCTGCGAGCCGTTTGCTCAATTTCTGCTTTCGCGATTTTTTTTGGTAATTTGTGAATGATAATATTCCAATGTTGCACGAGCGAATAAAATATCCGTACTTTTAAGTTTGGAAGTTTGGAGCTTTTTCGAATGAAACAGAAGTAGCATCGAAATATAGGTATATTTAGATATATTTTCTCAAAATGCTAATCTCAGAATATTTCTCAAAAAATAATTGAATCTCTCTGAAAAACAAACAACCAAATTTACGTTCTCTGTTTGTTTTATATAGGTATCATGAGATTTTTGATATTCTCAGATATTTTTGAATACCGTATTTCCTCGAATTGCCCCCCGGGGGTTTATTTTTTCAGAGTGAAAAGTTTGAGAGAAAAACGTAAAAAATGCAACAATAACCACCATTTATAAGTTTTTGCAGCCTTATATAAGGATGTAGATGGTATAAATGATGTTCTAACGTAACATAGTAAGTGTTTTGAACGTCTGTTATGCATTTACCGGACCACAAATTCATAGTGCCCATTTTGAGGGGGAGTATTTTGAGGAAATACGGTATCTGTCAAAAAGAACACGTATAATACTAGTGTTTCTAAAAATATTGGAAAAATATAGGTAGATATATCTTATCTTATGAAATTTTTAAAATACAAATCTCCCATGTTTTTCAATGCTAAACGGAAGATCAGTGTCAGCCCTCGCACTAAAATTTAAACGAGTGGACGTGTTCATTTAAAAAATACTTAAAATCAGAAATGTTACCAAATCATAGCGCACTACGAATGAGCCCACACACTAGTTGGCAGCGCAAATAAATGTCAACTGAATGTCAACTACCTAAATAACAAATTTGTTTAAACCGTCACACTTAACAAAAACAATGACAATTAAGTGTCACGATATAAAGTTAACTATGCTCTATCGCACCAGAAAGTTGAAATCACGTGACCAAAAAGTTAGTTCACACAAATTTTGATGTCAAATACCGTATTTCTTCTAATAGAACAGCATACCTACAATAGAACGGCACCTCAAATAGAAAGGCTGGTTTTGGCACTTTTTTGCGTTCACGAAATCAATAGAACGGCAGCCCAAGGCAGGTAGAAATTACGTTGGAAGAGTGCTAGAACACACAAATGAGTAAAATGGGTGGTGAGAACATCCAATGTGTTCAGAACTATAATTAAGGGTTATTTTCACATTTGGTTCTGTTTTAATTGATGCTCTGATAGTAAAATATTGTTCATTTTTGATTAAAAACACTGTTCAATCGAAAAATGTCTGAAAAAATTGGTGAAAAAAATAGAACGGCAGCCTCCAATAGAACGGCACCTCTAATAGAACGGCAGGTAAAAAAGTTGACAAAAACAATAGAACGGCACTCTTCTATTAGAAGAAATACGGTAGTGTTTGTCCCCCTTGAATGAACACCCGTCAGGATGAAGAGTAGGCAGATTTATCCAATGCCAATGTCGAGTTTTTAGCAAGCATGTTGTATTTACACCATGTCCATGTGCGGCACACAAATGTTTGTATTGATGAAAGCCCTGACAAAATAATGCCTCTCTGTTTATCAATCCTATTGTAAGTATGAATATATCGATAATCGATCATATTTCATGGAACACTTTTCAAAATTACTTCATTGAACTTTACATCTTTCAAACATTGTCTATAGCAGAATCATGAATTAAACAACAGTGTAAAGTGTTGACCAAGCCCCTCATTAATTTCACAGGCCTATCCTTGGTTCTCTTGCAAAACATAATCACTAAAATATTCATGTTTATGTATGCACCAAAAATTTATGAAGGACTAATTTACAAAGCTATTTTTGACCAACACTTTTCAACAACCAAATTTCCTTCAACAATCAAGCAAATTCAAACGCTTCCAACACGAGGCATAAATCAGTGCGACGGCAGAGTATCATGTACGCCGAGCATACCACATTTCTGGCACTGAAAAAGCAGCCATACCTTGGTTATTTTTCGACCCTTACATTCCATGGTGACTTTCGTTCCAATTGAAACCTTTTCACCTGTGGGTGAAATTGTGTTCTGCTGGACAATCACAAAATTGTTTTTGGCAGGTAGGATTTCTGCTGGACAATTGCAAAATTGTTTTTGGTAAAATAGAAAGGATTTCTGCTGCAAGTTCAAACTAACTAAATTTGTATTTCAGTAACTGATGCATTTTGTATATTTGCACAACCACAATTTATAACATTTTTACACAAAAATGCATTTAAGATTCCTTATTCTGCTGCATTAAATAAACACCTTCCCGGTCACGTCCGGCAGCCATTTTTTGATTTTATCTCTTATATCCTATCCCCAGTTCTAGGGCGCCCCCGAGGCTGAAACTTGGGGGAGATATTGGCGCAACCCCCCTCTACTTTGCATGAATTGGGGGGGTCGCGGCGACCCCTAAGTGCAAATTTTTTTGTGGCATTTTTGGTGTCCCACAGCAGGTCCGGCACCCGCTGATTTCTGAGCTGTGGGAGGGGTATAAATCTAAAACTTTGGGGATGTTTTACCAACACCACTCCCCTAGTATATACACTATTCAATAATGTGAGATTAACGTGAAAAATTTCTCAAAAATTTGCTTATTCTCTAAAAAAACACCACTCCCGAATAGATGGATGACAAAAAATTCACTTTTTGGAACTTTTTTATTAGACACTTTAAGAGCTGGTTTACAATACTTTAAAGGTAATGGTTTGGTGTTTAAAGTTATGTAAAGAACCATACCTCTAAAATGCCTGCATTGCAAAATTTACTTGGGGATAATTTCAAAGTGTAAATTTTGTAAATTTTTGTTCCTGCGATGATGTCATTATGATGTCATAAAATTCACCCTAAGTAAAGTTTGCAATGCAATCATTTTAGAGGTATGGTTCTTTACATAACTTTAAACATTAAACCCTTCCCTTTAAAGTATCGTAAACCAGCTCTTCAAGTGTCTAATAAAAAAGTTCCAAAAAGTGAATTTTTTGTCATACATCTATTGGGGAGTGGTGTTTTTTAGAGAATAAGCGAATTTTTGAGAAATTTTTCACATTTATCTCACATTATTGAATAGTGTACAGGGGTGGGCATCTTCAGTTACCGCTGGAAAAACGCGATAGCTTGAGCTACAGTTGAGCTATCACAATGAAATTTTAACACAATAGAGTAGACTCCATAGGACACCTATGCTGAAGTTTGCAACCCAAACGGCCACAGTTTGGAGGAGTTGTGGAACACACAGTTTTTAGTGTAATTTTGTGACTTCACCTCCCTTATCTCGGGACTGGGGGACTATTCGAGTAAAAAAAGAATTTGGTAGTAGGCGCGACCACAACATACTCAAAGGGCATCAAAATCGGCCGATGTACGACAGAATGGGACGACACCAACGACCGATGACCCCCCCCCCTCAAATGCCACCCTCGATTTATCCTATGGGTGACGCCAAGTCACAAAATTACACTAAAAACCGTGTGTTCCACAATTCACCCAAAATGTGGCCGTTTGGGTTGCAAACTTCAGAATAGGTGTCCTATGGAGTCTACTCCATTGTGTTAAAATTTCATTCCGATAGCTCAACCGTAGCTCAATCTATCGCATTTTCCCAGCGGTAACTGAAGATGCCCACCCCTGTATAGTAGGGGAGTGGTGTTGGTAACACATCCCCAAAATTTTAGATTTATACCCCTCCCACAGCTCAGAAATCAGCGGGTGCCGGACCTGCTGTTGGACACCAAAAAAGCCACAAAAAAATTGCGCTTAGAGCGACCCACCCTGAGAGGGGTCGCCGCGACCCCCCCAATTCATGCGAAGTAGAGGGGGGTTGCGCCAATATCTCCCCCAAGTTTCAGCCTCGGGGGCGCCCTAGAACTGGGGATAGGATATAAGAAGTAAAATCAAAAAATGGCTGCCGGACGTGACCGGGAAGGTGTTTAGGTGCTGCATTAAATAAAAGGAAAGACAATGAGGAAATTTTCAAAGGATCTTTTATTTTCATCTTTCAGACAGTGTATGGTAAATTTTAATTCAGTTGGTATACTGTAATTACCTTTGTGAGTCACTGCTGTGCATTTTTCTATTTTCCACAAATATTTTGGATATTCATTTGCAGCTACATCCACATCACAGGTGTTAGTGGCAGAGTCTGTGAAACATGGTCACTTTTATGATTTTTGCAAAAATCTTTTGTAGCGATAGATACCTAATTCTGAAAATCTTGGGAGTAGTGATGGAATGGCGCCATGGCGCTGGCGCCATCTGAGGGCGCCAAAGGGCCCCGCGCCATGGCGCCATTGGCGCTTGGCGCCCTTTTTCTGTGGCGCCCCTGGCGCCTGGCGCCCACTTTCTGAAAGGCGCCATGGCGCCCTTGGCGCTTGGCGCCCTTTTTCTGTGGCGCCCTTGGCGCCTGGCGCTCTGCTCTAAAAGGGCACCAAAATGGCTCCAGCATGGTTTCAAGGTGACCGTCTGTAGATAATCGAACTTCGCCATAAAAATGGATGAAATGGTGCTAATGGATGGAATTTGTTTCGTGCAACGGGTTCATCAGATGCGTCTGACCTATCAGAAGCTGATATTGATGAACCGTTGAACTTGCAAACCCATAAAACAATAGATTAAATTGCTGTATTTCTGTTTTTGTGCATTTCAAGAAAACATTTGCAAGCAGAAAACGAACAAAATTTGCGCTATATGAAATGAATGAATTTTTTGTTAAATGACAATTTTCATCGTGTTTGAATTCAATGTCACGTGGGGGTGTGATTTTATGCTTAACTTTTTTGTCTCATTAGTCTTTTTTTGATGATTACATCCTGGAAAAAGTGAAAAAAAGACGTGAATGTGTGCGTTAGAGGCCTAGAAAAATATTTTAGCACACTCGGGGTACTGTAATTTAGCCTGGCGCCCTTGGCGCCTGGCGCCCTATTTTTCAAATGGCGCCATGGCGCCCTTGGCGCTTGGCGCCCTTTTTCTGTGGCGCCCTTGGCGCTTGGCGCCCAGTTTCCGAATGGCGCCATGGCGCCATTGGCGCCTGGCGCCCTTTTTTCTGGCGCTTTTCCATCACTACTTGGGAGTTATTATTTTTCTGTTTTTGACAATATATTTTGTAAATAATAAAGATTGTTTTGTATTTTCTACAGTCATTTTTAGAGATTTACTCTATTCTATTTGAGAATGAAATAAAGATCATCTAGGTAGGTAGTCACATTATTATTTATGCTTTTTCTTCATTTTAAAAGATTCCTACTGTTAATGATCGAATAGTGCCCTCTAATGGCACCAAAGGGTGCCAGTGCCGTTTTCTCTGGCACCATCTGGTGTTTGGTGTCATCATTTGCGAATGGCGCCAAGGTGCCATTTTTAGGTTTTGGCAAGAAAAGGAAGATGCAAAAAAACTACCGCATCAGACAACATCAAAAATGCTGAAATTTTCAGAGACCAAAATTTGCACAAACCAAATTCTTTATTTTTCCGCCTACAGGACGCGTATACCGAATTTAAAAGTGAGGCAGAAATCAGCACCATTAGACATGTGTGGAGGATCTTCATTGACATTTTGCAGTGATACCAGATAGAAGCTTTGAACTTGGGAGCCAGTGTTCAGGGGGCAGTCCCAAGTAAAGCCCTGTAAAGAAAATTGTCAAATGCAAAGTAAACTGTCAAATGCAAAGTAAAGTGTCAAATGTAAAGTCAAGTGTAAAGTAAAGTGTAAAATGTAAAGTAAAGTGTCAACTGTGTATCCAAATTTTATTTTTGGTATCCAAATCTTATGTTTTTGTATCCAAATCTTATGTCAAACAGTAAGATTTGGATACAAAAACATAATATTTGGATACAAAACAACATAAGATTTGGATACACAATTGAAACTTTACTTTACTTTGCATTTGACTTTACATTTGACACTTTACTTTTCACTTTACAGGGCTTGGGATTGCCACCAGATGGTTTTGCTGTGATGACAAGAAAAAATGTGAAAAGTTGCATATTTGTGAGAAAAAGCAGTGGTGTATCCACACAACCTAGATGTCTGACATGCCAAATTTCAGTGGAGAGCATTAGCTCTCGCTGGAGAGTTTTAGACAATTGAAAAAACATTTCATTGTCATCGTTCTTGACAAAATTTACACCTATGATGAAATTTTTCTCGAAATGCTTAGAGAGTTACATAAATATGATAGTTCGCATGTTAGTACACACCGCTTTTTCCGGCGAATATGGAAGTGTTCACTTGCCTTTATGGAACCCTTTCAAATTTTTTCATCTCATCACAAAAATACCGTGAATGTGGCTTGAACCTTTTGTGTTCCTTTTAGTTTGCTTTATAGGTATTTATGTTATGAAAACATTTATTTAAGCCCATGTTTATGCAAAGTCATGCTAATGTAACTGTTATTTGAAATGAACCATTTCTGTGCAAATCAGCCACAATTTTGCAGGGTAAAACCATTCTCCCTGAGAAACATAAGGTGTGATCATATTTCTGAGCCCATTATGAATAAACTTAAGTAGATCGGTGTCATTCTCATTTCCACAGCTGAATATGTCATTTTTATGTTATTGGAATGATCTATTTACATGCAAATCAACTGCAGAAAAAGCTTTTTTATTGAAAATCTTAAAACATTGTTTATTCATTCAGGTAAACGCCGGTAAAGCTGAGATTACAGCTCAGCGTGAATAGCATTGAAAAAATCTCTTGAGATTTATATTTAAAAAATCTCAGGAAATCTCAGAAAATATAACATTTTTAAATTTTAGGAAATTTTTAAACATATCAGAAAATCTCTGAAATTCTGATATTTTTATTTATTTATATTTTTTCCAGGTTTTTTGAGAGAGATTTAATTATATTTTTTTCTTGAGAGATTTTCTGAGATTATTTTTAATTATATTTTCTAAAAATTGATGATTTTTTCAATGCTGAGCGTGAATTTGACGTAAAATGACAACATACAATTATGTCTCAAATTAATTACATGAGTGTGGATGATGCTACAGGTCTAAAAATTTATGGATAATATATGTATCAATAATTTAATCGTGTTCAATACTGATCAGCCACAGCGAGAACGAATTGAAAAATTCAATTTTTTTCATTTTATGTCAGGGAACTAATTTTACATTTCATGTCAATGATTGCATGCAA
The DNA here is from genome assembly GCA_964036195.1 of Sphaerolaimus hirsutus. NCBI lineage: Eukaryota > Metazoa > Nematoda > Chromadorea > Monhysterida > Sphaerolaimidae > Sphaerolaimus > Sphaerolaimus hirsutus. Next base: position 21,790,038 of record OZ038458.1, read on the forward strand.
CCATTGACGTAAAATGTAAAATTAGTTCCCTGATGTAAAATGTAAAATTATGAGGTGAAATGATGACGCAAAATTGAAAAAATTTAATTTTTCAATTCGGTTCAAATTTTCAATTCAAAGCTGTGGTTGATAACACTCAGTATCACTCATGTAATTAATTTTACGACGTAATTTTACATCATCATTTTACGTCAAATTCACGCCGAGCTGTAATCTCGGCTTGGTAATAGGTAACATTTTTTTTATAACTCACCGATTTCACTATCACAGACGGCACCCATGAAACGAAAAAATATAGCTGTACCTGGAGCTTAAATTAGATTTAGACCTTAGAAAATAGAATTTTTTGTGTTGTTTAGTTGACATTTATTTGCGATGTCAACTAGTGTGTGGGCCCTACGCGACACGTGCCCAAAAGTCTCACATCAAACGAAAACTCAATCACTTCTTAGCCCTTCTCTTCACCAAACCACCAGCTTCGACAGCATCCGCCCTAGTCGCGGGTTCAGAAAACACTTCATCCAGTGCCGCAGCGGCATGCAGCCCGGACGTGCCGGCGTGCACGATGGGCGGTTCGGGCGTGCCGCTTTTGCTGCTATTCGCCGCGGAAAGTGCGTTGCTGGTGGATGAGGTGGTTGATGGCGCGGTGAACTTTGCCGCCGATTTGGGCAGCCTTGAGGGTTTTTTGTTTTGGTTGGAATAAATGTGAGAACAAGTACTAGGTGATGTAAAGCGGCGTGTACAGGGCCACGTGTGCCGACAATTTTTCGGGTTTTCTATTTTCGTTTTGCCATGAAAATTGAAAACTAGATTTATCGGACAAATGCTTTAATGGCTTTAAATGCGCGCCTGCTATTCCTCCTTTGACAAACTTACCGCATGCAAAGACTCCCTATGTTTCTATCAAAACACATTTTTGTCATAAGAATAAGTTTTGCATCTTTTTTTGCCTATTTGTCAAACCGAATATTTGTCATACAGGCAGGCAATTTGCCAGTTGGTGAGGGCAGTTTATCATAGGATTAAGTTTCAAGTGCAGGCAATTTGTCATACAGACAGAATATTGGAAGGTATGGCGCTATTATCAAAGGAAAATAAGTGACAATACCAATATTTCTCACAATGCAAGGTATAAATACAGTGGTTTATTCAAAGGAAGTAGGTGTGCAAGTTAATCCAGGAATGTGCGTGAACTGTGTGCATACATAAACCGTAATTATTCAGTTTTGGTAAAAATTGCAGAGGTCTCTATTCACAACTGAAAATTTGATGCCATTTTCAAAATTCCAACCATTATTTTCAGTGTGTAAAAACATTTGATGAAGTTTGTTTGTATGAACCAACTTATCTCCATAACTATCTAAATAAAAATCCGAAATTGCATATTGATAGATAATGTCTAACAAAGGTTATGAATTTTGAAAAAACAGCCCCAAAAATGGCCGTTTTTGACTTCGATCATTTTTTTAAGTAGGAAGGTGACATTTCTGGATACACGTATGGAAGAAAATTTTGAGTTTTTATGTATGTAGTTTCCAAATCCATGATAAAAAACAGAGGTCAGAATTTTGTAGGTACTGAGGTTTGGCTTGGCCTTACAAAAAGCGAGTAGTAATAATCAATATCAATCTCTGTTATCACGTTATTGTGTGCATGAGCTATGCCCCAAAATATTTGGCTTTTTAATAAGCGTTTTAAGATTATCCATTTGTGGCATCTTTACGCAGGGAGATCAGGTGTATTGTTCCTGTCATAAAATGCAATATGATAAATCTTAGGTCTGCATTTAACATAAACAGCTGCCCTATACTTTGTGTTATGACGAATATATACCCCCCTTTATGTTAAATATTCGTTGTGTATGACGAATCTTCCGTCTGACTGGCAAATTAATTGGTATGACAAAAGCGCTGTCAAATAGGAAAATTAATTAGCAAAGCAAATGCGCGTTTTAATAAATAGGTATTTGCCCCATGCGAAGATGTGACCAGGATTGACGGTGCTCATAAACCATTTTGAAAATTACCGCGCACGTTGAAAATGTGTTTGTGTGTAACCGGCATGCAAACCACGGTAAAGTGCAGTCTTGAGATGTGTAAAAAATATGTATGAAACAAAAATGAAAAGGAATGTGAAGTATATGATTACATGTAGCATACCAAACATGTAAAAAAATAGGTATGAAACAAAAATAAATGAGTATTTGATTTATGGCACTATATAGCATTCTAAGTGTGTAAAATGAGCGGTATGATAAAAATTTCATGCTGTCATACTAACCATAGAGCAATAGCATCACAACTGTGCAATTACCGCATCATACTAAGTGGTTAGCATCCTAAACGGTGCACCCTCGTTTTTAGCAAGCATGTTGTATTTACACCATGTCCATGTGCGGCACACAAACGTTTGTATTGATGAAAGCCCTGACAAAAAAATGCCTCTCTGTTTATCAATCCTATTGTAAGTATGAATATATCGATAATCGATCATATTTCATGGAACACTTTTCAAAATTACTTCATTGAACTTTACATCTTTCAAACATTGTTGTTTAATTCATGATTCTGCTATAGACAGTGTAAAGTGTTGACCAAGCCCCTCATTAATTTCACAGGCTTATCCTTGGTTCTCTTGCAAAACATGATCACAAAGGCTTATCCTTGGTTCTCTTGCAAAACATAATCACAAAGGCTTATCCTTGGTTCTCTTGCAAAACATAATCACTAAATTATTTTCATGTTTATGTATGCACCAAAAATTTACGAAGGACTAATTTACAAAGCTATTTTTCACCAACACTTTTCAACAACCAAAAAAATTTCCTTCAACAATCAAACAAAATCCCATTAAACATACCATATTTCCTCAAAATACCCCAGGGGGTGTCTATTTTTCTGCAAACCTGGCAGACGATTATTTTGAGGGGAGGTTTTTCCCAGCTCACAGTCCAGGGGCCAAATTCCACGTGCCCTGACTGATTTATAGGGCAGTTCGCTATGACTGATAAATTTTCATGCTCTCAGTGTTTTCTGGCTGAACAACGTCTGTTAACCAGCACACAAAAGTAAAAAAACAACTATTTCATGAACAGCCTGCTCCCAGTGCATGTCATTCTGGCTAAATTATAAAAATTTATGAGGCAAACACACTACAAATCTGTCTGGAATATTGGGTTTGGCTCCTGGGAGAAATGTGGACTTGGGGATTAATTCAAGAGAAACATGGTATAGAAAACGAAGTTCTAGATGCATCACACAATGAATTCACTTATCACAGTAACCTTACCCGTACAACTGCTCGCTGTACGTATACATAGCACATTTCTTGCACTGAAAAAACAGCCTTGCCTTGGTTACTTTTCGACCCTTCTTATCGAAACCATCACATTCCATGGTGACTTTCGTTCCAATTGAAACCTTTTCACCTGTGGGTGAAATTGTGTTCTGCTGGACAATCACAAAATTGTTTTTGGCAGGTAGGATTTCTGCTGGACAATTGCAAAATTGTTTTTGGTAAAATAGGAAGGATTTCTGCTGCAAGTTCAAACCAACTAAATTTGTATTTCAGTAACTGCTGCATTTTGTATATTTGCACAACCACAATTTATAACATTTTTACACAAAAATGCATTCAAGATTCCTTATTCTGATAGGTGCTGCATTAAATAAAAGGAAAGACAATGAGGAAATTTTTCAAAGGATCTTTTATTTTCATCTTTCAGACAGTGTATGGAAAATTTTAATTCAGTTGGTATACTGTAATTACCTTTGTGAGTCACTGCTGTGCATTTTTCCATCTTCCACAACCATTTTGTATATTCATTTGCAGCTACATCCACATCACAGGTGTTAGTGGCAGAGTCTGTGAAACATGGTCACTTTTATGATTTTTGCAAAAAATCTTTTGTAGCGATAGATACCTAATTCTGAAAATCATGGAAGTTATTATTTTTCTGTTTTTGACAATATATTTTGTAAATAAAGTCGGCGGACATTTCACCCTACAAAATCGGAGAGTTAGAATTCGCTCGCGAATACAGCGAACACAAAACTTGGGTCCCACCCGGACGCTCGGAATTGAAAACTAAAAAGATATTTAAAGAGAAATGGACGCTTCGCCGGGTCCGTGCGTGCACGCCGCCCGTTTCAACGTTTCGTTTCAACGTTGTCCGTTGGAAGCGAAAAAATTTAACTGTTTAAATGACCCTTTTACCGTTTTTGTTAATTTTTCATTTGTTGGCTCCGTTCCAATGGAAGAGTCCCCATATGAGAACTTGGCAGCCAGCCAAAATTGCGAAATCCGCTATAAATGTGAAAAAAGGCCAACACTAACTATATAACCATGTATATAAACAAAAAAAGATATTATAAAGGTGGAAATTGGCAAAGTGGAGCAACTTTTAACGATTTTTAGCTAACTTTGACTTTTAACTCGCATTTGTATAATACGCAACTGGAAACTGGGATAAGAGCCAAGTCACAAGCGCATTAAAATATTGCGTCACAATAATGACGACATGCACTCTCCACTGGAGAGACTGACGCAAATGTTTGTAGGGCGATACGTCTGCCGACTTTACTAAAGATTGTTTTGTATTTTCTACAGTCATTTTTAGAGATTTACTCAATTCTATTTGAGAATGAAATAAAAATCATTTAGGTAAACTTGGCAGACATGAAACGAGTCAGCTTTCCTTCTTTTATGTACAAGTAAGATATGTCTCAAATTCGAATTCGAACGGACGGATTCCGTTCGATTCACAGTTTATTTAAACCAATTGAACTTTCAAACGTGAAAAATCAATGGGTAAAGAACGGATACAAAAATACAGAGTTGGAAAGCTAGATATCTCGCTCAAACAATGCTAAAGAATTCGTAAAAAGGACGAATGTGATAGATATCCAGTATGTCAACTTGGCACGCGTTGGGTTACGTATTTTATGAATGAGGTGAAAGATGCAGGATTTACATTTGCGTTACTCATTACGTCTGTGGAACACAATTAAGCGACTTGAAATGATCGCAAATGTGTCAACTAGTGTACTTGTGATCATTTCCGGTCAATTTATTGCATTCCGCAGCGATAATCAGTGACGCGAACATGAAACCTGCGTTTTTCGCTCTCATTTGTCTGAAACGCAGAGCGACTTGGACGTGGGCCAAATTCACATGTGACCCTATCGTTGGTTTATACCGCACTCGTACAAAAATTCCTTAGACCATTGACTTCCATAATGTCCGCCGAGTTTATAATAGTACATTATTATTTATGATTATTCTTCATTTTAAAAGAGATCCTAATAGACTTCCTACTGTTAATGATCGAATAGTGCCCTCTAATGGCACCAAAGGGTGCCAGTGCCGTTTTCTCTGGCACCATCTGGTGTTTGGTGTCATCATTTGCGAATGGCGCCAAGGTGCCATTTTTCGGTTTTGGCAAGAAAAGAGAGATGCAAAAAAACTTCCGCATCAGACAACATCAAAAATGCTGAAATTTTCAGAGTCCAAAATTTGCACAAACCAAAATGCTTATATTTCACTTTACAGGACGCGTATACCGAATTTAAAAGTGAGGCAGAAATCAGCACCATTACACATGTGTGGAGGATCCTCATTGACATTTTGCAGTGATACCAGATAGAAGCTTTGAACTTGGGAGCCAGTGTTCAGGGGGCAGTCCCAAGTAAAGCCCTGTAAAGTAAATTGTCAAATGCAAAGTAAACTGTCAAATGCAAAGTGTCAAATGTCAAGTAAAGTGTAAAATGTAAAGTAAAGTGTCAACTGTGTATTCAAATTTTATTGTTGGTATCCAACTCTTATGTTTTTGTGTCCAAATCTTATGTCAAACAGTTAGATTTGGATACAAAAACATAATATTTGGATACAAAAAAAACATAAGATTTGGATACACAATTGACACTTTACTTTACTTTGCATTTGACTTTACATTTGACACTTTACTTTTCACTTTACAGGGCTTGGGAATGCCACCAGATGGTTTTGCTGTGATGACAAGAAAAAATGTGAAAAGTTGCATATTTGTGAGAAAAAGCAGTGGTGTATCCACACAACCTAGATGTCTGACATGCCAAATTTCAGTGGAGAGCTATAGCTCTCGCTGGAGAGTTTTAGACAATTGAAACAACATTTCATTGTCGTCGTTGTTGACAAAACTTACACCTATGATGAAATTTTTCTCAAAATGCCTAGAGAGTTACATAAATATGATAGTTCGCATGTTAGTACACACCGCTTTTTCTGGCAAATATGGAAGTGTTCACTTGCCTTTATGGAACCCTTTCAAATTTTTTCATCTCATCACAAAAATACCGTGAATGTGGCTTGAACCTTTTGTGTTCCTTTGAGTTTGCTTTATAGGTATTTATGTTATGAAAACATTTATTTAAGCCCATGTTTATGCAAAGTCATGCTAATGTAACTGTTATTTGAAATGAACCATTTCTGTGCAAATCAGCCACAATTTTGCAGCGAAAAACCATTCTTCCTGAGAAACATAAGGTGTGATTATATTTCTGAGCCCATTATGAATAAACTTAAGTAGATCAGTGTCATTCTCATTTCCACAGCTGTCATTTTTATGTTATTGCAATGATCTATTTACATGCAAATCAACTGCGGAAAACACTTTTTTATCAAAAAAATCTTAAAACATTGTTTATTCATTCAGGTAAACGCCGGTAAAGCTGAGATTACAGCTCAGCGTGAATTTGATGTAAAATTATGCCATAAAATTAATTACATGAATTATGCCATAAAATTAATTACATGAGTGTGGATGATGCTACAGGTCTAAAAATTTATGTATGATTAGCATTGAAAAAAACGACCGATTTTGAGAAAATATAATTAAATATAATCTCAGTAAATCTCTCAAGAAAAAAATATAATTAAATCTCTTGGGTCATTTTCGAAAATATAATTTAATCTCTGAGAAAATCTCTTGCAGTTCAAAAAATCTCATAAAATCTCTCAACTTTAAGTACCGTATTTGCTTGAATAATCCTACTGTGGGGTTATTATTTCATCAGACTTTTTGAGAGGGGGATTATTCAAGGGGGTGAATTATTCAAGCAAATGCGGTATGATTCAATCGATATTTCAAGGTGTTTGAACATTTGTGACTAGATATTAAGCACATTATTATGATTTAGGTACATTGTTCCTCATAATAGAATACATAACTTTCACGTGTGATAATTCCCACATAATTTATCGAATGTGTTTTTTCACCATACTTTTGTAACTATATTTTCAAAGCATGAAGTCAACTCTATAGTTGTTAAACCATATTTACGTTTACTCAACAATACATACACATACATACATACATACAACAATACATACACATACACATACATACAATGTAAATACATTTAAATTTCTCTGAAAAAAGTACCAGTACTCTCTTTTATATATACTTTTTGAAAGTACTTGAGTACTGAAAATGTATTTCGGATAGACTTTTTGTTGGCTCTTTCATGCCATAGAACAGAAAAATGGGGGAAAATAGCCAATAATTGGTATATATATATATATATATATAGGCACATATATAAATAGTTTAAATAGATGAAAATTGGCAAAAAAACAACAACATATGAACTTGTGAATTTGAAAGTCAAAATAGACAAATATAGAGAGATTTTCTCGAGAGATTTTCTCAATCAGAAGAAAATATAATTAAATCTCTCTGGAAAATTATGGAAAAAATATAAATCTCAGAAAATCTTATATTTTCTGAGATTTTCGGAGATTTTTTTAATATAAATCTCCCAGAGATTTTTTCAATGCTAATCGTGTTCAATACTGAGTGTTGTCAGCCACAGCTAGAACACGAATTGAAAAATTCAAAGTTTTCATTTTACATCAGGGAACTAATTTTACATTTCATGTCAATGATTGCATGCAACCATTGACGTAAAATGTAAAATTAGTTCCCTGATGTAAAATGTTAAATGCTGAGGTAAAATGATGACGTAAAATTGAATTTTCAAATTTCAAATTTTCTATTCAAAGCTGTAGCTGATAACACTCAGTATTGAACACGATTAAGGTATTGGTTTTTATATTATCTGTAGCAAAAATTTAAAAAAAATTGTAGACCTGGGGGCAGTCCCAAGCCCTGTAAAGTGTAAAGTGAAGTGTCAAATGTAAAGTCAAATGCAAAGCCAAGTGTCAATCAAAACAAAAAAGAAAATATTTTATTACTGAACTTTGCATGACAATTGACACTTTACTTTGCATTTGACTTTACATTTGACACTTTACTTTACACTTTACAGGGCTTGGGATTGGCACCTGTAGCATCATCCACACTCATGTAATAAATTTTATGACGTAGTTTTACGTCATCATTTTACGTCAAATTCACGCCGAGCTGTAATTTCGGCTTGGTAATAGGTAAATTTTTTTGTATAACTCACCGATTTCACTATCACAGACGGTACTCATGAAACGAAAAAAATAAAGCTGTACTTGGACCTAAAATTAGATTTAGTATTGAGACCTCAGAAAGTGTTGTTTAGTTCACATTCAGTTGACATTTATTTGCGATGTCAACTAGTGTGTGGGCCCTTCGCGACACGTGCCCAAAAGTCTCACATCAAACGAAAACTCAATCACTTCTTAGCCCTTCTCTTCACCAAACCACCAGCTTCGACAGACTCCGCCCTAGTCGCGGGTTCAGAAAACACTTCATCAAGTGCCGCAGCGGCATGCAGCCCGGACGTGCCGGCGTGCACGATGGGCGGTTCGGGCGTGCCGCTTTTGCTGCTATTCGCCGCGGAAAGTGCGTTGCTGGTGGATGAGGTGGTTGATGGCGCGGTGAACTTTGCCGCCGATTTGGGCAGCCTTGAGGGGGTTTTGTTTTGGTTGGAATAAATGTGAGAACAAGTACTAGATGATGTAAAGCGGAGTGTACAGGGCCACGTGTGCCGACAATTTTTCGGGTTTTCTACTTTCTTTTTGTCATGAAAATTGAACACTAGATTTATCGGACACCTAGATCTCGAGCACCCTGATTATCAGGGTGATCGAGATATAGGTGTCCGGAATCTGAAAAACACTTTAAGCGGCGTTTACACTGCGAGCTGTGCCAGCAAACTTTTTTCTGTCGGCAATGGACATTTTGTCACGACAACGCACAAATTTTACAGAAATCTAGCCTGTGCTGACAAAAAAGCCTCGTTCAACAGAAAGCGAACCGACAACAAAAATATGACAAAAAAGCCTCGTTCAACAGAAACCGAACCGACAACGAACATTTGGACGGAGTGGCAAGTGAAACATTTTTGGAATGAGGTATGAATTGCGCCATTTTGAGCAAATACAGGGCAGCCTCCCGTAAGACACAACCGCCTCGAATTCCCCCGTGTGAATTACCTACCACCTCGAATTATCCCCCCCACGTGAATCAAGTACAACCTCGAATTATCCCCCCGCGTGAATTACCTACCGCCTTGAATTCCCCCCCCCATGTGAATCACCTGCCACCTAGAATTATCCCCCCACGTCCATTACCTATATTCCCTCGAATTATCCCCCATCCCGCGTGAAGTACCTACCGCCTTGAATTTCCCCCCCCATGGGTGAATTACCTATATTCCCTTGATTACCCCCCCCCCCCGCGTGAAGTACCTACTGCCTCGAATTATCCCCCCGCGTGAATTACCTGCCACCTCGAATTATCCCCCCCCCACGTGAATTACCTACAACCTCGAAAAATTCCCCCCCCCCGCGTGAAGTACCTACCACCTCGAATTCCCCCCCCCCATGGGTGAATTACCTATATTCCCTCGAATTACCCCCCCCCCCCGCGTGAAATAACTACTGCCTTGAATTATCCCTCCCCCCGCGTGAATTACCTATCACCTCGAATTATCCCCCCCACATGAATTACCTACAACCTTGAATTATCCCCCCCGCGTGAAGTACCTATCGCCTCAAATTTACCCCCCCCCACGGGTGAATTACCTATATTCCCTCGAAGTACCCCCCCGCGTGAATTACTTACTGCCTCGAATTATCCCCCCGCGTGAATTACCTACCGCCTTGAATTATCCCCCGCATGAATTACCTACCGCCTCGAATCCCCCCCCACGGGTGAATGACCTATATTCCCTCGAATTACCCCCCCCCCCCCCTGTGTGAATTACCTACCACCTCGAATTATCCCCCCGCGTGAATTACCTATTGCTGCATGAATGAATTATCTACCTCCTCATAGTAAACCCCCGAGGTGGGTGAATTACCTACCCCCTCAAATTACCCCCCCCCAAGTGAATGAGTTATACTTGGCAAACATCACACTTTGTATTAAAACCTACCATAACACATCTGAGTAATGAACCAAAAATTATACAGTTTTTCATCATAATATTTAGTTTTTACTATGGAATAATTAATTATGAATAATTACAAAATTTATCACAATATTATATTCATTTAATTATGTTAGGCTTCCATACTAAGTGTGCTGTGGGCTGGGTGTGTTAAAAATGAAATATGATGATGAAAAACTGTATAATTATTTATTCATTTTTCAGATGGGTTATGGTAGGTCTCCATACTAGGTTTATGTCCGCCGTGTATGCCTACCTCCTCGAATTACCCCCCCATGTGGGTGATTACCTACCTACTGGAACTATCCCCCCACATGTAGGGTTCGAATGATATGACTTTTCGATATCAATATTCAATATTTGATATTTTTTCAATATTTGATATTTTTTCTGAAACTTGATATACAATTTCAATACTATATGGAACCTTGATGTCGATATTTGATATAAAAAATGGTCTATATAAAATCAAAATTTCTCTTGGTATAGCAAGGCATTTTTAAAGGGGCATATTGTATTTTCATGTGGTTTATTTTCACGTGGTAATTAATTTATGGACACATTACAGGTTTGAAATATCAAAAAAATGGTCAATATTCAATATTGATATTTGATATTTTTCAAAATTTTTGATATCGATATTTGATATTCAATATTTTTTCAAAATTTTTATATAGATATTTGATTTGAAAAAATGGTCAATATCCGATATTTGATACAATATATCATTTGTACCCTACCCACATGAATGAATTGCCTACCTCCTCAAGTTATACCCCCTGTTTGAATGTTTACTTACCTCCTCAAATTATAACCCCCTCCCATCGATGAATTACTCACCTCCTCGAATTATCCCTCCCTCGTGAATTACCTACCCACTCAAATTATCCCCTCATGTCAATGAATTACGGACCCCCTCAAAGTATCCCTCTGCATGAATTAATTACCTACCCACTTGAACTATCCCCCCACATGAGTTAACCACCCCCTTGAATTATCCCCCACATCAATGAATTACCTACCTCCTCAAATTATACCCCACATGGATGATTACCTACCTCCTCAAATCTTTGTGTTCCATTTGAGTTTGTTTGTAATCCCTATTACTAAAATCATTTTCAGTGTTTTCAATTGAACAGGATTTTTATAATAGCTCTGTATACTCAGCAGGCATCACACTTTGTATGGAAACCTACCATAACCATCTGAATAATGAACCAAAAATTATACTGTTTTTATTATACTATTTTATTTCTACTATAAAATCATTCATTACAAAATTTTATTCACTTAACTATGGTGGGATTCTGCGCATACTTTGTGGTTCACCAACAGAGCTGTTAAAAGTAATTTTTACAAAAACTTTTTTAAAGTGTATGTAATCATTAACTTCTTTTTTTTACTCATCCCCAAGTACAGAAAACAAAGGAATTTTTTTTTACTTTCACTCACAAGTAAATGTGAGTATAATACTTTTCCCCAGAAAATGTAAAAGTGAGTATTTTTGAAAAACATTTGCCCCAATTTTCACTGAAAATCACTACTTTCCATATGTTTTACCCATTTTTACCTTCAAATTGACTTATTTTCAGCTTTTTGGCTATATATGATCTTATAAACCTTTTTGGCTATTTTTCTATATTTTTTTGCATTTTGTTGCTTGTTTTTCCCTTCACTGCTTTGAATAAACCTGACAGAAATATGTTTTCTGTGCTCGAGTACTTTCAAAAAGTATATGTCAAAGTGAGTAATTTTGAATAGCAATAAAAAATTTGTAAACAGAGAAAAAGAACCACCAGTCAGATGTGAGGAATTTTTGTTGTTGATTTTTCTACTTTTACCATATTTCCTTAAAATACCTGTGGGTTTATTTTTTTAGATTGAGAATTTTGAGGGGGGTAATTCGAGGGGGGTATTATTTCACCAGAAATTTTTTTTAAACCCAGGACTTCTTTGTTGTTTGTAATGTACGCAGACATAGAAAAATGCAACAAAAACCATCATATATAAGAGTCTACAGACTTTAACAAGTATTTCAATGGTATAAACAATGTTATAATGTAACACAGTCATTGTTTTTCACGTGTGTTATGCATTTCCAGTTGACAAAACACCTTTTGTCATGTATGTTCTATTTACACTCAATTTGGGGGGGGGGATATTTTGAGGGGTGTTTATCAATTCCTCAGCCAAATTTTTTGTGGGAGGTATTTTGAGGGGGGGTTAATTCAAGGGGGTTAATTCAAGGTAATATATGGTAGGCTCAAAATAGGTATATTAATAACTGTGTAAACTGGTGGAAAATATAAATGAGAAAATAACTTATCTGTAATTTAAAAATCCCACATGCAAGATGTTAGGCTTTAATCTTGTGTGAGGGTGCCCCCAAGTATTTACTATATTTATATACCCTAGGGGGCACCTCCCTCAGGCCACCCTTGGTGCGGAAAAAATTATTTTTTTCACATTTTTTTCTGGAAAATATAAATGAGAATTCCATACAAATTTTTGTTCCCAATGACATTCAAAATTTTTTATAAATTTTTTCTGGACATTTGAGACCAAAAAGTATTTTTAACATTGGTAGATTCAAAGTTTGTACCAGAGTTGTGAAAGTGTATTTACACTTACCCAAAATACCTGGGTAAATGGGTATTTATATTTACACTTACACTTACACTTTCCAAAAATACCAGTTTTTTAACAACTCTGGTTTGTACAACTTTTCTACCCCCTCAGAACCCCCAGAATCCCCACACAAATTTTTTTGAGAAAAACATAGGTTTTAGAAAGTGGACAATCCACTATCCCAAGCTATTCATGGACAACATAAGAGCCAGAATTGGCTTGTTCGGTGTCAGGGGCAACATATGGCTGCTCCTGTGCCCCGTTTTTGCTCTCAAGTATTTTTTATAGCAAATGATAAAAATAGCCCTGTGTAAAGAGGGCACTTGCGTGACAGCGTGTAAAATAAACGTGCCCATTCAATGTGGGCACTAATTATCTGTTTAAAAAATCTATAGGGGCCAATGGGCAAGGTGCCATGTATCTATTTTGAATGGGCCAGACAAAAAACTAGGTCATGTCCAGAAAGTTGAAAACCATGGTTTTTCAATTACAATCACAATACATACTACCCTAATTTTCACAATTTCATTTTTTCAATTTCATTTTCACAATTTCATGTTAAGTAGAGGGGGGTTGCACCAATACCTCCCCAAAGTTTCAGCTTCCTAGGCGCGCCCTAGAACTAGAGATAGGGTGTCACAAGTAAGATCAAAAATAGGGTGCCGGACGTGACTGGGAAGGTGTTTATAAGGTTATAACAGTTTTTCTCACCTGAAACAAAATAAATTTTCAACCATTTCAATAGGTATACTCGGCGGACATCACACTTAGTATGGAAACCTACATAACCCATCTGAATAATGAACCAAAAATTATTTTTTTTCATAATAATATTTTGTTTTTCTATGGGATGGTTACCTTATTACAAAATTTATCACAAGATTTTATTCATTGAATTATGGTAGACTGCTGTGCATACTGCGGTCCGCTGAGTATAGCATATTTCTTCTAATAGTTGGGCACTCTCCTATTTTTTCATCAAACTTTGTACCTGCCCTTCTATAAGAAGAATATGGTGATTGAATTTTGATACAAGCAAACTCCAAGTATTCAAAAATATCTCCAAAGAATATAGAATTCAAAGTATTCTCGTAGTATTCCAAGCAAAAGAACTTGCAATGTTGGCAAAAACGGTAGACACACTTAGGGTTAGAAAAAAAAACGTTTTTTTTAACTCGATGTTTTTTTTAAATAAAAAACGTTTTTTTTAAAAAGCTCCCAGATATGACCTTGTGTCAACATAAATATATAGGTATATCAGACAGTGGCAATACTCTGTGATGTTATATATGACCATATAATGGCTTTAGAGCCATGGGATAGCATTATAAGTGGTGATTTGTGTCAAAAATATCCGTTTTTCGTCGACATGTTCGTATATCGCCTTATAGTCAAATGTTTGTGACTTCAGGTGAAGTTTGGCATAGTGGAATAGTGATCAAACAAGGTTATAAAAGGAGGTTGTTAGTTTGGGAGTGAAGTTACACACTGTGGAGGTACATGGAAGTGCATTACCTCCAGGGACGTATCCAGGATTTTTGAGCGGGGGGGGGGCTGCTTGTTTACGGAGGCCGGCGAGGGGGGGGGGGCTCAGCCCCCCCCCTAAAATTTTAGCTACATAGTGGTGGAATGGCGCTATGGCACTGGCGCCATTAGTAGGCGCCACGCCATGGCGCCATTGGCGTTGGCGCCAGCGCCATGAAACGCTGTATATGTATGTAAATATACATACAAAACAGCAAAAAGGACAACATTGAGTGTAATTATTACGATTTGCTGCCACATGGAGCAAATCTGATGATAATACTATATGTCTGGTTAAGAATGCGCGCTTGCGCGCAAAAATTTTTACGCTGACGTTGAAAAAGTCGCATTTTCCTGTCACTTTCTGGTCTCACCCCGGCAAGGGGGGGGGCTGCAGCCCCCCCCGCCCCCCCCCCTGGATACGGCCCTGATTACCTCAATATTATATACTACAGCAACATATGACGGCTTATAAACCCATGGTAGAACATAGAAATGGATTCTTTGATACTAAAAATGCCACAAAACCAATGAAAACAACCACCATAAAAATGCCACAAAACCAATGAAAACAACCACCAATGGCAATTTATGTCTGAAATTGCGTGCTTGCGCGCAAAAATTTTGCAAAATACCTAGTGCTTAGTACTAAAAATTTCGGCCGGTTTTTTTACATTTCGGACGTCATGTTTTTAAAAAAAACAACGTTTTTTTAATAAAAAACGTTTAAAAAAACATCGGCCAACCCTAGACACACTTAATCCTATAAAAATCCTATTATTCTGAAGATAAGGTATTCACTTGAAAATGTATGAAAATGAACTCTCATCGCAGCATGTTGGCGCCATCCAAAACAATGGCGCCGGTCGCCAAATTGGTGCCAGCAAAAATGGCGCCAAGCGCCAAGGGCGCCATGGCACCATTTGGAATAATTGTGCCAGGCGCCAGAGAAAAAAGCGCCAGGCGCCAGAGAAAAGGGCGCCAGGCGCCAGAGAAAAGGGCGCCAGGCGCCAATGGGTCCATTAAAGGGCGCCAGCACCACGGCGCCATTCCATCACTAATCGTGAACCGAATGGAATCTGTTCATTCAAGTTCAAATTACAAAAAAATATACATCATTGGTAAAGAAGGGCAGAATCACTTATTCGTTTCATGTCCGCCTAGTTTAGATGGCATAAACACTGTTCTAACGAAACAATTCTCAAGACGGGGAGGGGGGGGGGGTATTTTGAGGAAATACGGTGTATAAATACACACCAGGGTAAAAACTGTTTTTTTCTACTTTATTGGGTCCATTTTTGCCATTTTTTATTTTTGTCGGTTTGGGTCTCGTTAACGAGACCCGAACCGACAAATCGAGCAAAAACAAGGACAGACGCGTGTGTCTTGTGTCATTTTGTTGGCACATTGCCGTCACAAGCTGTGAACGTGTTTTTTAGTTTTTTTTTGTGCCAACATTTATTGGCTCTTGGCCATAAAGTAAGCCCGGCCGTAAAGTAAACCGGCTGTAATGTTTTGTACTAAACACGTATACTTGAGTGCTGCGTAAATACCGTTTATGTTTCCTCCCGAAAAAATACCGGTACTCAGTTACTCGCGTACTTTCAAAAAGTACGCGAGTACAGAAAACATTATTGAGAAAATTTTTTGAGTGCATAAAAAGCAAAAAATCACTCACACGAATATAAAGGGCTAAAAAACTAGCGTAAAATAACAGCAGAAATTATAGAATTCGCGATGGGTAGGGATAGCGATGACTCTCGCTTTCACCTATTTATACTCATTTCTACGTTTTCCTAGATACAAAATTGATAAAGTTTCTTACTTTCACGCTTTCCCTGAGTATTTACAGATATTTACATTTACTCACCTTTTACACAGGGTAAAAGTAGAAAAATTTTACTTTACATTTTTTGTACTCAGGTGTGACTAAAAATAAAATACTTTACGTTTACGTTTACTTTGAAACAAGTTCAGTACTTTTAACAACTCTGCCGTAATGATGCCCGGCCGAAAGTAGCACCTCTACTTTACGGCCGCGTTTACTTTACGGCTGGACCATCCCCCATTTATCATTCCAATGGAATGGCAGGTTTTGCACATTTTTGCACTCATGAAAGCAATAGAACAGTAGGTATTGTATATATTATTAGGGTGTAAACTAAGTTATTTTCATCTCATGCAAATACACATTCCTGCGTTCCATTCTGTTGTACATTTACCGGTTTTGATGCCCTTCGAGTATGTTTGAGTTTGGGGTCTGGGCTTTGACTAAAAATTTTTGTTACCTCAAATAATCTCCCAGTCCTGAGATAAGGGGGGTATATAAAAACATGGTCATTTTGCATGGCCGATCTGGCCGATCAACTTCAGAGCTTAATAACCTGTCCATTTCTAGGCCGATTCAGACCGTTCAACATTTAAAGTGATCGGCACAACCTGTAGAGTTCATTTTTGAGGTCGGCTTAGTGATGTCAACCTCCCTTATGCCAATTTGACCCAGTTTTTCAACGCAAAATTTTTTTTCTGAACATGCTATCACATAGTTTAGACGACGAGAATTCATATACCAGGGAAAAGTATTTCAGTATCTCTTTCCAATAAAACGTTATAACACTTCAAACTTCCGCCTGCCATCCACATAGAAAGCCGCATCATAAACTTCATGTGACTACAAAACTCCATATCTTGACCATTTCTCAGCCATATTCTGATCATTTGAAGTGTTCATTGGTTAAAATCGGCTGAGAAATGGTTGAGTTTTGAATTTGCACACCAAGTTCTTCATGTGGTTTTTTATGTGGATGGGAGGCGGAAGTTTGAAGTGCTGTAACTTTTTATTGGAAATTGATATTAAAATAATTATCTTGGTATTTGAATGCTCATTGTCTAAACTTTTTAATAGCATGATCAGAAAATTTATTTTTTGCATTAAAAAACTGGGTCAAATCAGCATAAGAACTTCAAACATCACTAATCCGACCTCAAAAATGGCATCTACAGGTCGTCCCGATCATTCTAAGTGTTGAACAGTCAACATCAGCTCAGAAATGGCCAAGTTATTAGCCTTCAAATTAGATCGACCAGATTGGCCATGTAAACTGACTATCCTTTATTAGACCCCTTTTATCTCAGGACTGGGGGATTATTTGAGGAAACGAAAATTTTTTGACATAGCCCAGACCCCAAACCCCAACATACTCAAAGGGCATCAAACATACTCAAAGGGCATCAAAATTGGACAATGTACAACAGAATGGGAATGTTCATTTCTATGAGATTGCACAACATATAAGAAACATAGTTTACACCCTAATACATTGGAAGAGTGACAAAAAACTAAAATATAAAAAATGAATGGTGAGAATTTTCAAATAGAAATTTAATTCCAGCATTCAAACAGAGATTTATTGTTGACAATGAAAAATGTTGACAAAAAAATAGAATAGCACTCTTCTAAACACCTTCGTCAAGCAGCCATTTTTTGATTTTACTTATTTTATCCTATCCCCAGTTCTAGGGCGCCCCCAAGGCTGAAACTTGGGGGAGATATTGGTGCAACTACCCTCTACTTCGCATGAAATGGGGGGGGGGTCGCCGCGACCCCCCCAATTCATGCGAAGTAGAGGTGGGTTGCGCCAATATCTCCCCCAAGTTTCAGCATAATGGGCGCCGTAGAACTGGGGATAGAATATAAGAAGTAAAATAAAAAAATGGCTGCCGGACGTGACTGGCAAGGTGTTTATTAGAAGAAATACAGAAACCAAAAAAGTGATTTAGCATCACAAAGAAATTGTTGAGTCTGATTGCTTTGATAAAGCACTGTATTTCCTCAAATTACCCTGCAAGGTGTTCCTTTTTTAAGAGTGGAAATTTGAGGGGGGATGGTTTAAACCAGTGGCGTAGCCAGGATTTTTGAGCGGGGGGGGGGCGGATTGTTTACGGAGCCCCGCGAACGGGGGGGGCGGCGCCCCCCCCCCCTAAAATTTGACCTATGTAGTAGGGTAATGGCGCCATGGCGCTGGCGCCATTCGTAGGCGCCGCGCCATGGCGCCATTGGCGTTGGCATAGGCGCCACAGACCGCTGTATATGTATGTATTTTACATATGTATACAGCGAAAATGAACATTTGAGTGCATTTTCAACGAGCTTGAGGCCGTTTCGACCTGCAAAGGGAAAATGCCTTTGGTGTTACGCTTTATTGCGCGCCTGCGCGCAAAATTTTTGAAAAATGGCCTCAAAATCGTTGCACCAGAACACATTTCACGACATTTCTCACGTCTCACCCGGGAAGGGGGGGGGCGGCCGCCCCCCCCGCCCCCCCCCTGGCTACGCCACTGGTTTAAACGAGGGGCTATTTTGAGGGGGGGTCATTATTTTGACAGAAATTTCTTGAACTCCCTGTACTAATCTGTTGTTTTTAATCAACTCAGACATACAAAAATGCACAAAAGTGTTATGTAAAAGACCCTATAGACTTATATAAGTATGTAGCTAGTATAAACCCTGACATTTTACATGGTCTTTTGCATGACACATGACATTTTACACTTTACAGGGTCTTTTAGATGGTCTTGAACTGCCCACGGGGGTATTTCGAGGAGGATAAATTCAAGGGGGGGATAATTTGAGGTAATACAGCATATGCATTCCCCCTATCACTCACTATATAAATACTACTTGCTCACACACGTTTAGAAACAACTGTGGTAAACTTCAGCACCTGTTGTAAAATTTACTCATTGTCGTCACTTAAAATGAAAAAAAACACATTCGCAGCTCGTGGCGACAATCGACAACAAAAATCAGGCTCCCATGACAACACTTTTTTTCTTGTGACGACAAGCGCTCATCGCCGCATTGTCGCCAATCAAAAGCTTGTGCCGACAACAACATTTTTTCGCTCAAAAAAAGCGAACCGACAACGTCAAATTTTTTAAATGCTTATAACTCTGAAACAAAAAGGCCGATTTATCTGAAATTTGGCATGTGAGTGGACCTAACTAGTGAGTATACTTAACTGTTTTTTCTTGCAGATGTGGAACTTTATTCTGGATTTATGGAACTTTATCACTTTTTGATTTGTCGGCACATTTTGCAGTGTAAACGCCGCTTAATCAGTGTACGGCCGCTGTATCGGTAACAGTTATCGCTGTTGCCGCCGAAAGTTGAGCCGCTGAATGTCCCGCGGATGCCCACCGATCCCGAATGCATCCAGAAGCGACCACAATTCAACAGCGCACCAACCTATGGCCGTGCTGCTTCGCATACGCACTCACAGCCGCCTTGAAGTCGCTCACGGCAGCGGTGTCGTGGGTGCGCTGCTTGACCACCCTGAGCGTCTTGGCCACGAGCGTCATGAAATGCTTGTCGTCCAGCCGGTCGGCGACTGGGGCGCAGCAGCGCTTCCATGCCGTGGCTGGTGGACAGGATGTCTGTGATGGGCAACGTTGCAATATTCACATCTTGTTGAAGTAAAAAAACGATGGAAAAAAGAATGGAAATAACTTTTTTATTCAACCTGGGTTTTTTCAAAAGCTCCCAGATATGGTTACGAGTCAACATATACAGGTAAATAAGACAGGTGACAGTACTTTGTGAGGTTATATATAGCCACGGAATGGCTGTGGAGCCATGGGATAGTCAGCCTTCTCCAGTTTCTAGTGCAATTCTAGATAGGCCGATGTGAAGTTGGGCACGGATGCCACCCATCGATGCCTTTTAAAAAACACTAAAAAAACTCCAACCCAGTTCAGACAGGGCGAGAACTCAGCCGTAAAGTAAACCCGGCCGTAAAGTAAATCCGGCCGTAAGGCGTAGTTGTACAAACGTATTTACGTTTACTCGATAAATACGTATACTCGAGTGCTGCGTAAATACGTTTACGTTTCCTCCCGAAAAAATACCGGTACTCAGTTACTCGCGTACTTTTTGAAAGTACGCGAGTACAGAAAACGAGTATTTACAGATATTTACGTTTACTCACCTTTTAACAGCGTAAAAGTAGAAAATTTTTACTTTACGTTTTCTGTATTCAGGTGTGACTAAAAATAAAATACTTTACGTTTACGTTTACTTTGAAAAAAGTTCAGTACTTTAAACAACTCTGCCGTAATGATGCCCGGCTGAAAGTAGCACCCTCTACTTTACGGCCGGGTTTATTTTACGGCCGGACCATCCCCTTCAGACAGCACTCAACAGAGTAAAACAGACCGATGCCAATGCGGAATCGAACTGCCCAAAGGCGTAGATCGCATAGACCAGCTCGATGGAAACCTGCGACCAACCAAGCGACGGGTGATGATCACCCGTCGAGACGCATAGAATGACAGTGAAATGACAGGGTGAATTCCGCATAGTATATTATTTGGCTTGAACACAGCCGACAATGTGGTAAGAGTTTGCAGGTGACAGTGATCAAGGTTCAAAAATAATGCATTTGTCTATTGTAAATATTGATTTGAATTGTCCCAGGGCCTAAAATTCACAATTAAGCGAAATTTTAGACTAGCTCTGGTTTCGGGTCTGCCAGCCAAAAAGAATTCACAGCCCACAAGAATGCGAACAACCAGCCCTGCAATAACAGACAAACCTGCAACGCTGGCACAACGCCAAGTGCGTCGGCAGCTGGCTGCAGATTACTCGAGTTCAAATGCGGCGCTATTACTGGCCAAACATCTTGGCCCGACGACAAATTGCGTAACAGTGCCAAATAATCGAGAGCTGAAAGCGTGAACAAGTGGATTTTGATGAAAAGTAGAATTTCCACTCACAAAAAATACTAAAAAAGGACGCAGAAACACATATTCTTGTCGAAGCACACACAACATATTATCACATAACAAACTGGAAGCAATCGATAATCACGAAATTATCACCACAAGCAAAAATGCAGGCAGACGGAATATCAACTTCAACAAGCCACAAATCTTGTAAACACCAAATGCGCTAACACATAAAAACGCACCGGGACAAATCTTGTGCAGCTGCTTGAGAGCCTCCCTGTGCGCATTGGCCGCGGCCTTCTCCCTTTCATCGGGCTGCAGCCTCGCCAAAACCTGGGGGCAGTCCCAGTCACTGTAAAATGTCCTGTGCAAAGTACGTTTGCCATTTTACATGACTGTTGACACTTTGTATGACATTTGACATTTTACAGAGCATTTTACAGGGTCTGGGACTGGCACCTGGTAGTAAAGCGCCACAAGCGCGTGGTCACTGCCGTCCAGCAAGGGGTACACTGATTCGCGGAGTTCCTTGACGGCGTCGAGCTGTCGCGACGACATTTCGTCGAGCAGTCGGTGCCGCCGCACGCAGTTTTGTATCGCAGACGGCGGCAGACTGAAAAAAGTTGACAATGCTGACCAAAAAGTTGACAATGCTGGCCGGCACACTAGTTAACACATGTGTGTCAACTGGTCTGTGTCAACTAAAATCTCGGCTTCACGTGTCTCAGAGCGATCTCCATATTATGCACATCTGGCAATATGTTGAAAAATAAATATTATGGCAAGTGCATTGGAAGCACATGATACTCTGCCCTCGCACTTATTTATGTCTCACGTTAGAAGCGTGCCAATGGTGATAAAGCACGCGATTTTTGCATAAAAGATGAAAAAATCATTGTTGTGAATAAGCCAACGTATAGCGTTATAACGGAGATGGCTTTTATCACCTTTGTATGAAATTCGCATGCGTAAAAGAATTGTTGGCACGTTTCCAGCGGGAACCACGCGTGCAGGGTGTAAAGTGACTGGAGTATAATGAGTATTTACTTTTACTCAAAAAGTACGCATGCTCGAGTACCGAGTAAATACGCATACGCATACTTTGAAAAAGTATCTGTACTCGCCTGTACGCTTACTTTTTGAGAGTACTCAAGTACAGTAGAGTAATTTTGCGAGTACAGAAAGAGTATTTTTTATATTCGAAGCCACTGCTTTTCATAGAATAAGAATACTTATTAATAAAGAAATAAA
Organism: Sphaerolaimus hirsutus; assembly: GCA_964036195.1. Classification (NCBI taxonomy): domain Eukaryota; kingdom Metazoa; phylum Nematoda; class Chromadorea; order Monhysterida; family Sphaerolaimidae; genus Sphaerolaimus; species Sphaerolaimus hirsutus. The sequence goes on from OZ038458.1 coordinate 21,812,531, forward strand.
CTTTTTGTTGTCTAGCGTAAAGATTTAAAAGGCGCCCTTCTACTTTTTCCAGAAAGAAAAGGTAATTTTACTCGCTTTTTCCTGAGAGAGAAAATACTCGAATTAACGCTTTCGAAATAAATATTTTACTCATATTTACTCGCAAAAGTAAAAATTTCTACTTTACGCTTTCTGTACTCGATGGGTGAGTAAAAACAAAATACTTTACGCATACTTTGAAAAAAGTTTGGTACTTTTAACAACTCTGATTGGGAGATAAGATTGCTCTGCGAAACCTAAAGCTGAAATCCGAGTTGACACTAACCAGTTGAACCCCCTTGCGTCAACTTGTCTGTGGATCGTTCATTTCAGCGTAGAAAACAAAGTCGCGGGTGTACCGCTCGAACGTACCCGGAATCGGTCATCAAGTAGGTCAGGTTCGTGCTGGCCATGGTCCACGCGTCCATGTCGTTCGCGTCGGCCAGCCGCTTCGCCGCCAGCCACGCCTCCGTGTCGCTCGTCCTGCACAAATGCGAGGACCGGATGCAGCCAGATTCATGCAGGGGGTGTTAGGGGGTGAAGGGGTCACCCCCTACAAATGCTCCAGTTATTTATCTATCTAGTTATCAATCTATTTCGCGGTTTCTCCCTTTTCTTCCTTGTGCACCTCAAAAAAGCCTACCGTATATAAATACTCGAATAATACCCCACCTTCAATAATACACCACCTTGAATAATACCTCCCTCTTAGACGAGTGCGGAAAAAATAATCCCCCCTCGAATATTCCCCCCTTTAGGCATATGATAAAGGTTTTGCATCCAATTTGAACAAAAATTGCACGTTATTTAATAAATAAAGCACATTTCATGAAATCAGTTTATAGAAACATGCTTAAATTTTTTGACGAAATAATAACCCCCCCCCTTGAATAATTCCCCCCTCGAATAGTCCCCTCAAAAAAAGCCTGACGAAAAATAATTTCCTGGGTGGGATTATTCGAGTATATACGGTACATAAATGGATATGAACACCCAGAGAAGCTTCAGGCTATCTATCCGCCGAAGGGGCAATTTATTATTTATCTAAATGAACCCTCGCAGGGGTCCACATTTACAAGACTCTTGTCACGCAGAATGATTCACATGGGACGCACATGGCCAATCCTACGATGGTGTCGTTCCTGTACGACTCGTCCGTCGCATACCGCTGGGCATCAACATCTGCGAAATTGTAAAGTGTGAAAATTTGAATGGTGAAATTAGGCGCCAGTCCCAGACCTTGTAAAATGTAAGACCTTGTCAAATAAGTTTCAGATCTTATTCTAAAGGTACCCAAATCTTATGTAAACGTAAGATTTGGATACAAGACATAAGATTTACATACAAAAGAAAAAGATTTTGTTACTTTACAGGGTTTGTCTTTTACATGACAAATGATATTTTACAGGATCTTGTAAAATTCAACGATCCTGTAAAATGTCATCACACATGACATTTTACACGGTCTGGGACTGGCACCAGCACTTGGTTATCACCGGCAAAAGTATCGGCTATCAATTTGTGCTGCCAGTCGCCGAGCGCCCGCTGCAACGTATTTACAGCAGCCTGTGCCCAATCGTTCGCATCGCTGGAATTGATAGCGGTGGAAACTGCGCTGCGAATCACGTCCAATGGGGGCGCAGAGAGAATTGCCGCGCAGCTAAATAGGGGATGGTGGAATTTATCAAGTGCACAATAGACGGTGAAAGTCAGGTGCCACTAGGGTTGGCCGATGTTGATGTTTTTAAAAGTTTTTTTTAAACATCACGTCCGAAATGTGGGTTTTTTATAAAATCATCGGCCGGAATTTTTAGCACTAAGCACTAGGTATTTTGCAAAATTTTTGCGCGCAAGCGCGCAATTTCACACACAAATTGACATTGGTGGTTGTTTACATTGGTTTTGTGGCATTTTTAGTATCAAAGCATCCATTTCTATGTGCTACCATGGGTTTATAAGCCGTGGGTAATAAGCCATGTTGCTGTAGTATATAATGTTGAGGTTATGTGCTTCCATGTACATCCACAGTGTGAAACTTCACTCCCAAAGTAACAAGTTCCTTTTATAACCTTGTTTGATCACTATTCCACTATGCCAAACTTCACCTGAAGTCACGAACATTCGACTATAAGGCGATATATGAACATGTCGATGAAAAATGGATATTTTTGACACAAATCACCACTTATAATGCTATCCCATGGCTCCACAGCCATTATATGGTCATATATAACATCACAGAGTATTGCCGTTGTCTCATATACCTATGTATGTTGACACAAGGTCATATCTCGGAGCTTTTAAAAAAAACGTTTTTTATATAAAAAAGTTGTTTTTTTAAAAACATCGAGTTAAAAAAACGTTTTTTTTCCAACCCTAGGTGCCACTCTCATACCGTGTTAAATGTAATGTAAAATGTCATGCAGTGTCAAACGCCATGAAAGATGGCACATTGACACTTTGCATGACTTTTTAACGTGATATTAGAGGGCATTTTACACAGTCTAGAAGTGGCCCTCGCTTATGCACTGACCGCTCATTTCTCATTTCGAGCGCCCAGCGCAGAGCGCAGACGTAAGCCAGCATCGGCATATCATCTGCACCTGGGTTGTGGGGAAAATACACCTATGGAATACCGTACAATGTCCATTGAAATATAATATAAAATGTGACTGGGCATATCATATTTAACATTGTGTATACTCGGCTGACCGTATGCTATGCATTTTTCTGGAAGAAACACTCCATCATGACGTCAGCATTAATAAAATTAAAATAATTCCAGCAAAAAAAGAAAAACAGGACGGGAGAAAAACGTTCCTTGTTTCCACGTGACTCCGCCTTTTTCTTTTTCAAAATAATTTTCTTTTCGTGAACGTGCTACATAAGTATTCAGTTCGCGCGTTATCGACCAAGACATAAATAATTTTGGGCGCATACTTTGCGGTCCGCCGAGTATACCATTTTAGATTTTACACGGTGCGGACCGGCAGGTGAACGGCATCAAATATTCATCCTTCACCAACCACAGATTTCCTTCAGCGTTTCAAAGCAACTCTCCACATCTGGAGAAGTCAAAGCGATCAGCAAAGCAACGGTCATCAAAATTTCGGTGCTTCTTTTCCGCCCGTATGTGCGCGCCCACAGCGACAAAACTTGGCGCGATTCCAATTCAGACTGAAATTGTTTGCTGGTGAAACAAATGGGAGAAGTGAAGATGCAAATAAATGTACCGTATAACCTCGAGTAAGTCCCTCCAATCCCCCCTCCCATGTTAGCTGACTGGGAAAAAATAACTCCCCCTCTTTGATGGGTGGCAATGACGCCCGTGTATAAAAAAAAGTTTTAAGTAAGTTTTCTCTAAAATCATGTACTTTTTGCAGTTGATGTTAATTAACATTCATTTCATTGCATGAATTTCTATTCTGACTTGCATGTTTATGGAAAGATTTAATTGAACCCCACTCATACAATATATTGAACATGGATTTTACTTATATTCTGACACAGAAATAACTTCTCCCTTCGAATAACTCCCACCTCGAATAAGTCCCCCAGTCAAAAATAAACACAGAAAAACCACAACAATAAAACTCCTGACCACTTATTCGAGGATATAAATACGGTAAACACGGAATGGCCCTACACACTACTTTTCACCGACCGATGTGAAAACTGAAATGGCGACATGGCGACACTCAGCCTACTCTTGCTGTATGCTATGTGTTTTAGTTTAAATTATTAAATTTAAACTTTCATTAATTTAAATTCTAATTTAAATAAAATAAAATCATTCAACCGCGTTTTTTAATTGCATTTGAAAAAATTTCAGTTTTCACACATGTCACGGTGAAAACTAGTGTGTGTAGGCACTATAGAACACAGAACAATAACCAACGGATAACACGCGGCTGCTCAGACAAACCAATCGATACAGGTTGCTCACTTCAGCTACCAAGGGCTCAGCGGAATTTCGATCCGCAAACGCGTCACTGAAATGATGTCGCTTTGAAATTATTCCTAGAAAATTGGGCGCTTCTGATCGCGCACCTGTCATCAGAACAAGTTGGCACTTCACAAAAGAAAATGTCGGAAATAGGATCTGGCATTTGATCATCTTTCGCCAGCGCCTTCGTCAAACGCTCAATCACGCTGGCAGTCCGGAGTTTTCCCTTGTCAAAATCCAATTCTCGCAATGTAGATTTAATGGCATTCGCCTTGACACAGCTGCAAAATCATTTTGTTATCTACAACCTGTGCCGGTACTCATCTAAACCAGGTGCTCATCTGGCCTCGGTGCTCATATAGGTGCTTATGTATACCCGGTGCTCATCGTGCGCGATGTGCATTGCGCAACAGGGACATAGCCAGGATTCACCCACTGCTCATCTACGCCCCCCCCCATTTGGCGGGGAGTAGATGAGCACTGGGCAGACATGAGCACTGGGCAGACATGAGCACCGAGTAGCACTAGATGACCGCCGGGGCTAGATGAGCACCGGGTCTAGATGAGCAGGGAACTTAGTTGTTAATTTCTTAAACACTGGAAATGTTATAGCTATGTTGAGAATAGCCCAATTAATAAAAAGCTGACCGAAACTCGTCGGCAATGTCGAGCAATCTTTCGGGGTCGCATGCGCGCAGCACGAAATACCACAGCGCGAACAGGTCGTCCTCCTGTGGTGCGTGATGAGAAAAATCAAATGGAAAGCATAAGATACCGACGCCATACCATTTAGGGCCCACACACAGTTACAGTAGTTGACATCAAAATTCGTGTCAACTAAATTCAACTAAATTTTGGTAAATTATGTGATTTCAACTTCCTATTTGAAAGTTCATACTTTTCATTGTTTCTGTTAGGTGTGATGCTTTTAAAACTTTGGTCTTATTCAGTTGACATTCACTTGACGCGAATTTGCGATGTCAACTAGCGTGTGGGGGGACAAACTCGACAAGCACAAAGCGTCAAAACTAGTAAACAACCAACATTCTTAGCCATCCCATCCACCAGCAAATCGTGGCACAGTGACCAGGCGGGTGCAAAATTCAGATGTGCCAACTGCAACGCAAAGTCAACTGCACAGGGACCGTCTTTCTGAACGTGAGCATCTGTGCCGCATTCAAACAATACTCGCTGCCGCCTGCCCAATTCTTCAATGTGCAGCAGAGCGGCGAGTTCGAGCAGCTTTTTCGGATGTCGATAATTTCGCTTTGATTTGACTGTCAGTGCACGCTGAGTGGTATTGAATATAAATCTGTGTATACTTCCTCGAAATACCCCTAGGCGGTTTTTTCAGTTACTTGCTAGTTGTTAGGGCAGGGGTCTCCAAGATTTTGGCCTTCGCGGGGGCTGGATAGATAGAAAATCGCTCCTCCCGAGGGATAGATAGCTGAAAAAATTTTCTGGGGGGGGGGCTCGCCGGGGCAAAATATATAGGCTTTTTCAGTGCATAGAAGGCCGAAAGGGGAAAAAATCGCTAGCAATTGGTTAAAAGTGGCTAAAGTAGGTTTCAAATGGCTAAAAACAGGCATATAACCATGCATATAGCTGGAGAGCACGATTTTGAAGGTGAAAAACTGTAAAAAGGTGCGAAAATTAACGATTTTGAGCGAAAGTTGGGGCAAAATTTCTTAAAAACCACTCCAGATAGATAGATAGTTGAGCGATTTGGGGGGGGGGTCTTTGGGGGTAGTAGTCAAAAATTTTGCCTCAGGATAGATAGATGGCTGAGCGGTTCAAGATAGATAGCTGGCGGATTGGGGGGGGCAGCCCCCCCCCCCTAGGAGACCCCTGTGTTAGGGGGTAATCGAGGGAGGGGGTATTTCGAGGGTTATTTATTATTTCACCAGAATGTTTTCAGTTTTGAACGCGATTGAGTTTTCTAAAATGGAGTGCCGTAAGCAACAGTTGACAAAGATTAGAAATGACTCATTCTAGAAAAACTAATTATTTCAAAATTGATTTATTAGTTGTCGAATTTTTTTGTTGAAACTATATGATGACACACGAGACAAGGACAGACCTTGACAATATCGAACTTGTCATCGATCAGGCGAAGCTTCAGCGGCAGCTCGTCGATGCCCAGCTCAGCGAGCAGCGGCAGCGCCGTCAGCATGTCCAGCTCCCGCTGCAGTTCCAACGGTAGAGGCTCCGATATCACCTGTCCGATAAGGGGATATTTTCTATTTAGAAACAGGCGCTAACAGGTGTCGTGAACCATGAAAACAGGAGTGTTTTTTCGAAACAAGTTTAATAATCATTCGCAGATGTGATTTTTGCCCTTGATCATTTCACTCTCCTGGCTACCCACGGGAGCTCTGCAATACACCTCCATGAGAGTAATGAGGCATCGATGGACCCAAACGCACTGGTTGATATCGCAAATTCGTGTCCACTGAATGTCAACTTAAATACACAAAAAAATTTTAATCACACTTGACAAAAACATTTAAATTTAGTGTCACGATGTAAAATTAACTATACACCATCACATAGGAAAGTTGAAATAACAAATTTAATCAGAATTTAGTTTAGTTCAATTGACACGAATTTCGTCAACTAGCGTGTGAACCCACTCACACAACTTCAATTCACACTAACTTTGACATTTTCTTTAAAAAGTCAACAATGCAGCGCGAAAAAACCCGTCCACCAACACGGACGCATCTGCGGGCCAGCTGAACATTGGGATCGGCGTGGGTGGCGGCCGCGTCCGCATATTCCCTGGCTGCGCGCAGCACCAACTCCACCGATTTCTCGTACCACAATTTATTACCGGTCTGTGGGTGAAAAATGTTATTAAATTGAAGAAAAAAATTGTAGACTGTGGTTGGAGCCGAAAACGGTAACGTGAATTAGTTGCTGAGATTTAAAAAAAATTCGGATTGAAAAATCGTATGCCAAGCCGATTACTTTTTCGACAGCAGGGTTGGCAAAATCTCAGAAAGAATAAAAATAAATAAATAAAATAAAAATAAAAAGATAGAATTAAAGAATAAAATATAACAAGATTGAAAATTCATAAAATTTTAATTTGACTAACATTCGAATTTTTGTAAAAATTTTTAAAATTGTACAAAAATTAAAATTTTTGTACAATTTGAGTAAAAGTATACAAAAATTCGAGTGTATTTAAAATTATATAAAAAGTTTTCTATCCTGTTGCTTAAGTTTCTAGCTGCCATTTTGCCAATCACTAGGTAATTGGTGTGATTTTTTCCCATTATTTCATTACATTCCCTAAAAAACAATATATTGATCTCCCGCAGCCCGCACGCCCCCCCCCCAAATAACAATTTTTGCGACCTCTTTCCATCCATAAGAGCGATGCATCTATGCTTCTAGCATGCACATAGTTTTGTGGTATTGCATGCAAGATTCCGATTTTTTTGTCAAATTTTTGTAAAATAGTTTCATTTCATTTTATTAATGACATTTCAGAATAAAATAAAATAAGATAAAACATGAATAAAATTAAAATAAAATACAATTTTAATGTGGGTGTACACACTAGTTTACCAACGCGGCACGTCGATCAAAAATGTAAACTGAAACGCGACGCGTCGCGCGTCGGTTTACATTTTTGATCGACATGTGTACTTTAGTTTACTGTGGTGTTTCACTTTCTGGGGTTAGTGGTTTCGGCAAGTCACAGAAATGCGACGCGTCGCCAGATTATTTTTTATGTGAAACGTAATGGGCAAACTGAATGCAATTTTCAGCGACGCGTCGCTAGCGACGCGTGCGACGCAGAAAGTGTTGCACATAAGATGTAAATTACTGTTTTATGAATTTCATCTGAATCATGTAATTTGTGCTTGTTATAGCATGTATGTCTTATTTTGATGCTTATAATGATTGTTAATTATCATTCTGCTCATAAAGTTGTTACTTTTTGCACTTTAACAGTATGATAGTCGCATGAAACGCACCGGCAAACTGAACGACTTTTGCGACGCTTGCGACGCTACCATAACCCTGCTCAATTAAAAAAAGGCGACGCGTCGCCAGTTTACTTTTACTGTTTAACTCTAAATTAAACTGTCGTAAATCGTCGCGAGAGTCGCCAAAAACGTCGCAAAATCGTCGCTTTTTCTTGAGTTTGACCGCGACCCCCACCGATTTCAAAGTAACTTCATTTGTCACTCGTAGGTCGGATTTGAGCCATTTTTTAACTGACATGTGCAGAAAAAAATCGCGGTTTTAATGGTGTTTTTTACAAGTCCTAACTCTTTTCCAAAAAAATTTTATGAATTTTTTAATATTTTGCCATAAATTGTGGCGACGCAGAAAAATGTATAAATTCAAACATATAGTGAACTAAAAAAGGGAATACATGTAAAAGTTCATACATATAGTAAACTTTAAAAAGGAATACATATAAGATGTTTGTAACCAACAGCTAATAATGTGAGAAATTAAATAAAAGAATATCAGGCATAGTAGAACAATTTACTAGTGCTACAAGCAGTATTTTTGTTTATATCTGCATCTTCTGACTCAAATTGACTCAGCCTGATGTTGTCCCTCCAGTGTAAATACAAATGTACATTGAAAAGAGAGAAGCCAGATAACATGGATCCAATCCCGAATGTGCCAATCCGACGGGACGTTGACGAAAGAGAAGCGCGCCCCTCAGGGATGCAATCAAGCAGTGGATGATGACGCCCGCCGGTCGTGTTGCGTGGGTGAATCCCGCTGACTGCTGAATTTACAACTATGTTGAATATAAAAATCAAACTGAATAATTTCCGTTGCAGTGGCAGTTAGCATTAAAGTGGCACTGGAATGGTAAACTGATGTAACAAATACAAAAAATTCATTTTCATGCTATCTGCTACAGCTACACTACATTTTTCGCTTGCAACCGGTCATGATGGTCGTTCTGTAGTACACTGTCGTTGAATGGACAATTTTCATTCACTATTCGATTTTTGGCTGATCAATTCTTTTTTAATTGTGATTAAATCATAATTCGCCAAGTCTTTCGTTTCACGCCGCGAAAAATTGTGTGATGTGTGCATCTCATGTTCCTCTTTCATGTGTGATTTTTTTTTTCGCATTCGGGCTTTCCGTTCACATGCTAGTGATTTATTTGCGTTTAATTGAAATAAAATCATAAAAAATTGAAAGTTTATATTTCATGTCCGCTGTGTACACCAATCGATAGCGCAATGAAAACTGATAATTTAGAACATTTCAATAAACAAAAAAACGTAACAGGTGATTTTATAAAAATTTATATACACAAAAAACTGGTAAATTCAATAAAAAATCCAATGTTGCACTTAAAAATATTTTAAAAATTTTGACAACATCTACACAACGTACTGTACACGATGACGCAAAAAAATTGCATGAGCAATGCTCCGTTCTTCCACAATTAAAGAAATTAGAAATTAATGTTTACAGCGTAAATTCACATCACAGGCAAACTTGAAAAAAATAAAGATGGCGGCCTAAACTCCGCCCACTTTTACTATGCGTGAATTTAGCCGGTAAACTAAAAAATTGAGTTTACCACCAGTAAACTGAAAACGCCAGTAAACTAGTGTGCGTGGGGCCAATAAAAACAAAATACAATTTTAGTAAAAAGAATTTTACTGAAACCAACCCTGGTCGACAGACAACTGGTAAAGTTTAGGCGGCGGCGACGCATTAAACGCCGTGGCGGTACAGTAAAAATCCCTCCAACTCAGGGGTTCAGTTTGCGACGCTGGAGAGATAAAGCATTTGGCAACACACACGCTGAATTCGTGTCAACCATATTTTAATTAATTATGTGATTTCAACTTTCCGCGTCAACTAGCGCGTGTTTACTCTCTATCAAAGTCGAATTTGCGATGTCAACTACCGTGTGTTTATTCTCTATCAAAATCGCTAATTTTCATACGCTTTTATAGTTTTTCATCTTCGAAATCAGTATCGTTTTTTTTCAGACTTCAAAATTGTTGTGGCTCATTATGATCATTGCCTATTTTCAAATATGTTTTGCTATATACGTGCTTGGATTTTGTTCTCCTTTTTACCTTCTACTCCTTGAAAAAGCCTCATGATGGACCCCAGCGAACACCCCCCCCCCAGAAAAATATTTTTCAGCTATTTCTGAGGAGCAGTGATTTACAAACTATGTATACGAACCCCCGAAGGGGTCCAAATTCACCACCCCCCCAAGCCCAACATCTCTCAAACCCACCTCAATCACGCAGTCATCCCTGGTGTGCATGAACTCGAGCGCGTACTGCAGCGAACTCGTGTCGCCGGCGGCCAATAGCGCCGCGACCAGGGGGCAGTCCCAGACCTTGTAAAATGTCCTGTAAAATGTCAAATGTCATGCAAAGTGTCAAAAGTCACGTGAAATGCCCTGCAAAATGGCATTCTACGTGACTTTTGACACTTTGCATGACATTTGAAATTTTACAGGGCATTTCACAGGCTCTGGGATTGGCACCAGGGCGCTGGTGCACCAGTCGGCCGACAGAGATGACGAAAAGAGACCGGTGCGAAGGGACTCGCCAGATGAGAGCAGTCTGTTGGGAAGTTTGTAGGTGGCGTTGAAAGTGATTTGGGGCAATGATATTAAGGTGGCACTTTTCCAACAGTAGGATGTAGTGACGGAAAAGCGCCATGGCGCTTTTGGCGCTACTTTGTTGCGGCGCCATTGGCGCTTGGCGCTAACGCCAAATATATTTATTTCTGGCGTTTGGCACTATTTTTCTCCGGCGTCATCTTTTCCCTAATGGCGCTTTTACCATCACTATTTGGTAGGCACGTAAGGAGTGCGCTTGATTTTTTAACTGTTTTAATCCGATTTTTTAGCCAAAATTTTGGTAACAATTCACTGAGTATTCATTTTTTTGCGGGCAGGTGTCCATTTTCACTCACAAATTAAAAATGTATCGCTAAACCTAGGGTTGGAAAAAAACGTTTTTTTAACTCGATGTTTTTTAAAAAAAAACAACGTTTTTTTAATATAAAAAAACGTTTTTTTTAATAAAAAACGTTTTTTTTAAAGCTCCCAGATATGACCTTGTGTCAACATATATAGGTATATCAGACAGTGGCAATACTCTGTGATGTTATATATGACCATATAATGTCTGTGGAGCCATGGGATAGCATCATAAATGGTGATTTGTGTCAAAAATATCCATTTTTCGTCGACATATCGTTCGTATATCGCCTTATAGTCGAATGTTCGTGACTTCAGGTAAAGTTTGGCACGGAATAGTGATCAAACAAGGTTATAAAACGAGGTTGTTACTTTGGGAGTGAAGTTACACACTGTGGAGGTACATGGAAGCACATTACCTCAATATTATATACTACAGCAACATATGACGGCTTATTAACCCATGGTAGCACATAGAAATGGATACTTTGATACTAAAAATGCCACAAAACCAATAAAAAAAACCACCAATGTCAATTTGTGTGTGAAATTGCGCGCTTGCGCGCAAAAAATTGGCAAAATACCTAGTGTTTAGTACTAAAAATTTCGGTGGATGTTTTTTAAAAAAAACAAACATTTCGGACGTCATGTTTTTTTTTAATAAAAAAAAGGTTTTTTTTAATAAAAAACGTTTTAAAAAAAACATCGGCCAACCCTAGCTAAACCCAAGCCCCACGCCCACCTCCAACAACCAACAACACCCCAAACCAAAACCCACCCCTTCCAATCAGCCAGCGTCCACACATCGGGCTTGGCCTTCCTAATCAATCTAGTGAGTAAGGTGCCGGCCCGGTGCCTGTCGCCGACGCACTCGCACAGCTCCGACACGGTGCACTTGATGTCGTAGTAGTCCAATGTGGACAGGGCCTCCAGGATGCTGTCCAGCTGGGCGTCGGGCGTGATGGACCCGTCTGCGCAGATCGGTGACAGTGCCTGCGCGATAGAGGGAGCAGTCCGCTACCCTGTAAAAGACCATGTAAAATGTCATGTATCATGTAAAAGACCCTGTGAAATGTCAGTAAAAGAAATGTAAAACGTCGTGTGTCATGTCTCATGTAAAAGAACCTGTAAAATATCATGTGTCACGTAAAACACCCTACAAATTATACAAATATTATTTTTAGTCTCCAAATCTTTATTTTTCCTTTGTATTCAAATCTTATGTAACGTAACATTTGGATACAAAACAATTCGGATACTAAATATAAAATACGATTTGGATACTTTACAGGGTCTTTTGCATGAAATATGGCATGTTACAGGGTCTTTTACATGACACTGACATTTTACAGGGTCTTTTACATTACAGGGCCTTTCTAAGAGTCTGGGACTGACACCAGTTCAGAGTACACTGCGATGAAGTTTGAAAACTCATAAATCAGCTTTGAACGCATTGAATTGACCGGAATGAGGTGTCCGTCAAGTACAGTTGACGTAGATTAAAAATTCAAATGCATTGGCTCAAAATTAACCAAACCACATTCAAAATAATATCTACACCAATCTACCTTGGCGGCGGCGACGGCGGCCTGGTCGCCGGTCAGCGAACATTCCCTTACGCAAGCAGACGCGACCGAATACAGCTCCTCCAAGCTGAAGACCAACAAATCCGCGCCGTTGGATTTCCCTCGCCGCTGAAATGAGTTACCTTTTGCAAGCTATTTACAACGGGGATGGTCCGGCCGTAAAGTAAACCCGGCCGTAAAGTAGAGGGTGCTACTTTTTAAGCCGGGAATCATTACGGCAGAGTTGTTCAAAGTACTGAACTTTTTTCAAAGTAAACGTAAACGTAAAGTATTTTATTTTTAGTCACACCTAAGTGCAGAAAACGTAAAGTAAAATTTTTCTACTTTTACGCTGTGTAAAACATGAGAAACGTAAATATCTGTAGATACTCAGGGAAAGCGTAAAAGTAAGAAATTTTCCGATTTTGTACCTAGCAAAACGTAAAAATGAGTATAGGTGAAAGCAGGGACGTATCCAGGATTTTTAAGCGGGGGGCTGCTTGTTTACGGAGCCCGGCGAGGGGGGGGGGGCTCAGCCTACCCCCTAAAATTTTAGCTACATAGTGGCGGAATGGCGCCATGGCGCTGGCGCCATTAGTAGGCGCCACGCCATGGCGCCATTGGCGTTGGCGTCAGCGCCATGGAACGCTGTATATATATATGTAAATATACATACAAAACAGCAAAAAGCACAACATTTTTAATGATTTGCGGCCACATGGAGCAAATCTGATGATAATACCTTGTATCTGTTGAAGAATGCGCGCTTGCGCGCAAAATTTTTTACGCTGACGTTGAAAAAGTCGCATTTTCTGGTCACTTTCTGGTCTCGCCCCGGGAGGGGGGGGGCTGCAGCCCCCCCGCCCCCCCCCTGGATACGGCCCTGGGTGAAAGCGAGAGTCGTCGCTATCCATACCCATCGCGAATTCTATAATTTCCGCTGTTATTTTACGCTATTTTTTCAGACGTTTATATTCGTGTGAGTGATTTTTTGCTGTTTATGCACTCAGAAAATGTTCTCAATCACGTTTTCTGTACTCGCGTACTTTCAAAAAGTACGCGAGTAAGTGAGTACCGGTATTTTTTCGGGAGGAAACGTAAACGTATTTATGCAGCACTCGAGTATACGTATTTATCGAGTACCGTATTTCTCCGATCAAAGCACCCCCCCGTTCAAAGCTCCCGGGGTGCTATGCTGGGTATTATGTTCCTTATAAAGCACCCGGGTGCTTTACATTTCACAAAAAAAATTTGGTGATCATCTGTTGCCTCACCTAAATGATATTGCAGAGAGGAAAGTTCTGTTGCATCTGTTCTGTTCTGAGGAAGACCATCTGTTGCATAAGAGTTTTTTGCGTGGTGCGCGGCGTTCTCGGTGCACACCTATGCCTATTTAATTGCATTGCGTGGCGTGCGGCGTTCTTTTGTCTGCTGCAGCGAAATCAAACAGTTGAAGTGGTGCTTGAGTTCAAAGATTTGTGGGTCGTGGGATTGTTGCAAAAGCATTGCAACCTTACTAATCACAGATTTGCAACACATAGTTAGGTAGATACAACTTTAAAAAGGACAATAGAGAGTCATGGTGAAGGCAAATGATCACACTTACCTAAGTAAATATTTATCGGTGTCAAACAAAACATAGTATAGCACCCTGTGATTTGCATTGCACCAGGGTGCTATACATGGCACTTCAAAAGTAGTTTGAAAATAGCTCCAATTTTGTAAAGCACCAGGGGTGCTTTGATCGGAGAAATACGGTAAACGTAAATACGTTTGTACAACTATGCCTTACGGCCGGATTTACTTTACGGCCGGGTTTACTTAACGGCCGAGTTCTCGCCATTTACAACCGTTTCAATTGATTAAGTTACTCAGATTGTGTGAAATTATGCTAGCGATTTTCAATGCGGCAAATTCAATTTTTGTCGGGGATGGTCCCATTTTTGTCATTTGTATACATCCACTTTTACTTACAGAGAAAACTCAACTCTATCGACATCAAATATTGAGGATAACAAAGCAAAGCTAACCTTCATCAAAAGCGGCACCATCTCAGTGATAAGATTCAAATTCTGCCTCGATCGAGACACCAGAAACTCGCGTAGAACAAGCCGCGCGTCGCAGCGACGCAGATCGTGAAGGTCGCTGAGCAGCGGCGCCACCCGTTGAACCACGGCGGTGGCCAGCCCGGACGGCCGAACCTGGGTGTTACATTCAAGTGTGTATTTACGTCACTGATTGATAGGGTTGGGAATTTCAATATTTTCGGGTTCGGGTATCGGGTATGGGTTCCAAAAAAGTTTGGGTCAGGTCTCGGTACTGGTTCAAAAAATTTTGCGTGTATCGGGTTCGGGTATTGAGGTAGGATATACGTTCGGATAGTGGAGTTGGGTTCAGGTATCGGGTTTCGGTTCCAAAAATGTGCGGATATCGGGTTCGGGTCGGGTTCGGGTCGGGTTCGGGTCGGTTTCGGGTCGGTTTCGGGTCGGGTCGGGTTCCCAAACCCCACTGAAGGACATCAAAATTTGAATAGCCCCACATCTCTCAGTAGCGCGTCGATCAACGCAAGCGGGTCGGATTCGCGCCACATTGCCATCGTACGCGGAGCGGCATCGCCGCACTGCAGCACGAAACGTTCGTACGCCAGCGCCTCGGTAAGGCAACCGTCCAGTTCCTGAACATCAGAAAATATCGCATTATTCAACCATCTGATAAAAAAGGCAAAATTTGTGGATGTGAAATGTCACCTGAAAGCCCAGGGACTCGACAGCGTGTTTATACCAGGCGACCACGAGATGGGGCAGCCCCGTGCGATCGTCAATTAAGCCGGCGCGCCATTTTAACCATTCGGAAATCGTTTCCACGTCCGGATTCACGCCTCTGAAAGGTGATATGATCTGATGACTGATGATGAGTTATGGTTCCAAAAATCTCGATAGATTTCTTTTGATAAATATATTGATAAGAAAATATTAAAAAACTGTTTTTCAGTTATTTTTCTCATGGTTTTCCGGAGGGATTTAATTATGTTTGTTATGAGAAAATACTAAAATATATATTTATTCATATTTTTCCCTGCGTTTTAAGAGAAGTTTGATTTAATTTAATTTTTGAGAAATTTTCTGAGACTATATTTAATTAAATTTTCTGAATATCAACTATTTTTGGAACCCTAAACCCTTGGATCTGGATTTGGATCCAAACTACCAAATTTATTCGAAACCCGGTTTATTCAACATTCTCGAACCTGAAACGTTGCAGTTCCGGCTGTTGGTCATACAGCACGGTGGCGTTTCTTGGCGGCGCGCCAATCAGGTTCATCAGTGCCTCGCACTGGATCAAATCGCTGCTCATGTACTCGCTTTCTATTGTCGCATCCTTTTGTGCACTGCCGAAAGATACACCGCTATTCCTGAAAGTGGTGGAGAAAATATACTCCCATGGCACACCCGACAACGGTACCAAATTCCCGGCGTATTTGGAACGTGACACGATTTTCAAACGGAATTCTAACACAGGCCACACGAATAACCCCGAACGCTCAAAATGCCACGTAAAGTGTAAAATGTCATAAAATGTCGAATTTGTCCGATATTTATTTTACAGGGCGCTGGTTTGTCCACCCACTAGGGTTGGGAATATCAAAATTTTTGGGTTCGAGTATCCGGTTCCCAACCGGGTTCCAAAAGGTGAGCGGGTATCGGGTTCCAACCCCAGCACCCACTTACTTCATCCGCGGCATCAAGTGCCCATAGTCGGCGGGCGGCGTCACCTCGGGCAAGCACGCCAGCACGGGCAGCCAGTGCTCCAGCAGCACGCTGCCGTGCCGCGCGCACAGCGTCTCCAGGTGGGCGCAGTGGCCGCGCCGCGCCGTATTGACGGTCAGGTCGGCGAGCGACAAGTCCCGCGACGCAGAGTAGACGCACATGTCCAAGGGGCACTGCGATTGAAATGAGTGATAGGTTCGCGAGAGAAATTACCGTATTTCCTCGAAATAACCCCCCCCCCCAACCATCGTTTAACCCCTCTCAATATTCTCACACTGAAACATTTACCCCCAACAAGGGGTATTTCGAGGAAATACGGTAGATGAATTGTGGAAAATGAGTGTAGGAACAAGAAAAATTAAGTGCCCAAAATAGGAATTATAAATTAGAAAAAGGCGAACCTCCTCTGTGATGAGACTTCGCAAAATCAGCCGGTAATTTATGAGTCGGAAATGAACACCGCAGTCGCGTAGATCGTCAGCACTCGGACTACAAAAATAGAAATAATTGCGCTGTCATTGAACGCGTATACTGTAGGAATGCAACGATATAACTTTTTGTTTCTAACGAGATTAAATTAATATGTAATATATATTCGATATTTATCATTGCAACTTTTTTACCGGTGTTTTTTCCAAAGGATTTTTTATATTTAACCGGGTCGTTGAAAAAACGTTTTTCCATCCCTACTTGCAATTCTACCGATTCGTTTCAAACAACTTACTCTGCGTCCTCATTGCAAGCGCACACGGCTCTGGCAACTGCTTCTCGAGTGAGAAACAAGCCCAGCTCAAGCAGAGCCAAGCAGGCCTCTTCCGTGCCAGCAATGCGTCTTTGGCACTCTGCCAGCACCCAGGGCGCGTCTGAAATAAGTGCCTGCGAAAAATGATCGTTGAATACATTTGTTTTATCGATAGATTATCAATGTAAGATAAGATTACCAGATTCTCCTGCACACAATCGAAGCTGATTTCGGAATGCAGCCAGCGGTATTTGTAAACAACGTCCTTGTTCAAATCGAATTTCGACGCCAGAGCCAGTGCCGATGAATAGTCACCAGTTTCGATCTGAAAAATTGCCAAAACATTGACAGTACTTTGAGATTGGACCCACAAGTGAAGTTCAGCATGGAATAGTGCTTAAATAACGTTGTAAGAAGACGCTCATACATTGACAGTAATGTTATACACTGTAGAAGTATATGGGAGCACCTTGGCTGGATATTATATACTACACTGCATATCACGGCTTTTTATTACACGGTAGCATGAATAAATGCAATCTTTTACACTAAAAATGACCCAAAACCCATGAAAACACCACCAATGGTACCTAATGTGTATTGGAAAATTAAATTAAAATCAGTTTCCACCCTGTGATTTTTTTATTTAAAAAAGATCAGTTTAAAAAATTCAAGTGCCAACCCTACCATGGTCCGATACATTTCCTGCGGCGTGGTCTGTCGGATTTCGTGCAGCGCGAACTTGACGCGCCGCACGGCCGCCTGCTCCGGATTGGGCATGTCGACTTCCTCGGCGCTGCGGCCGACCGCCGCGCCAATAGCCAACTTGATCCAGCCGTAGGCGATCAGTGCGGTCATCTTGCCCACCAGGGGGCAGTCCCGGACCCTGTAAAATGCGCTGTAAAATGTCAAATGTCATGCAAAGTGTTTAAAGTCGTGTGAAATGCCCTGCAAAATGGCAACCGCGTTGCCATTTTGCAGGGCATTTTACATGACTTGAGACACTTTGCATGACATTTGACAATTTGCAGCGCATTTTACAAGGTCTGGGGCTAGAACCAGCGCCAACTTGCCGCCTGATTGTGTTGTTGCTTCGTCCTTCCCACTTGTGCCGTCGAGTTCGATCGTCTGCATTGACATCGAATACAAAATTACGCTAAAGTGACAAATTATGAAGTGAATAGGTAGTGTCAAATTTTTGTCAACTGAGACATCGATTGCGTCAACTAAACACTAGTTGACGCTGAATTGACACTAATTTCGATGTCAACCAGCGTGTCTGGCGTCATTGTGGAGAAAGTACCAACAGCTGAGAAACCGCGCTGTCTTAAAAAAAGCCCTTTATCATGAGCCCCCCCCCAAAAAAAAAACACACACACACACACCGCCAACACCAAAAAAAACCGACCTCCAGCACGTGACACAATCCGACGGCGCGCGGCCGGCCGCTGTGCAGCAGCGAGGCGCCCGGCGAGAACTGGCGCACGATCGAGTCGGCCGCCGGCACGCGGGAAAGGAACAAGTCGGGGTCGTTTACGGGCGTGATGCAAAAGCCGCCGTCGGCGCGCATCACGGCGAGTTCCTGCGGCGGCATAACCAATTTGAGTGTGACACGCTATTTGGGATAGAAAAAAAACACTTTTTCAACGACCTGGTTTAAAAAACGTTGTTTTTTCGCCAAAAAAGCGTTTAAAAACGAGTTTTTTTGAAAACCCGGCCATCCCTTGACACTATTGGATTATTTTAGCTTACACAAGCAAAACTCTCAGTCGATCACATGACTTCTTGAAAAAAAAGTTGATCACATGAGTACATAACTTCTTGAATGAAAAAGTGTTCAGCGCGTACATTTCAAGCCGCCATAAGTTTCCTTAAAAATTGCGACATTGGCACACAGGGCTCAAGAATCCCAGCCAATAAAGGCCAATGCAAAGTAATGAACCTCAAACCCAACTTTCAACCCAATAAGCGAACCGAGTCCGACCACCAGTGCGCCGCGACGGGCAAAGCGCTCGGGCTGCACACGAACGAAGGCACGGCGGCGGCGCGACGCAGCGACGGCAGCTGCAGCACCAACACGTCGCCCAAACTGGTCAGCGCCGCCGCCAACGACTCGCTGTCATTGGTGCACAGCGACACGACTGCGGCCTGTGGACCAAGGTTGTTAAAAGTACTGAAAATTAACTTTTTTTTAATTAAACGTAAACGTAAAGTAATTTTTTACTCACCCCTGAGTACAAGAAAACGTAAATAATGTTTTTATACTTTTACACTGCGCAAAACGTGAGTAAAATACACTTTTCCAGAAAAAATGTAAAAACGAGATCTTTCTGGAGAAAACGTAAAAACGGGCGTATTTTCAAGGCGTATACATCAAGGATGTGTTTTTCTCTCCTGATACGTATTTCTTAGGAGAATTTCTTATGTTTGTCACTTTCTGTTCGGCAAAATGACACTTTCTGTTCCTTAAAATACATTTTCAAAAAGAAAGCGAGTAAGTCAGTACCGGTATTTTTTGCAAGGAAACGTAAACGTATTTACGCAGTACTGGAGTATACGAATTTATGGAGTAAACGTAAATACGTTTTAACAACTATGCTGAGCACGGCGTGAGATTTAGCGGGGGAATAGTGGAATAAATCGGGTTTGGGCTTGTCTAGTAAACACACCTGCGTAGACGCGAAGCAGGGCATCCAATCGACCCAGCCGTCCGGCTTGTTCAACTGCGAGAGAATACAAGATCGGTTGACTGAAATAATAAACCTAGGTTGGGGCGTAAAATTTCTATATTACATATCGTTTTCCAAAGGCATAATTTTTCTGTTTCTGATTTCCCGCCGCTAATTTTTTCCGTTTCTGTAGCCATTTTTCCGGCTTATTTTCCATTTTCAGGTAATTTTCCATTTTCCAGCTTAACTTTCTGTTTTCTGTTTCGGCCAAACTGGCAAGTTGCATGCATCAGCAAGTTTTCAGCAAAATTTATGTGACTTTTTGGAGCAATTTTTATATATGACAAAAGTGAAAGCAATTTTTTCTATTTCCAGTAAAAATTGCAATTTTTTGTTCAAATTTTGCTTTCTATTTCCTGCAGTTTACTTTCGCAAAATTTTTTTTTGACACCCTACTCAGGGCTCTAAATCTCAAAAAAAAACGCGACAACCCGCTCACCATAGTAAGCGCGGGCACCGCAGCAGCAGTAGCCAAAGCGTGCGGCTTCTCATCCACCAGTCGATACAACATCACGCCGCACTCTCCAGCACCAGGGCGTTCAGCATCAAATTCGCGCCGGTCGTCGGCGCCGTACTCGGCCGCGAACACGACCAGGGGGCAGTCCCAGACCCTGTAAAATGTCAAATGTCACGCAAAGTGTCAAAAGTCATAAAAAATGCCCGGTAAAATGGCTAACGTACGTTTGCCATTTTAGAAGACTTTGGCAATTCGCGTGACATTTGACATTTGACAGGACATTTTACAGGGTCTGGGACTGGCACCAGGCCGCGCTGGGCGCACACGGCGGCAGCGGAAATGCAGTCGGCGCGCAGCAACTCCGCGCACAGGTCCACCGCGTAGAGGGGGTGGTAGCCGGACAGGCGGCTGCGTCGTGTAGCTATCATAATGGCATGGATAACAACGGGGGAGAGCCCAACGTCAAGTTTTAACTCCAGTTCAAAGTTCGCAAATTGTATTTCTACCTTTGATGAACATGCAAGGTAGAAATACAATGGAAACACGCGTTGGCCACTGTTTGTGCACTAGAATCAATGTTTGTGAGATTGGGCCCACACATACTAGTAGGGTTCAAACGGGACCGCGGTCCCGGTACATGGTTCGGCAAAAAGTCGGGACTGGGGCGGTCCCGGTCCCGGTCCCGACACCCCAGTCCCGGTCCCGGTCCCGACAATTCAAAAAAGCCAGTCCCGGTCCCGGTTAGGGTTGGGACGATATATCGTATCGAATATCGAATATCGGATATCGACTATTTTTTCATATCGAATATCGAATATCGATATCGAAAATTTTGAAAAAATATCGAATATCGACCATTTTTTCGATATTTTCGATATTCTATACTCCCTGGACCTGACTTCAAATAAGCCAGGAATGGCACTATTAGAAGGCGATTTCATAAGCAATTTTAACAAATTTTGCGCGCAAGCGCGCACTTTGTTCTCACATGACAGGTATTTTTGTTTCAGCACTTGCGGCAGCATCAAATCTTGTGCAAATGCTCTCTCAGATGTTCACATAAGAGTATATGTATGTTTAATAGCTACTTACACCATGGAAACATCAATGGCACCATGACATGGCACCTATAAATGGAGCTGGCACCTTTTCCTTACCACATCTGTCACACTTTAAAATCATTTTGTCATTTTGATCATTGTGTGCCATTTAAATTTGTATCATCTACTTTTCAGTAGAGATGATCAGTTGGGTTTGTGATCAAATGGAAAGGCAATATGCCAAATGAGATATGCCTGCTATACCAAAAGCAAAATATCGAAATATCGAAAATATCGAAATATTGATATCGAATATTGAGCATTTTTTAATATCGAATATCGAATATCGAATATCGATATCGAGGGTCCATATCGTATCGATATCGAATATCAAGTTTCAGAAAAAAATATCGAATATCGAATATCGATATCGAAAAGTCATATCGTCCCAACCCTAGTCCCGGTCCCGGTCCGGACCATCCAGTCCCGGTACCGGTCCCGGAATTTTATAGTGATCCCGACAAGGGATGAAGAAAAACGTATTTTTAATGACCTTTTCAAAAAATTTGCCAGAAATGCCACTTTTCTAAAGATTACCTATGTAGGCACATCTAAAAAAATTTTTGTGCGAGCGAGCAAATACCCACCCAATGATTACATGTATTTTTCTGTAATATAACAGTGTTAGAAAGGTTCCCAACATGATTCTAGTACGAAATATTTGTAGGTATATAAAGATACCTAGATAGTAGACAAGACTGCCATGGCATTGGCGCCTACAAATGGCTCTATTTCTTAACTATAGGGTCAAAATTTAGGGGGCATTACTTGAATAATGTTATAAGAAAAGGCTAATACATTGAGCGTGGTCCTTCACACAGTGGAGGTGTGTGGAACATTGGCTGGATATTACGTAAATACCAACAAGGTTCAAACAAGACCGCGGTGCTGGTACATGGTTCGGCAAATCCTAGTCCCGGTCCCGACCCCTCAGTCCCGGTCCCGGTCCCGACAATTGAAAAAAGCCAGTCCCGGTCCCGGATCCGGTCCCGACCCACCAGTCCCGGTCCCGGTCCCGACATTAGAAAATTTCTGGTCCCGGTCCCGGTCCGAAAAACTGGTCCCGTTTGAACCCTACATACTAGTTGACATCGCAAATTAGTCACTAGTTGACATCGCAAATTGGTGTCATCGCAAATTGGCGTCAATTCAACTAAGTTTTTACGCATTACACTTAACAGAAACAATGAAAATTGATTTTATTTATCAACAATAATTTAGTTGACACAAATTTCGATGTCAACTAGCGTGTGTAAGGCCACTGGAACAAAACCCTCGGAAATATTGACACGTCCCGCCAAAATCGCCACTCACCCGCAATAAAACGCCCGGAGCACGCCAGAATACTGCACCGTAAACAACCGATCGCACCACCTAGCCTCGCCCACCATGGGCGCCGTCCTGACATGGCACAGTGCCAAGTTAGGTCTGAACCGCGTGTCGACGCTGCCCTCCAGGGGAATGCTGTAGCAGTAGCTGCCGGTGGAGTCCATCACGTCGAGCACAGGCGCCGACCGCGACACGATCAGGAGACTGCCGCTGGCCGACCAGTGGGCGCCCGCCCAGTCCGCGTGCGCGTCCGGCGGCACTGAGACGTGGGGCAATGGTTATTTTGAGCACTGGGCGAGCGACAGGCACAGATAGAGGCCATCAACGAAAAATCAAGGGAATAAAAATACCTTATTCGCTCGTATTTCCCCTGGGGAGTTTTTTTGCATCACTTTATTGAGGGAGGAACTATTCGAGGGAGGAACTAATCGAGGGGGGGGTTTCAATGGGGGGGCTATTCAAGACAGAGACGGAATTATTCAAGCAATTACGGTAGTTTGATACAGAAATCAAAAGTAAAGGCATATTTACACACTTGTAAAAGATTGTTTTTGTATAAATTATTTATGTAAGCCCCGGCGGGGCTACAACGTTAGATTAAAATGAACGCGCAAAATCCTTCCACTCCGCTGTGGCTACAATATGAACACAAAAATGGCTCACACAAAAATCATGGCTATTATATGAACACAAAAATGGCTAATACAAAAATCATCAAAGCCTATGTACCTCTGGTTTGAGCAACAACTGTCGTTGAGTCATGCGCCGTCCAAATATCCAACTCCCCATTTTGCTTGATCAAGGAAACGAGGTTGTTCACTCTGAAATTGACATATAAATATGGAAAATTGGCGTGCAGAATTGGAAAACCAAAATGGCTAATACATCACCGGTCCATAAATACAACTTCGGCTACTCCCACCACCTACCCAAATTCTACTGATATCTGCCACATCCCATTTTTTCCCATATCACATTACGTCTAGTTCGCTTTTGGTTCATTTTGGTTCAATGAAACCAAATGTCAACTGGTTGCAATCATGTCGCAAATGAACCCGTAGTGTTGGAAATCCGCGCATGAAGCACACGTATACAATCACGCGCAGTGTCACCTACCAATTTTTAATTGGTATCGGAATCAGTTGACATTAAACGCCGTCAACTACAGTGCGCGCAGATATTTTGCTTTGCATGCGGCGGTCGGCGCAAGCTCCGCCCACTTTCGTGTTAATGCCCACTACAGTGTGCGCAGAAATTTCTGTTTTTTATTTTTTTTTCGGCCGTCTAAACAACCAGACGAAGAGACCCCGTACGGGAACTCGGCAGCCAGCCAAAAACAGCTGACCGAAACTTGTTTCGAAATCGATTAAATAAAATAGACTAAAAATAGGTATATAACCATCTATATAGACGAAAATAGCGAAAATACCTCTCTGCACCTCAAAATATATGCATTACCTGCGAAATGTAAGATATATAGCAATTTAACTTCATTGTTGAGCCACACACAAAAGTGACATGCCTGACCGAAAATGCGTGCTTAGCGCTCGCGGGCATTCACACCAAAGTGGGCGGAGCTTATGCGGACCGGTGCATGCAAAGCAAAATATCTGCGCGCACTGTAGCGCTAACCCCCAAAATCACGAACGTTCTGTCAGGCTCGCTTTTTTTGTGTGTGAGCTCAATAACGACACTTAAATTTCTACGATTTCTTACATTTGACAGAGAACGCAGATAATTTTAGCCCCCTGTGCCTACGCTCGACCCACAATTCCCATTTTTAAGCGCGTGATGGGCCTCGAAAGGTTCGTAAAAATCACAAGTTTGTATACGGAAAACGACACGCCCGGCCGAGCAAAATTCACGTGCAGTTTTAAGATGAAGGCTGGCGCGAGTGCGCGGAGTAATAGTGGCACATGGCTCACTGCCAATAGGCACAGGAATTTCTGCGCGCACTGTAGTTGCACAAACCACCGGCCCAACCCAGCATCACAACCAAAAACCCCACTCACGCAGACACCGCAAAGCGGTACAGCGGCTGCCGTTCCCTGAACCCCTTCACAGGCGCCCCCGGCCCCACTGCAGCGGCGCCTACATGCCGCAGAGGGTTGGGCGCGACCACTTCGCAATCAGCCAGGGGGCAGTCCCAGACCCCGTAAAATGTCATGCAAAGTGTCAAATGACATGCAGTGTCAAAAGTCATGTAAATTGTTCTGCAAAATGGCAAACGTGTTTTACATGACCTTTGACACTTTGCATTACACTCGACATTTTACACAGCATTCCACAGGGTCTGGGATTGGTACCAGCTCGCACAGCGCCGCGTGTTTGTGCAGCAGGTCGGCCGGCGACGCGCCGCCGCAGCTCAAACTGCCCGTTGAGGATGATGTCGATGAACGCGGTCGATTCATGGTGAGCAGTTGGGTCTGGAGAGCGAGGGATGGTTGTTTTGGAGGGGAGTTTGGAGCGGACACGTCGGTGAAATATTTGGCAACCCGCCAAATTGTTTCTCATTTTTGAATTGGCGTAGACAGTCGTACCATTTTGAAAAGAATGGTCGATCGAAAGACAAACGACAAAACAACGTGTAGCAAAAACGGCGCCATCCGGCCCCGAACCACGAACTCCAAAAGCACCGCAGCGCTGTAACTACTCTACATTTTCAGAGCATGTGCACAGAAAATGTAGGTATTTATATTTAAATTTTCCAAAAATACCGGCATCTCATCTAGCCAAGCGAACTACGTCCGACAAAAAACTTCACGCATGTCACAGATTTGGAGACATTGAAAACATTTGAAAAACAAGCAGATTAAAAACCGTTTCTAGGCCTAGGGTTTCAAAACAACGTTGGCCAAATCACGAACGTCATATCACGAAACACGAATGATATACAGACAAAATTCGACATGAAAGATACGAAAAAAATTAAAGGCACGATGTCACTGCTTATTTAGTTATTACATAACTCCACGAATACAATAAATAGTGCCTAGGAACGGCTAGGGATCACCGGCATTTTTCAATGGCTAATATTTTTTTAAACGTAAGCATCGAAAACCGTACCCCCGTTTAATTTATTTTAAATAAAACGGCGTCTTGCACTTGCACTTTTCGGTTGTTCACGCTCCAGTTTCTCTAAAAAACGATGCCACACGTCGAATAACAAATTGGATAAAACAATAAAAATGAATTAAACCAGGGACTTTAGGATTTACTTGGATAAAACAATAAAAATGAATTAAACCAGGGACTTTAGGATTTACTTAAGGTACAAGGGTAAATTTCCAGTGAAAATTGGTCGCTTTCACACATTGTGTTATGAGATACAACATAAACAAACCGCGATAACAAAAAACACATCAAACTAAATTTCCAACAAATGTGCTGTACTTCCTCGAACTAAACCCTCACGAAATACGAAATTTTTACGTGTTTTCTGAATAACAATGAGCGAGCAGATTTTAGGCCAGGCATAAACGGATTTTTCTGCGTCCGAGTAGGGAGGAAATATTGTATTTGAAATTGCCGTATTTTATCGAAATACCCCCCCCCCCCCCCTCAAAAATGTCACTGTGAAAAAAACCTTCTGGGGGTATTTCGAGGAAATACGGCGGTATATATCGTCCGAGTAAAATTTTGAGGTAAAATTAAATGAAAATCGAAAGTGACAATCCCTATTGACCTTAATAGAAAACTATTGTACATTTTGCATGAAAAAGCGTCAACAAAAACCACCAACACTAGGGATGTTTTCTCCATTTCAATTCGTAGGGTTCGAACAACGTGAACACCTTACATTAGTTATATTCTGGAAAACATCAACAAAAAAGTGGTCAACGCTCGGCAGCAAATACATCGTCCAAACACCACAACACACATCATCCCGAAAATCACTGACCAAACCTTGGCTCGTTGCCAACAGTCTGGCCACACTGCCACACAAAGCTGCAGATAACCACACCAGCCACAGCACCAAGACATGGCGCCGCAGCAAGGATCTCACCCGCGAGCTGCGAGCGGATTACCTATTATTCGACGAAAGAGTAAGACCTAAAAATTTTGTACATTTCAAGAATGGAGGAAAAAAATTGACTATACTCCAGTTACTTTACACCCTGCATGCGTAGTTCCTGCTGGAAGCGTGCCAACAATTGTTTTACACATGCAATTTTCACGAAATGTTGAAAAAGTAACCGTTGTTATGTTATGATTGCATTATGATTGCAAGCAACAGTCTGACGTGAAATGTCAAGTTGTTCCCTGTTGTTCCCTGACACTGTGACGTGAAATGATGATGACGTGAAATGATAAAAATTGAATTTTTCAATTCGCTCTAGTTGTGGCTGATAACACTCAGTATTGGACACGATTAAGGTATTGATTCATATATTATCCTTAGAAAAGTGTAGACCCGTAGCATGATCCACACTCGTGTAATTAATTTCACGACGTCATTTCACGTCATCATTTCACGTCGAATCGACGCTGAGCTCTAATTCCCGCTTTAGGATCAACGGTATCCGCCCGCTTTAGGATCAACGGTATCCGCCCAAGATAACCTGCTGCACCAACTGCGGACAGCGAAAAAAACCACGTATACTCGGCAGACTTAATACCTCGCGCTAGCACATATTTATGTCTCATGTTGGAAGCGTGCCAATAATAATTAAAGCATGCGATTTTTGTTGCAAATGATGGAAAAATTCATTGCTGTTGAATACGTTACGACAGGAATTTTTACAGCAAGCTAATGAAAATGGCATGCGTTAAAAAGCATTGGCACACCTCCAGCGTGAACCATGCGTGCAAGGTCTAAAGTGACTGAAGTATACACAACACAATACACATCTTCTAGCCAATAGGAATAAGGGTAAACCCACCACAGGGCGAAATCCGTAGATCCTTCACCGCATCGATAACTGCTAACACAGCACCAAAACGTGGCACTGTGCCATCGGGATCAGGGCGGACACGAATGCAGCAGCGCCATGACACGGCACTAGGGCACACCGCAACCGTAAACTGCGATGTGATTTAAATGACATTTAGTAATCGAAACGGAAATTCTAGGCATCCCTTGTGAGTTAGAAGCACCAGAACTAAGATAGGACACCTTACTTCAATAGCCCAAATTTTGTTAACTATCCCTATAACCCCCCCCCCCCCTGGAGGGTCAAAATCCCCCCATCTGGAGCGAATTTGAGAAATTATATTGAAATTTTCACCCTACAGAGGAGCGATTTGCTGTCTAACCAACTCAAAATGTAGGAGACCCCTGCCCTGACAGATGCAAACGCTCGCCACTCCCCACCCACAGCTTTGATGCTATCTAAACCCCGCCACCCAGCGAAACAGATTCATTGCCAACCTATGCAGATGCAGGCAGGGAGCACTTTGTTGGGGCGGCGGACGCATGCAGCGGGGTTCCCAGGGCGCCACATCCCGGCGAAGAGTCTCGCTGAAGTGAAATTCCTGGCGCGGAGCCAAGACATGGCACCGCCTCCCGTCCACATTCACAAGCTGTAACATACGGAAATCTAAGTAAACTTAGTTTTAGTTTTAATAGGCACACAAGGACGATGGAAGTATACAGAACTACCATATTTGCTTGAATAATTCCACATTATTCAATTACCCAGTCAGACAAGTGACGAAGTAATAACCACCTTTACGCATACGATAAATAAATTACAACAATTGAATGAAATGTGTTTGGAATACCGGTATTTGACGAACAAAATCCCCCTTCAATAATTCACCCTCTCGAATAGTCACCCTTACAAAAATCCACGAAAAATAACACCCAACGGATTGAGCAAAAACAGTACTTAGATCATCCAACCACAACAGCCAAAAAAACACTTCCTCAACACCATGCCAATAAACTGGCTCAACCAGCATAATTAGACCAACCCATTGCGAACGCGGGACATCAACGAAACGCAGACGTGGAGTCGAAGACAACCATCTCACTTGGCACGGTGCCAAAACACGACCACCCACAGCCACAACGCATCCGCGGCTGCAAGAAACACGTCGATAACAACAAAGCGCAAAACGTAACGGCTGAAGGAGAAACATACCAGAAAAGAGGTGCGAGTAGAGGCCTCAATTCGACACAGAAATAAATGGTCTCTTGACGTTTGCCAAAGGCGTTCTGCAAGGGGAAACAAGCTCTTTAATGGGCAAAATGGGCAAAAACACTGCGATGGGTAAAATGGGCGATTCGACTCGCCATTACAAAATCGTATATATCGTCAAATCTGAGCCACGCAGATTTTCAGACGCGCACCGTCGCTTCCCGAAATATCGGGGGACCCCAAAAAAAATTCAACACGAGAAAATGTCGTGAAATTTACTGAGAATCCTGGCAGTTTAGTCCGTGGAATAGTTCATAAAATCGTGCAGCCGCCAAAGTCGGTGACTAGTGAGGGTGTTGTTTCACTGCCCGAAAAGCGCGCCGCGAGAAACAATAGCGCTGCCTTGCAATAAATCGGCGAGAAGAACGGCAAGCAGCAAACGGTCTTTTTTTAATCGACTAAAAAGAAAAAAAAGTGAGTATGGTAAAAAGCGGTGTACAAGATTTTTTGTAATTTTGTAAACTCGCAGTTAAAACTTTGTTGATTCTACCCGCTCAGATTATATTTCATTAGTATTATCTTTATAGACTATCCCATGCTTATGATAAACTATAAAAATGTCCCTTTTCACGCAGAAAATCGTTTGAATTTTTTGGGTCAAATAGAATGAACTTATTGCTGATTGGTCAGTTTTCTGGTGAACTCGTTCCAGTCGATAAAAAGCAACCGTAATCTGCTAATGAAATATCCAATTTATAATGGTGAATTTGTTCGAAAACGAGTATTCCCAGTAATAACAATGTTTTGGCAACAGCTATCGTCGTTTACTTAGTAATTTATCTTCGACACGTGTTTCTCTTTCAAAATCCCACCGTAATTTACGGTTATTTTCCAGCACAAAAAAATCACGCCCGGATGTCACCGAAATCACTAAATTTTGAATGGTGCCAATAATAAGTTGCCTTGATAATCAGGGAATTGGTCGGACACAATTATTGTGCCTTTACTATCCTGTTTGTGACAGATACAATAAAACACCTAACCGTTCTTCACAACGACAGTTTGGTTGATTAAAGCGTTACTATGAATTTCATGAAAATTTCTGACGAAATAATAACCCCCCTCGTTTAACCAGTCTGAAACAATTTCCAACTAAAATTTCCACTCTGAAACAACCATTTTCGAGGAAATGCGGTATTTGAAAATGACTATGCTAGCTTTGTCGCTCACGCCAGTGGGCAGTCCCAGACACTATCAAATGTCCTGCAAACATTTGACATTTTTCAGAGGCATTTTACAGGGTCTGCGATTGCGTTAACTTCACGTTTCCCCCCATGGACTTCTTCCCCCCGTGGTGTGATGCATTAGCGTTATGTCCGTGCGGACATAACGCTAATAGAACACGACAAAACGGTAATGCAACACGACAAAACGCTAATGCAACACGGACAAAACGCTAATACAACACACTTCGGGGGCAAGTTGTCCACGGGGGGAAAAGTACCTGTAATCCTGCGATTGGCACCTGCACCGAACTGAAAAACGCCACATTACTAAATCCGAACTTGTGGGCTTCTTCAGTTTTTTTTTATAATGTACACAATACTTTTAATTTGCCTTTCAGTGCACTTTTGAACTGGAACTGAGACCCCACAATTATTTAGATATTCCTACCGTATTACCTCGAAATACCCCCATGGGGGTTTATTATTTCGCCAGCAAAATTTGAGGGGGTTAATTCGAGGGGGTGTTTATTCGAGGGAGGTGTTATTTTTTCGTCAAAAATTTTCATAAGGATCGTAGTAAATAGTAGGCATTTGCATACGCAAAACAGGTAATAAATGTATCCAAACAGGATATCTTTGGACATAAAAACGTAGATAGCTAGCTACACAAACTAGTCTACCTATGTGTAGCTGCAATGCAAATTAGCAGTAATATACATCATGAACATTGCATCCAATAAAAAATGGCTAAAGCCGGTGGACGCTGCAGCCAAACATCTGTATGCTTTTGAATGCACAAATTGTGTCAAAGTGCTGCAAACATTAAAAATACAAAAAGCTCACGCTGCCATGCAAAAGTTTGGTGAAACTGTTTCTTGTGATGCAGTTTGCTGTGTTGATACCCTATATTATTAGGATTTGTATACATTTCCCTTGATATACATCTTTTGATAGCTCAATCAGAAAATGGCATAGTATATGATATATCACTTTTGTGCATTCAAAAGCATACAGATGTTTGGCTGCAGCATCCACTTTTTGTTGGCTTTAGCCTTTTTTTTTGGATGTACTTCTTTTCAGGGGCCACAGGCCCAAAATATTTATAAGTTATTGCAAATCAAGCAAATGCCAAATTTGGCACTGAGAAATACAATCTATAGTCAAGAAGAAGCCAAATGCTAATACCATATATCCTCGAATAAGTCCCCTGGGGAGTTATTGTTTTGTCAGAACTTTTTAAGGGGGAAGTTATTCGAGGGAGGGGGGTTTCGTCAGAATATTAAGTCAAATGCATGATCAATACATTGTATAAATAGGGGGTGGTCAGTTGCATAAACCTGTAGGTCAGTATAGAAATTCATTTATAAATGCAATAAGATGAATGCTGATGAAAATAAGCTGCAATAAATGTGTCCTTTTAAAGAAAATGTAGGTAAAAACGTGTGATTTTTGTATATCGATATCTTAGCCAACCATTTAAGAGGTGGGAGTTATTCGAGGGGGGAGTTATTTTTTCCTCAGCCTGCTAACAGGGGGGAGTGATTCGAGGTGGGGGAGTTGTTTGAGGTGGGGGACTTAATCAAGGATATACGGTATTCAAAAGATTTTCATGTGAATGTCACAATTTTCTAGTTTGTATTAGTAAAATTACTTAATTTTTATCTGAAATTGTTCACCTGAAAGTTGCCGACATTTAGAATTATTAAGAACTTGACATTGAAAATCATCAAAAAAATATATATTAATTTTTTATTTTGAAAAAAATGTTATTTTAATTTAAAAAAATTTAACTTTCAAAAAATATTAGAAATTTGAAGAAAAAAACTTATAAAAATCCAAAAAAATTCTTTGTACTTAAAAAAATTGAAAAAAAATTATTATTTTTTTGTTGAAAAAATTCAAAAAAATTACAGTAAAATTTTTATACAAATTTAATTAAAAAAATTTGAAAAAAAATTGAAATTTTTTTTGAAAAAAGTGAACAAATTTGAAAAAATAGATGCTAGAACTAGATGCCTCAATTGCCATTTCTGACTTTGTATTATCACTTACCATTAACCACTTGACACTGATGATTTGGAATTAACCACTTGATAATTATCACCTGAACATTATCAGTTGACAGACAACTTGACATTTGACTTGATATTTGACTCGACATTTGACTTGACATTAACCACTACAACTTTATGACTGAAAGTAATCACTGACTCTAAGGTCACATGCTCAGTATCACACCAAGCAGTACTTCAGGCACATGTGCGCATTTTACACAAAACAAGCAAAGTTGAATAACTTTTGTAAACTTCAACCAAACTTGCCAAAAAGTAGCTCATTTGAAAGCTCTAGTATGGTGCACATCAACATTTTTTTAATTGCTGCATTTGTATTAAAATTTTACCTTGATTGAGGTTTGAAAATTTCAAACAGCTGCGGTCCCCAAGTGGGCGGAGCCTGTGACATTTTTCCCCGAAAATAATAAATGGCATCATATGCTCTTTCATATAAGCCATCACTCGTGAAGATTGGTTGTGTTACTGGAAAGTTATTGCAGTTTAAAGATTGTCGGGAGAACAAGATGAAGAACAACAACAACAAAAACAACAACAACAACACTGCGAAAGTTTGCGATTTCCGTATTTTGGTGGGTCTGACCATTAACGATGGCAAACCCCTGAGGAAAAAGTATTTAAATTTTTAAGTGTTTTTTCTAAAATTAATTTTCGAATTTTCGAATTTTTCCCCAAATAAATTTTCGAATTTCGAATTTAATTTTCGAATTTTCGAATCTTTTTTTAGCAATTTTCGAATTTTTTTGGCCAGTTTTCGAATTTTTTCAAATAATTTTCTAATTTTTTTGGAAAAATATTGAATCTGAAGCTTTAAACACATTATTTGGACTGTTTTCACATTCTCCTCAGTTTTTATAACCTTTTTTTTACCATAATTTAGCATTAAAAATGGTGGAAGGAGTTATACGGACCAGTGTCCAACTTCTTCATTTAATTCACACATTGGCACATTTAATTCACCAACGCAGCAAAGGCAATAAAAACAACAATTGAAAATCGGTGTCAAATAAAATATTGGCATCAAATAGAATATTGGCATGAAATAAAATATTGGCATCAAATACCGTATTTCCTTGAATTAACCCCCCCCCCCCCCTGGGGGTCTATTACTTTGCCAGAAATTTTTAGAAATCCGAGTGCTAAATTGTTTTTTTGTAAGTAACACAGATGTAAAAATGCAACAAAACCGCCATTTATAAGACTCTATAGACTTATATAGGTACGTAGACTGTACAAACCCTGTTCTAACGCAACACAGTCATTGTTTTTAACGTGTTTCCCAGATAACAGACCGCACAAACGTTCTCTATACACCAAATTTGGGGGCGGTATTACGAGGGGAGGGGGGTTATAAATTCATAGGGCAAATATTGAGGGGGGTATTTTGAGGGGGGAGGATATTTCAAGGAAATACAGTATAAAACGGATGTGTCGAAGTCCGCCTCTTCCGCCGCGGATGTCATTTCAATGTTTTTTTGTAACGTTTCGCTTTTTCATACGCGCCGCATATCAATTGTCGCTTTATTTAGCTTGAACTTAAGAATGCGTTTTGTTGCCTTGAATTGCCTGAAAAATTCGAAAACTATTTTCGAATTTTTGAATTTTCGAATTTTCGAATTTTTTGAAAAATAAATCGATTTTTAAGTGTTTTTTCTAGGGGTGAAATAAAAATTCGAAAATTCCGAAAAAATTCGAAAATTCGAAAATGTTTTCGAATTTTCGAATCTTGTTTGGCCATCGTTACTGACCATATAATGGGTGGGTCGCTTGCGCCCTCCCTCGGCAGCGACCGGAGAGAAGACCTGGGAAGGTGAGATACGTGAAAGTGGGGGTTGGTTTTTCGCTGCGAGTTGGTCGTTGATGAGCGATTTTTGAGGGTATTTATACTCGTAAATATACGGTAAATCCTCGAATAAGATCCCAGGGGTTGTTTTTCGTCGTATTTAAATTTTTGAGGGGGTTGTTCAAAGGGGGGGGGGTATTTTTTTCCTCACCGGGCCAACAGGGGGAGTTATTCAATTATTCAATAGGGGGTGTTTTTTTTTCACCCGGTCAACAGGGGGTGTTATTCGACGATTTGGGGTTTTTGCATGTAAAATCAGTAAAAATTTGTGAATTTGTACAAACAAAATGGCTGCTTCTGTTTTTGCTGATGCGCGGCATCCATAGTGACGCCACGAAGAGAAACGCTCCGAAAACTGTTCAGTTATAATATGAATTTTTCACAATTCATCCAAATTCCCCCGTGCGAACCCCGAAACCTCTCATCCCCCAGTGCGTGCCCGACTCGTTGTCGCTGTCGGACACGGCGCTGCACTTCGCCCGCTCGCACATGTTCATGGAGCAGGCGGTGGCGCCCAAGACGGACAGGCCCATGCAAATTATCCCCGGCGGCGCCGTGCCCAGTTTCGTGGTTGTTGACAGATTGGACGCACATGATAGACAGTTTGTGATGCTGTTCGTGGCTACTGGTGTGTTTTTGAGTGAGATTTGGGATTTGGGAGGGTAAAATGTGTGCGTGAATGGGTCTACACACTAGTTTGCATCGCAAACAAATGTCCACTGAATATTACAAAACAATCTTTTCAAATGATCACACAGCAGAAACAATAAGAATTAAGTGTCACGATATAAAATTACCTAATGATCTATCGCATAGGAAAGGTGAAATCAATTAATGACAAAAAATTAGTCGACACGAATTTTATGGTTATTTTATTTCTTCTTTTTTCGCGCAGACAACGGTAGGATTCACAAAATCGCCGAGTGGGTCGGTGACGATGGGCGGCGGACGTCTCGTCTGGTTGCAAATGACAAGTTGCCCAATGATTTAAAATTGAAACTAAAACTAAAATTGAAACGAGTAGACGTGTTCATTTAAAAAATACTTAAAATCAGAAATGTTACCAAATCATAGCGCACTACGAATGAGCCCACACACTAGTTGGCAGCGCAAATAAATGTCAACTGAATGTCAACTACCTAAATAACAAATTTGTTTAAACCTTAACACTTAACAAAAACAATGACAATTAAGTGTCACGATATAAAGTTACCGTATTTGCTTGAATAATCCCCCTGGGGGATTATTATTTCGTCAGACTTTTTTGAGGGGGGGGGATTATTCAAGGGGGGAATTATTCAAGGGGAGGAATTATTATTTCGTCAGAATTCTCAAGCATGTTTCCATCAACTCATTAGACAAAACATGCTTTATTTACACAATAACATGCTATTCTTGTCCAAATTAGACATAAAATATTGATCGTATGCTTTGAGGAGGGGATTATTCGAGGGGGGAATTATTTTTTCCTCACTCATCTTACAGGGGGGGGATTATTCGAGGGGGGATTTACTCAAGGGGGGAATTATTCAAGCAAATACGGTAACTATGCTCTATCGCATCAGAAAGTTGAATTCACGTAAGTGACCAAAAAGTTAGTTGACACAATTTTTGATGTCAAATACCGTATTTCTTCTAATAGAACAGCATACCTCCAATAGAACGGCACCTCAAATAGAAAGGCTGGTTTTGGCACTTTTTTGCGTTCACGAAATTAATAGAACGGCAGCCCAATATAACGGCAGGTTTTGGCACTTTTTGTGTTGACGAAATTAATAGAACGGCAGCCTCCAATAGAACGGCACCCCAATAGAATGGCAGGTAGAAATTACGTTGGAAGAGTGCTAGAACACACAAATGAGAAAAATGGGTGGTGAGAACATCCAATGTGTTCAGAACTATAATTAAGGGTTATTTTCACATTTGGTTCTGTTTTAATTGATGCTCTGATAGTAAAATGTTGTTCATTTTTGATTAAAAACACTGTTCAATTGAAACATGTCTGAAAAAATTGGTGAAAAAAATAGAACAGCAGCCTCCAATAGAACGGCACCTCTAATAGAACGGCAGGTAAAAAAGTTGACGAAAACAATAGAACGGCGCTCTTCTATTAGAAGAAATACGGTAGTGTTTGTCCCCCTTGAATGAACACCCGTCAGGATGAAGAGTAGGCAGATTTATCCAATGCCAATGTCGAGTTTTTAGCAAGCATGTTGTATTTACACCATGTCCATGTGCGGCACACAAACGTTTGTATTGATGAAAGCCCTGACGAAATAATGCCTCTCTGGTTATCAATCCTATTGTAATAATGAATAAATTGATCATATTTCATGGAACACTTTTCAAAATCACTTCATTGAACTTTACATCTTTCAAACATTGTCTATAGCAGAATCATGAATTAAACAACAGTGTAAAGTGTTGACCAAGTCCCTCATTAATTTCACAGGCTTATCCTTGGTTCTCTTGCAAAACATAATCACCAAAATATTTTCATGTTTATGTATGCACCAAAAATTTACGAAGGTGTGGAATTGATCCCTTTTTTGCACGATGTGACGTGTTCCCTTTTGGAACTTATTTATGTGCCGATTGAGTGAGCAATCAGGAGTTAAATGATCGACAATAAACTCATCAAAACAACACTTCGGACCCCCTCCTCCCGCCATCTGGTGGACGTGCTGGGGAATTAGCTAAATTTCTACTTAGAAAAGCCGCTAATTTCCAGTGTTACAATTCGACTATCAGCAGAATTCTCAATCTATGAGGGCTGATATTTGGTTTATCCGGTTGATATTTAGCGTGGCGGCTACTATGTCGCAGTGTTCGACGGCGGACATGGGCGAGCCGAGACGCCATACCCGCCAACACCCTGCCAACG
The DNA here is from genome assembly GCA_964036195.1 of Sphaerolaimus hirsutus. Classification (NCBI taxonomy): domain Eukaryota; kingdom Metazoa; phylum Nematoda; class Chromadorea; order Monhysterida; family Sphaerolaimidae; genus Sphaerolaimus; species Sphaerolaimus hirsutus. Next base: position 21,849,241 of record OZ038458.1, read on the forward strand.
CTTTGCCGATGAGTGGTCAGCATCCGGAACTGGTTCGTCAAATGCAGGATGCTCAGTTGAAAGCGGCCTGGCGCCCTGACGGTCGTGGTCAACGCGTGGTGCGTAATTCTCGTGGGATGTGTCCCAGAAGTGCACCAGCCTCCGTGTTGGATGGTAGTGAACATGGGTTAGATCCCCAACCATTTGTGTCTCTGTCACGTAATTCTGTAGTGTTACAACCCGCCAATAAAGCTGTGCTGTATGATTTTGTGAAGGTGCGTTCTCCCGCGCCTATGTTCATTGCTGAACGCAGGAATGTGGCGTTGTATTTGGCACCACCGCTTCCGTTTTGCATTTTGACACGTTCTGACATTGCTAATTACATCAATGAAACGGAGATTAATCAAATTGACCGTAATGGCAGTGGCGTACGGTTATCTAGTTCAAATATGTCTGTCGCTGTGAGTCACGCATCTCAGGTTACACCGCCGCAGTTGTACAATCACTGCCAACATCTGAATAATACAAAAATCGATTCTTCCGACACAACTGAAACATTGATGAAGGAGTTTGATGGGTTACAAATGAGGTTTGATGCACTGCGCCGGCAGCGTGGCGCCTACAACGTTGAACCAAACAAAATTGTTAATGAAAACCCGATTAGCAATACGAACCCAAAACCAACCACTTTTCAGCGCGCAGAAATTGATGTAAACGCTGGGCAGACGAATCAAATCTCTGAAAACGACCCCTGGCAGACCCGCGATTTCACTAAATTTGCTACTACGCCCATGCCGAACATACCTGCTAATATGCTGCAGTATTGGATGATTGCCAAGCCGCATATACTTGACAAAATCCCAACTTTTTCAGGAAAAACAGATACACTAACTTTCGCTGAGTGGCGCCGTTCAGTTCAGGTTGCCAGTTTATCGGTGTCCAACGCGGATTTGTTACACCATTTCTGGCTAGAAATCTTTACCACAAAACTTAAGGGAGATGCCTATCGAGTCCTGACAACATTGTTTGATCCCAGTGAACTATTTGACCACGCGAAAATCCTACAGGAATTGGGGGCGGTATTTAAAGACATCAAAAAGTTATATTCCGTTCTGGAATGGGATAATGCTAGTATGATGCGAAATGAATCTTTCATGGATTTCTATTTGAGACTGCTGGCTAAAGTGCCATCTGAATTCCGAGAATCCATGAATTTCGACAAAAAGTTGATAGAAAATTTGGTTGCAATAAAATTATGGAGTAAATTCGACGAGAACAAATATGACAAATACATTGTGGCAAATTTTCGCAATGCTATGAAAGCAAAAAAACTGCCACTGGTTCAATCAGTCCAACTCATGGAAGAATATTTCCAAAGTGTCAAAAAACCATTTCTTGCCCCTGCCAATCGCATGCCACGAAATTCGAACACCGAACAGCAAAATTTCCAACGAAACTGCCGTTTCACAGTGCAGAAATTAATTAATGCCAACAACGCTGATCCATGGTGCCCCCGGCTAAATCACGCTGGACACAGAGTGAGTGAGTGTAGAATAACCCAACGCGAGCGTGAATTTTCCACCGCCCGAATCGACCCAGCGGCACAATCCCCAAAATCTGAGGGGTATGGTCAAGTGCGAAAATACGGGCCACCCCATACGACCAATTCCGCTATGCCGCGTGTTACCGCACAAGCAGCTAATTGTTCTACAGAACAGATCGGGTATCATAACCATGCTGACGTTCTGCCCACAGAATCAACTGAATACCGCAATAATATTGATGCTCCACCTGCTAACGATTCACGCCTGAAACTGTATTGCGACGAGTTTAAAAACCGCCTCGCAGCCACTTTTCAAGATGACACGGGTTTGTCTCCAACATGGGAGAGGAATTTTTGGCATGAAATTCAAAATTTCTATTCATCGCAGAATTCACCGAGGAAGCCGACGACTGTGTTCTACAGTTCCTTGACTCAGTATTCCCCACCTGCACCCCTGCTGTTTCAGGAGATACATGTGACGTCAACAGATTCTGTGAACAGTAATTCTGACATAGAAAGTGAAGATGTGAAAATGCCCGTAGCTGACTTTACTAATTATGAAATAAATGATTACGGAATAGATAATTCAATTGATGTGAAATCGTGCACATGTGTGGGAGATAGTCAACGCTTGTCAATCAGGGTAGAAAAATGCAACGGTCCACAAATCTATGCAAATTTGCGTGTGGAAAATGTGCCATGCAGAGTCATTCTAGATACAGGCTGCACCAGAACCATTTTCCCAATTTCTTTGGTACAGGACATTGCGAAAAAATCATCTTTGGACTTAGACAAATATTTGCGGAAAACAGACATTGAAGTTTACATGCTCAATGGCAAAACTTCAGTAGGGACTATGTTTGAGATTCCACTATTTATTGAACACGTATCACCAATTGATAACGTACTACGCAAAGTGTTAGCAATATGCCTAGTGAACATGGACAAAACTGCAATGGCTGAAATTTTGGTTGGGACTGATATAATGTCATTCCTGAAGTTGTCATGGTTGGTACCACTGGCGCTGGAGAAATCCACTAAAATAGTACCGGTGAAAAACGATGAAGTCATGCAACAATTTGAAGATTTGCAAAATGAATTCACACAACGATTTTTACGGAGTGCCAAACTAAACAAACATCTTTATGTTCCAGCGAACGGGACTAGCAATATCACCATAATTAGGCCAAATAAACCAGAAGAAATACCCACAGACATTTGGAAGAGTGCCAAAATATTGTTTACGCGCGCTGAGTCCATTGCAGAGACATCTCAAAGTGAATTGCAAATGTATAATACGACTTGCGACACGGACGGACCCCCAGGAGTCACGTTGATGTTTTTCAATCTCACAGACACACCTATCGATTTACCAGTAGACACAGAAATAGTCGACATCACAATGTTATCCAGTGACAATTTTTTCAAACCAAGCTGCAATTGGGGGCAGGTATTCCAATCGGATGCATACATGCAACTATTTGTAAAATAATACGGAACTTGTTGAAATGACTTGTGATCCAGCTCCTATTCCTAACCGAGGAAGAGGACAAATGTGAACGTATGAAAGTTGACGTGAAGCGTCGTCTCTAGTTGACGTTCCGTTATTTTATCAAATGTGATTAGTTGAGTTGAAGTGAATTGACGTGAGTTAGTGTGAAGCAAATTTAGATTGTTTACCAAAGGTTTTGACGAACGTTTTTATTTAGACAATTAAATACAAAGAAATAAATGTAAATAAAAAATATATATAAAAATATACGTAAACAAAGGAATTAATTTACAACTAAATTAATTACTTAATTAAAACGTAAGAGAAGCTCTAGTTACCGAAGAAATAAGGCAATTTAAAGAAGGCACTTAATTACGACAATTAAGTGGCGCGGTTGTGAATAAAGCACCTCAAACAGCGCAAGTGTGAATAAAGCACTGAGGTGACTTAAAGCACCAAGAGTTAAACTTAGCACCAAAAACAAGCGACTTAATAAAGTGACTACGGCGCTTATTTAGATCCTAGGAAGAGATTCGTGTGAAGTTGACGAGGTTGCAAACACTGCCGATTTTAGCTGTGAAATCGGCTTTTAAGGGCCAGACCGATGGCGATTGACTTGGCGCCAATCGGTCGGCTCTAATCTCCGATTTTTACCCAACATTTCCAGTTGTGAAAGTTCAATCCTTGCCCGCTCGCTTCTCCGATGAAAAGCGAGCTAAACTGGCAAGATAGTGAAAATGTGAGCCAAGCCAGACAGCATTTGAAATGGCGCGCGGGCCCGGCCCCCCACTCGGGGCGGGCCCGCCGCTTAACATAAACATGACGGCGTATATGCGTGCTGCTTGTCAAGGAAATGTGGCGGAATGTGAGCAATGACTAAGATCTAAATATGTGAGCGATGTGAAGCGCACGTTGTAAACAACTTCGCTTGAGATATTAAATGACGAATGTGAAGATGTTAAAATTGGAATGTAAATATAAATGAAATCTTGATAAGTTGAATTAATTAAATATAAAAGCGAACAAAAAGACGTTAACTTAAATATTATAGGTTTTACATTTTACGATAATGTTACACACTCCCGAAACTAGAATAAAAATTAAATTTAATTTAATTTTATCTCAGCCAATCTCGGCAAATTGATGTGAAACAAAATCAAAATCAAATGCCTGTGATACTCTCATCACTCCTGTGGTAGCAGATCGTCGGCGTCTTCGACGCCGGCATTTTCCCGGCCCTCCTCATGATGCTCGTCCATGGGTTTGACGGCATCCTCCTCAGGCTGGCTGCCTTCCCCGTGTCCGGGCGCCTGGTCTTCTGGGGCCCCCGCTGGTCTGCCTGGCCAGTTGGGGAGCTTCTCAGATTCCTTGGCGAGCTTCTCGAAGGCTTGTCGGAGCGTGTCGGTCTCGTCGACGATCGTCTTCGACGGCTCGGTGGGCTGCCATTGCTCCGATGCTGCAAGCGGTTGGCTTGATAGCAAGGGGACATGGGAGGTTGTGAATGAGGTCGTACATTGTGAAGTGATTGAGTTGAATTGGTCAAATGGTACGGAGGGGGATCTAGATCTTGATCGTGACTTTCTTCCATCTCTCCGAGCTCTATGTCGGACTGTGAAGGTGTTTGTTTGAGGAAGGTCACGGATCTTTTTAGATCGTTTAACTTTTGATTTGACCAGTTTTTTATTGATGTTATTGAATTTGTGAAAAGTTTGGGGTATAAAGGAAAATGTCTGGTGTGACAATTGCTGCTCACCTGGGAGCCCTGCGACTCCAGCGAATCTCTTGAGTCGCTTTTGCAAGGGCTCGCGGTCAGGGATCGCGTCTTCCATTGTGACTTCCGCTGTGACAGGCTCGGTGACTGTGAGTCTGGCGTTTGGTGACGAGCTCTGCGGTTGTGACTCGCAGGGGGGTGCAGGTTTTGTGACGCGGCGCGCACCCGTCTCCATTTCGATTTCTTCGGCGCGTTCGGTACTATAACCGACCGGGGGATCCGATCTAGGCTGTACCGAGCGTCCTGAAAGCCGTTTGAATGGAGATACTCGTTTGAGGGGTGTGACAAACTTTGAAGGTAACTGTGACGAACTTGACGGTTGTGTGACGGTTTGATTTGACAAAGCGGGTTTGTTGAAGCCGCTTTTCGGTTTCTTCTGGCGGTTACGTCGCCGTCGCTTACCGATTTTTCCTTGCTGAACAGACGGGGTTCCCATTTGTTTGGGCTTCTGTCCCTTCTGCCCTTTCTTCGGAAAAAGCCCCTGATGTCTGGCAGCATACCCCTGCCGGTTACGAGCCGCCACTGCATGTAAACATAACCAATATACCCAATACAAGCAATTGTGATAATAATGAGTATGATGTTCACAGCTGTTTGAAGTGGCCCAGTAAGTAACGTGTCTAATGCAGACGCACCACCTGTGACACTACCGTGAATGATGTGACCCAATTCTTTTCCTACACCTTCAAAATATGCACCAACCCCTTGGCCAATGCCAGCAATATATGCTTGCACTGCTTTAGGATCGTTGGATTTTGTTGCAATATAATCGACTGAACGTGTGACTTGTTGTTCGAGTCGTTGCAAATTTTGAAAGTGATGATGTGCAGCCATGATACTGAATGCAATGTCAGTCATGCTTACACCTGGTGACCCGGAAACATTTAGTGTGAATGGTTTCCACGAGCCAGCCCAAATTAATTCGATTGGGAGTTTTGTGACGTGCAAATTCGTTGGTCCGTTTTCGTTGGCCCATGAATTATCATTTAATTGATAATATTTGTGATCTTTCATGAGACAATGATCTATTGGTGAATGTGTGATCAGATCATTGGTACCAGGAGCAACGAACATAATATGTGGGTGATTTGTGACTTTGACCGGCAGAAATTTATAACAAGTATTGTTATATTCATGTTGATAATAAATAATTTCTGCGGTGACTGGTTTACAATCCCAAAACATTAATATATCTCCATGCCATTCAGCATAGAGATTTTGACGTCCTAGCAATGCTCGCAAGCCAAGTGTAGGATTGAATGTGACAATTGCATGAATTATATCTAGCTGGGTCTGACGGATGTGACATAATTGTTGCCAGATAGATCCAAATTGTTTTTGTTCTAGATGTGCAATTTTGTCAACTTCGTATTGTTGACGGGCTGTGAGCAAGTGAAACACACCAACATCAAGATTTGGTGCGAGTTTAAAATGAAGAGGAGCTTTTTCGGTTTCAGGTTTTTTCAATTTCTTAAGTTGATATCGAAGAAATTGAATGAATGCCGAGCCCTGGTCAATATATTTTGCGTCTTTTGGCACGCATTCTGCATTATTTGGAAATTGTTGTGATCTCCATGTGACAGAAAATGCAGCTTGCAATTTTTCCACTATGTAATGATTTTGTGAATATTGCGCATCGAATTGACCAATCTCTTGGAATGCACACTGTTTGTTAAAAGCAGTAGCATTCCATAAAGAGACGCCATTGTCGCTGTCATAACAATAGCCGGCTTGTGGGTTGCAATGTGACAGATCTTGAATTTCGGAAACAATTTTCTTTCCGTCAAGACTTGCGACCACACCTTCCTCTATGTGAAAGTTCATTACTGTGTTACTCAGATTGTGACAAAAGTAACAATAATCGATGTGAAGTGATTTGTTGGTGCTCCACAATGCATGACCAATTTTTATTAAAGGTTCGCCTTTCCAAGTTTTATTTTGGTAGGCGATCATGCAATCGTAAGTTGTGACTCTGTGGTTTTTAATGATTTCTGGTGGCAGCATAGCTTTTCCGCCCACCAGACTCATATACGTGACTATAGTATGCTCTTGTTGAAAGCATCTATAAATTGGTGTCGTTTGCGGCTGAACACGCAACGTCCATATTGATACCACAATATCCTCTATGGCTGTAACTTGAGGAAAGTGACATGTTACTTTTTCCGGAAGTTGAATTGCGTGACCAGTGCATGTTTTATGGCACAGATTGAAAGTTTTGTGATATTGATCTGTCCATGTGAGCGCGTTGGCTAATTTTGATTGTATTAGCAACGTGAGCGCCATTAAATGCGACACGTTTCCCCAGAACGAATATGTGCCAGTGTAGCGACATGTTCGACGTGGGTTTGCGCGTCTTGCATCTTGTTGTGAAGATTGTGATTGTTGATGTGATTGATCTGTTTGTGAATCATCACCCTTATCAGGTGAAGGTTGTGAATTATCATCATTTTTTACCTCAGTGTCGATTTTATATTCAACACCGTCCTCTGTGTCGATTTCAAGAGGCACTAGGTTAGATGGAGATCTACGTGTGCGATGGCCGTTGCTTGACAATACTGTGACTGCACGTATTTTGCCATCGCTTGACACGTGTATTTCGTGAACGCGGCCCATTTGCCACATGCCGCGTGGCTGTTTATCATCTGTGATTAACACCACTTGGCCACGTTTGGGAGCTTCGTTGATTGTACCTTTTTTCAAGCGTTGATTTTTTGCTCGATCTTTGAGTAGGTCAATGTATTGACGTGACCACTCATACCAAAGCACTTCACAATTGTGACGAATTTGGTCCCAAAGTAGTGTGATATCATCTCTGTCCTTTTCAGGTACAGAATTGAGTGCAATTTCATCAATGCAGTTGACGTCATTGACATGTGGGGGTGTGAGTGTGTAGGATTTTCCAATTTGTGAAGGTGTGAGATTGAAAGATCCATCCGTCAACTTATCCCATTCCTTTTTTGGAATTTTTCGCATGGGTTCAATCGTGGTGGAATCGAGTTCCATCTCACGTTTTTCATCCATGTAACATGGTGGTGGGGTGCCCCAAAGAAAATGTATTGGGCGCAGGATCGCTGCACCAATGTCTGTGTTTGACAAGTATGACAATGGTCGCGTATTGACGGAGAATTCGACGTCAAGCATGACTGTGAGAAATTCATGCCATGTGAGACAACGTCGTCCGCATTGTGTCCGCAACCAAATTGTGTCCGGCATGCCACGGCGCGAAATAAAACGATTTAGAGCCATAATTGTGTCGGCCGTTGAGACACTATTGGTTGACTCTAAATGAATGGCGCGTGTGCTGAAGCATGTTAGCAACAAAATGTGTTGACTGTGACGGGTACCGTTTTGTGAATAAATTAACGGTCCCATATAATCAATACCAATATGTTGAAATGGCTTGATTTGTGATTGAGTTCGAGTGACAGGTAGTGTGTGAAAATCAGGTAATGTGAATGGACCTCCTTCCGCTTTGCGGCATGTGACACATTTTCGCAGAATTTTTGCCACTACCTGCTTGGCACTTGACAACCAGCAGTGTTCGCGTAAATCTGCTAAAGTGTGAAGCATGCCACTGTGACCAGCAAGCTCATGAAAATGAGTAACTACTAGCGTTGTTAACCACCCGGTCTTTGGCAGGTAGTAAAACAACAAAGGGTTTCGGTGTTCTTTGTGAGACACACGCGTGACACAATATAATAAATTATTCCACGCGTCCCATTTGAGCATGTGGTGTTTGCCAAGTTGCGCTTGTGAAATGCAACCGGCACATTCCTCTGCTTGTGAAATGCGCAATACATGTCTAAATGCTTCGTTTAAATCAGCTTGTGTGATGGGTTTTGATAAATATTCGCTTTCACGCTTTGCAGCTTTATGCATAGAGCGATTTAGCCAATATGTTTTGACACGAAGTAGATATACGACAGTGCGCAACAATTTTGACAGTGTTGAAAATCGTCGAATGTCGATTTCGAATGGATTTGAATTGATGTGACGTTGTCGACTTTCGACAAACGGATTTTGAGGAGTGACATTTTGTGACAAATTGGGGTCCAAATTGACAGGCACTTGCTGTGCAAAAGCATTAGCTGGTTGTGAAACAGGCTGTGAAGTTACTGCTCCAGCATATAAAGGTCGACCGATGTGAATGTCGCCTTTCGCAAGCTCTTCGGTGACAGGTTGCGCTTGATATTGTGAAATGTCAAGCATGGTTGATGTGAGGGGTTCAGCGAAAAATGTGGGTCCGGTAAACCACATTGTTTCGATCATTAGTTGATCAAAAGTACATCCCCGTGACGCAATGTCAGCTGGATTGTCTTTTGTAGCAACTTTGCAAATTTGAATGCAATGTTTTGACATTAGTGAATGGATTTTGGTGACCCGATTGTTGACAAAAGTAGCCAGCGGCTTTGCTGTATATAGCCAGCCGATGACAACTGTACTATCGGTCCAGAGGAAATTACTGTGAATTTTCCATCCACCCAGCTCAGCGAGTTCATGATGTAAATAATCGATGAGCTGTGCACCAATTGTGACACCTAGCAATTCCAAGCGTGTGATTGTGAGGGGTTGACCTTGTTTTGACGGAAGTGGGGCTAGTTTTGTGCGAGCTGTGAGAAAACCACTAAAATATCGGTCATCTTCATAGCCATATTCGTCAGGTGAAATCGCTTTTTGACGCAAATAAGCGCAAACGGCGTATCCATCTTTTGAGGCGTCACAAAACACATGTAATTCTAATGGCCGTGTTTCGGCTTTGACATCGATGCCAAAAGAATGAAATGAGCGCGGGAATTTGATTTGACTTATGGACGAGAGATGTCGTTTTAAATCGTCCAGTAAATCATCCGCCTCTGGGTCTTCGATGAGTTCATCCCAGGTTGTGATATTGCACCTTTGAATTATTTGTGACACGCGAAATTTCAACCGAAATAACGCGGGTGCTGTGATGCCAATAGGATCGTATGTTGAAGCCAGCAATTTGTTCAAATTGCGGCGTGTGGCTGTGACAATGAGCGTGAAATCTTTCTTGGGAGCTGGCACCGCAATGGTGTCTTCAATGTGATCGTAAACGAGACCCATTACTTTGATATATTGTGACTGTTTTGGGTTGAGATCATCAGGTTTGATTTTCTCCGAAACAATACGCGAATTTGTCATCCATTCGCACATGTTGAAATTTGCTCTGGCAAAAACAGCTTTAATTAAACGATAGAGCTGTATTGCATATTTTTCATCATCTACGCTGATAACTAAATTATCAACGTAAATGCTGTTGAGCAACAGCTCCAGTTTCGATCGTTCATGTGTCTCAGCGGGATGCATGTGAGCTAATTCCGCTTCTAGGTGATATTTGATAACAGTTGACAAAATGGATGGACTGCATGTGAGACCAAACAGCACCCTTGTGAATTGCATCATTTGAATATTGTCTTCGTGAGATGGAATAGTGTCATCACGCAGCCAGTAAAATTTTGTGAAAGCGCGTGATTTTGGGTGAAGAGCAATTTGTAAAAATGCTTTCTCAATATCTGCTAATAACACCACTTTTCCGGCTCTGAAGCGAAGCATTAATCCGAGCGCCAGTGGTGTGAGAACTGGGCCTCGAAATAAGCAATTGTTGAGACTTGGCTTGCCTGCAGAACCATCATACACTATTCGACATGTTGTCGATCTGCCAGGTGTGATGACAGGTTGGTGAGGTAAGATGTGTTCTTGCAAACCATCTTGTGAACCATATACGGGTTCTATGACACCCTTGTGAAGTTGATCTGAGATGACTTTCGCGTATGTGGCGAATAAATCGGGATCTTTTCAAAACCGTTTCAACAGTGACAGAAAGCGGCGAAATGCTTCTGCATTGTTGGTTGGCAATTCTTGAATTGTTGATTTGAATGGCCAATCTACGCTATAGCGACCAGTTTCTGGATCGAGAGTAATTGATTCCAGAATTAACTGTTCAGCTATGTCGTCATCATGTGATAATGGATCATCTGTGATACCTATTGACTCGAGACTGTGAAACTGAAATAATGTCTCTTGGCCAACAGCAACAGCTGATGAAGCATGTGAACTGCATGAAACCATGAATTGATGTGGGGAAATGTCGGGTGTTGTGACAAATGACTGTGATGACGCATTTCCGCCAAGCATCAATCCAAGTATTGATTCGACTATGATCAATCCAGATGGGAGTTCGATTTCTGTTGGTCGAATGTCGAACTTCCAATAATAGTCTTGACCAATGACTACATCTGGTTGACATAGTTTGTGACAAAACTCATCAGTCATTTCGGTCAATTCAAGCGGTTCCGCGAATTGTTCTTGTGCGTGTTCACCGTACACAATATAAATGACTGTTTTGTCATCTTGTGACAAAGGAGGTGGGCATGCATATGTTGCCAAATTATCCACTGCACGTAAAGTGAGCGGAATTTTAACATATTGCCCTTATTGTCGACGTGTTTGTAAATAGGCATGACAGCCTCGACCAAAAACGTATTGACTGTGACAGGCGTTTTTGTCGCAAACACGTTCATTTGAAGAACAACATCTCCTTTGTTTTCAAAGTTATACTCATTTGCCACGGATGCTTTAATGTATGAATATTCGCATCCAGTGTCAAAGAATATTAACAAAGGGTCTGTGACTCGATTTAATTCAGCGTCCTTATTAATTAATGAAGCCTGGGCCACTTGCAAACGAACAATAGGTGCAAAATCGAACTCACATTCTTGTTCGGCCTGCTGTCTGGTAGCGGTGTTGGGGTTACCGTAACCCGCTTGTGCGCTCAGCACCTCCACCGTGGGCCTGTGACTGGGTTGAAGTGGCACCGACGATGACATTTGGTTCGGGTTGAGGTGCGGGTACACCTCGTACCGTTTCTGCTGGAAGCCGCGGATTTTGGCTTCGACGGTCTCCATGTCCATGCCGTCCTTGATGAGGCTGGCGCGGAGGGTCGTCCACAGCTCATTTTCGCTGTGGTACTTGCGGGCTTCCTCTTGAGCTCTAGCCTGGAGCTCGTTCGCGGGCTTCGGCCATTCGCCCATGTCTAGCGGGCCGTCCATATCCAGTTGATACAGCGTCTGCTGTCTCCACCGGAAATCGTTCTCGTCCGGGGGGATGACACACACGCTCATCGGTTCCGTGTGTGAAGGCGGATACAATGGCGGTGCATGTGACGAAGCCGCGCCCGTTGTGATTACCTGAGCGTTGACAAAATTAGCGCTCGTTGCTTTGACAAAGGCTTTATTTTGTGAATTGTTTACCTGACGCCTGGCGGGTGCCTGTCTGGTAGGACAGAACGCCCCGTGATGCTGACCAATCTGGCGACAATAGTAGCAACTCAATCGTTGAGTGCATTGTGCCGCTTGATGGCCTCTGCGTGTGCAGCGCGTGCACACATCGCCCAAAGCTTGCAACCGTTCAGTGCGCTCTCTCGGTGTGACGTATTGAGGGCAGTCGGTTGTGTAGTGCTCTTTGATGCCACAGAACAAGCACTCGAATTTCGGCTTGCGATAGTCAGCAGCAGGTTGTGAGGACTGCTTTTGACTAATCGCTCCGATCGCTGGAGTTCTGGGAGGTTGAGTGGAATTTTTATTTTTTCCTTGTTGCTTACCAACATTAGCATTGGTACCAGCAAAAGCAACCGTATTGTGAATAGGTTTTTGTTTTGAAAAGGTATTTTGTGATTTATTTCCTTTTTTCTTTTGCTGTTGCCAACCACCTCCATTTTGTGGCTTTTTTAACGATGAATTTTGTGATTTCTGAACAACATTTGAAGATTGTGAACTTTGTTGTTCAGTTTTCATCGCATCTAACCGAGCACGAGCAATGGTAGTTAATGCATCAACAAACCTGACGACTGTGAGTTCTGTGTCGTCGGTTGCAGCAGTGCGCATCGAATTCCGGTGTTCTTCTGTGACGGCAAGAACAATATTATCGGGAAGATAACCACGAATTATTCTTAACACTGCACCAGAATCGACACTTTCACCCCTTTCTTTAAGTTGATTGAGAGTTGACAAAAGGGTTCGTGTGAAATTTGTGAGAGAGTCTCCTCTTGACGAAGGTTTTTCAAGTGAATACAATTTATCCCAAAGGGCGGCTTGTACCCGATGCGTTTCACCAAAGTTTGATTTTAACATGGTGACCGCTGTGATGTAATCTCGACCATCACCTTTTAATCCGGCCAGCAGTTCCGCTGCTGGACCGATAAGGCTGAGCTTGAGGTATGTATATTTCATACCATTTGACAAATTAGCTCGGTCGTGAATTTGAGCTCGAAAAATCTCCCACCAAGCTGCCCATTCTAACGGATCACCGTTATATTTAGCAAGCTCGATTTTTGGTAACTTTAACAAAGTTTCCGGTTGTGAAGGTTGAGAACTACTTCCCATATTGACATTGTTGTAAGGGGATTGTGAAGGGGGTTGAGTAGGTCAATCAACATTAACATTTGACTGACCTTTCAAGGAAAGTATCAACCTTTCCGCGGATTTGATTTGCGCTTGGGCGGTCGCCATCCTCGATTCCAGCTCATCCATGAGCATCATCGCATTGTTCGAGCCCGAGTAGAGCGCGCGCTCTAATTTCGCGTTGGCGCTCTTTATCTCTTCGGCCACTCCGTCTTGATCTCTGTCCAGGCTTGTGATGTGATCTTGGACAATAGATGTGAATTTGTCCATAGCCGTAGACAGGTCCGAGCGTTTCAGCTCAGCTTGGTAGCCGTAAGCTTGAAGTAATTCTAATACTTCCTCCGCCGCGCGCAAGTTCACGGCGGCGGGTTGTGACTCGTCTTTGACGATTTTAGGAATCGGTTTGGATGTGAAACGTAGCACTCCGTTGCGCACTCCAGTCAACGCCCGGCTATGTTGAGTCAACGGATGAGTTGTGTCGGACTCATCTACGTTGCTCACAGGCATAGCTGCGGCGGCTTGGGCACCTCGCTGAGCGCGTACGCGTTCCTCCATAGCAAATCTCGATCGATTGATTGCTTATTAGCAAAGTGGTAGCTAGCTGTGAACGAAATAAAATAATAAAATAAATATTTCGTTTCTTGTGACTTGTACTTGTAAAATTGTAAGTAAATATGCACGCGCTACTAATGATTTTGCGTCCAAAACCGTATTACCGTAACCTCGTGCGTGTGACTCAGGCTGTGAAAAACAATTTCCAATGAAATTTCGCGCGAGACGACTTAATTAGAGTGACCAATTAGTTTAATTAGTCACCCTGCTCGCTGCGCCATGTAAAATAATACGGAACTTGTTGAAATGACTTGTGATCCAGCTCCTATTCCTAACCGAGGAAGAGGACAAATGTGAACGTATGAAAGTTGACGTGAAGCGTCGTCTCTAGTTGACGTTCCGTTATTTTATCAAATGTGATTAGTTGAGTTGAAGTGAATTGACGTGAATTAGTGTGAAGCAAATTTAGATTGTTTACCAAAGGTTTTGACGAACGTTTTTATTTAGACAATTAAATACAAAGAAATAAATGTAAATAAAAAATATATATAAAAATATACGTAAACAAAGGAATTAATTTACAACTAAATTAATTACTTAATTAAAACGTAAGAGAAGCTCTAGTTACCGAAGAAATAAGGCAATTTAAAGAAGGCACTTAATTACGACAATTAAGTGGCGCGGTTGTGAATAAAGCACCTCAAACAGCGCAAGTGTGAATAAAGCACTGAGGTGACTTAAAGCACCAAGAGTTAAACTTAGCACCAAAAACAAGCGACTTAATAAAGTGACTACGGCGCTTATTTAGATCCTAGGAATAGATTCGTGTGAAGTTGACGAGGTTGCAAACACTGCCGATTTTAGCTGTGAAATCGGCTTTTAAGGGCCAGACCGATGGCGATTGACTTGGCGCCAATCGGTCGGCTCTAATCTCCGATTTTTACCCAACATTTCCAGTTGTGAAAGTTCAATCCTTGCCCGCTCGCTTCTCCGATGAAAAGCGAGCTAAACTGGCAAGATAGTGAAAATGTGAGCCAAGCCAGACAGCATTTGAAATGGCGCGCGGGCCCGGCCCCCCACTCGGGGCGGGCCCGCCGCTTAACATAAACATGACGGCGTATATGCGTGCTGCTTGTCAAGGAAATGTGGCGGAATGTGAGCAATGACTAAGATCTAAATATGTGAGCGATGTGAAGCGCACGTTGTAAACAACTTCGCTTGAGATATTAAATGACGAATGTGAAGATGTTAAAATTGGAATGTAAATATAAATGAAATCTTGATAAGTTGAATTAATTAAATATAAAAGCGAACAAAAAGACGTTAACTTAAATATTATAGGTTTTACATTTTACGATAATGTTACACACTATTTGGGGCGGAAACGCTGCCCATATCAAACACCCCTACATGCGCGAAAGCCATCACATTACCCACACCTCCTGATTTGCAATCAGAACCACATGCACCAATGACAATAGACGACCGAGTGCAATTCATACTAGCGAATTTACCCACGAAAAACCGCATCGATTTGACACCCGAGCAATCTAAAATGCTATGTGATCTCTTGACAGAATACCACGACATTTTTTCATGTTCTGATTATGACGTGGGCTGCACGCCACTAGTGTCTCATGCGATATTAACAGACCCCAACCATCCACCCATTAAACAGGCACCCCGCTACGAACCGACACACAAGCGAGAATTCATAAATAAAACTATAAAATCCATGTTAGCTGAAAAAATCATCGAATATTCTGACGGGCCGTGGGCATCGCCCATCACGATAGCCCCCAAAGGCACCAATGACTGGCGCTTCTGCGTCGATTTTAAAATGGTAAATTTGATAACTAAAATTGACAGTTATCCACTGCCCCGCATTGGTGAAATTTTAGCAGAATTTGCAGGGCGAAAAGTGTTTACCGCAATCGACATCAGACACGGGTATTACAACATCCCCCTCGCTGACGAAGACTCCAAGGAAAAAACTTCCTTTGTGTGTAGCCTAGGGCAATTCAGGTACACACGGCTTCCATTTGGTACAGTAAACGCGGGAGCCACTTTCATGCGCCTCATCACGCTCATGCTAATTGATTTGAACAAAGATTTGACGCGCGCATGGGTACGCGCGTACATTGATGACATTCTTTGCTGCAGTGACACAGTGGAGGAACATTTGACCCATTTGAGAAGATTATTCGGCCGGTTGCGATGGGCAAATCTACGCATGCAGCCTAAAAAATGCAACATCCTCACATCTACGCTGAAATACTTAGGCCATCAAATCACAGCATCAGGCAGGCATCATCCCCGCGCCTTCACGCGTAGAAGCCATGATGTCGCTACCCAAAATGCACACGAAACAGGAACTGCGGCGATTTTTGGGAAAATGTGTTTACTATTCTCATTTTATCGCTAACTACAGCCGCATTTCAGCACCACTATATGCCGCGCTTAAAGGAAAAATCCCGAAACATGGAAATACCCCATTTGAGTGGACTGAAGAAATGCTGGACGCGTGGGGTACTTTGAAACACTGCATCGCTACACCACCAATTTTAATACACCCCATCCGTGACGGACGCCCTTTTTACCTGGAAACCGACGCCAGCGCAGCTGGTTTGGGCGCCGTACTCTCTCAATATGCCGATGATGGGGAAATGCACCCAATATCGTTCATTTCAAAACGGCTAACACACCCACACAACACATTTTCTGCAGCAGAATTAGAGGCACTCTGTATCGCATGGGCCATAAGACGACTTGCTGATTTTGTTGAGGGGCAGAAATTAGTGGTCATCACTGATAATAGTGGTATGGCCCAGGTTTTTAAGAGCCCCCATCATTCTAAATTAGAATGTTGGGCTATCTGGATACAGGATAAAATAATTAAGTTCATACACAGGTCCGGAAGTTTGAATTTGGTCGCAGACGCCCTATCACGAAATCCGATCCACCAGCCTGAATTTGGGACCACAGAGTTAGATGATGATGCACGTATGGTAAAAGGCTGCGCCGCAAAAATGATCTCCACAGGTGTTAAAATACCTGCAAACAACGCCTTGACCAGTGGTCATCAGAAAAAAATCAATGCTTTGAGCCCTGATATCGATTGGAAAACGATACAGTCTAATGACCCAGAGTTACATTCCGTGATTTCACAATTAATGGCGAATCCTGACAGTGTACCACAAGCTACCTTGATCGAGGGGATACTTTATCATCAATCAGCTGTTGATAGTCTACAATACGCCATCTGGCCACCAAAAACTTGGCAAGAAGCTTGTTTAACACAGGCACATTTGGGCATTTATGCCAGTCATGGTGGACAGGTGCGCACTCTGCAACTACTATGCCAGTATTTTTCATGGCCGACCATGAAAAAAGATGTCCTGCAATACTGCTACGACTGCGCCACATGCATGTCGCACTAAAAACACCGCATACACCCTGGACCACTAGGAGCAGTCGAAACTCCATCCCAGCCATTTGAGGTCTTACATTTAGACACAATGCAGTTAGAATTTAACAATTCTAAATCAAAAGTGTTGGTGGCAGTTGACGCATTTACCCGCTACATAATCACGGCGCCTGTACCTTCACTAAATGCCAATACAGTGGCTAGGGCAGTTCTCACAAAAATATTTTTGATTTTTGGGGCGCCAAGGTTGATTGTCACAGATCAAGGAACGGAATACGTTAACAACACTTTTCGCACTTTATGCGCAGAATACGGCACAGCACATTCACCGGTGTCATCTCACAACCCGGCTGCGAACGGCATGGTAGAAGGGGTAAACGGCAGAATACGCGAATTGTATTCTATCACAAAAGCAGAATTCCTGAAATTGCACTGGCGCGATTTGCTACCCATGGTTACCCTAAAACACAACTTGGCCTTCAACAGAAATTCAAAATGTTGTCCATTTTTCCTGGTCTATGGACATATGCCACACTGGAATTTGCTATTCACTGCGGCGCGCACAATGGACGTACAGGCTATTCGCATGGCAGCAAAATCACATAGTGACCGTAGTAGGACACTATACAAGCAGTATTTTGACACTAAAAATCACTCTACTGCAATTCAGGCTGGCGATTATGTTATGGCCAAGAATTTGTCCATTGACCGCAGTTTACCCAAGTTTACAGGCCCCTTAGAAGTAGTGGATGTCGTCGGGCCGACCATTTTTGTTAAATTGGACAACGCGGTGCAGAAATTGCCACACCGTTTTTGCTGGCGTGTCAACACGCACTAGAAATAAATACACTGGCACCTACTAGTTTCCAATTTCCACTTTTTTGGTAGTTAAATGCTAAAAGTACACATAAATTTAATAAATTGTTTCATTTGACAACATGAACGTTATTGTGTTGTCAATCTTATTTTGCTGCGTCTCAGCTGTTCGCGATGAAAACAACAAACTATCCGGAACAAACAATTTGACACCAGTTTCGGCATCTTCATCAGCTTTGAGCGTACACGTTGACAATGGTGAAGGTGACAGTGACGCGGCAGAAAGTACTACGGCTTCACAACAACCACCGGAACCGACACCTGTCCCTGCACCGGCGGCCGCGTCTGCCTGCAGCAATTGTCAACGTACCAGTCAGGTGGGTATCGCTACAGATTTACTATTCACTAACTAACAAACTAACTAAATTTGTATTTCAGGAACTGCTGCATTTTGTATATTTGCACAACCACAATTTATAACATTTTTACACAAAAATGCATTTAAGATTCCTTATTCTGATAGGTGCTGCATTAAAAAAGGAAAGACAGGTGCTGCATTAAATAAAAGGAAAGACAATGAGGAAATTTTCAAAGGATCTTTTATTTTCATCTTTCAGACAGTGTATGGTAAATTTTAATTCAGTTGGTATACTGTAATTACCTTTGTGAGTCACTGCTGTGCATTTTTCTATCTTCCAGAAATGTTTTGTATATTCATTTGCAGCTACATCCACATCACAGGTGTTAGTGGCAGAGTCTGTGAAACATGGTCACTTTTATGATTTTTGCAAAAAATCTTTTGTACCGATAGATACCTAATTCTGAAAATCATGGGAGTTATTATTTTTCTGTTTTTGACAATATTCTTTGTAAATAATAAAGATTGTTTTGTATTTTCTACAGTCATTTTTAGAGATTTACTCTATTCTATTTGAGAATGAAATAAAAATCATTTAGGTAGTACATTATTATTTATGCTTTTTCTTCATTTTAAGAGATCTTAATAGACTTCCTACTGTTAATGATCGAATAGTGCCCTCTAATGGCACCAAAGGGTGCCAGTGCCGTTTTCTCTGGCACAATCTGGTGTTTGGTGTCATCATTTGCGAATGGCACCGAGGTGCCATTTTTCGGTTTTGGCAAGAAAAGGGAGATGCAAAAAAACTACCGCATCAGACAACATCAAAAATGCTGAAATTTTCAGAGACCAAAATTTGCACAAACCAAATTCTTTATTTTTCCGCCTACAGGACGCGTATACCGAATTTAAAAGTGAGGCAGAAATCAGCACCATTAGACATGTGTGGAGGATCTTCATTGACATTTTGCAGTGATACCAGATAGAAGCTTTGAACTTGGGAGCCAGTGTTCAGGGGGCAGTCCCAAGTAAAGCCCTTTAAAGTAAATTGTCAAATGCAAAGTAAACTGTCAAATGCAAAGTAAAGTGTCAAATGTAAAGTCAAGTGTAAAGTCAAGTGTAAAATGTAAAGTAAAGTAAAGTGTCAACTGTGTATCCAAATTTTATTTTTGGTATCCAAATCTTATGTTTTTGTATTCAAATCTTATGTCAAACAGTAAGATTTGGATACAAGAACATAATATTTGGATACAAAAACATAAGATTTGGATACACAATTGACACTTTACTTTACTTTGCATTTGACACTTTACTTTTCACTTTACAGGTCTTGGGATTGCCACCAGATGGTTTTGCTGTGATGACAAGAAAAAATGTGAAAAGTTGCATATTTGTGAGAAATAGCAGTGGTGTATCCACACAACCTAGATGTCTGACATGCCAAATTTCAGTGGAGAGCTATACCTCTCGCTGGAGAGTTTTAGACAATTGAAAAAACATTTCATTGTGGTCGTTGTTGACAAAATTTACACCCCCGAAATACCCCCCCCCCCTTGTGATGGTCAGGCGTCGTTGTATGATCCACGGTCGCGGCACCAGAAAGAGTGCAAAATTGCACTTGCCTCAGGCGGGAATCGAACCCGCACCTCTCGTATAGAACACGAGTGCCCTAACCACTAGACTACAGAGGCGGCTGGGCTCCTCACTATTAGGGGCTGACATGCTGCGTCGGCAATGCCCTTAACAGTACATACCATCTACATACCAATATTAGTCTACAGAACCTTATAAATGGCGGTTTTTGTTGCATTTTTCGACGTCTGCGTATGTTTCAGACGACTATTTCGTACTTGGCTTTCAAAAACTTTCTTGTGAAATAATAACCCCCCCCCCCCTCGAAATACCCCCCCTCGTTTAACCCCCCCCCCCCTCTCGGGACCACTATGAAACAATCACCCCCCGGGGGGTATTTCGAGGAAATACGGTATGATGAAATTTTTCTCGAAATGCCTAGAGAGTTACATAAATATGATAGTTCGTATGTTAGTACACACCGCTTTTTCTGGCGAATATGGAAGTGTTCAGATGCCTTTATGGAACCCTTTCAAATTTTTTCATCTCATTACAAAAATACCGTGAATGTGGCTTGAACCTTTTGTGTTCCTTTTAGTTTGCTTTATAGGTATTTATGTTATGAAAACATTTATTTAAGCCCATGTTTATGCAAAGTCATGCTAATGTAACTGTTATATGAAATGAACGTGCAAATCAGTGCTTTCTGTGCAAATCAGCCACAATTTTGCAGGGAAAAACCATTCTTCCTGAGAAACATAAGGTGTGATCATATTTCTGAGCCCATTATGAATAAACTTAAGTAGATCGGTGTCATTCTCATTTCCACAGCTGAATATGTCATTTTTATGTTATTGCAATGATCTATTTACATGCAAATCAACTGCAGAAAAAGCTTTTTTATAAAAAAAGATCTCAAAACATTGTTTATTCATTCAGGTAAACGCCGGTAAAGCTGAGATTACAGCTCAGCGTGAATTTGACGTAAAATTATGCCATAAAATTAATTACATGAGTGTGGATGATGCTACAGGTCTAAAAATTTATGTATGATACACGTATCAATAATTCAATCGTGTTCAATACTGAGTGTTGTCAGCCACAGCTAGAACACGAATTGAAAAATTCAATTTTTTCATTTTACATCAGGGAACTAATTTTACATTTCACGTCAATGATTGCATGCAACCATTGACGTAAAATGTAAAATTAGTTCCCTGATGTAAAATGTAAAATGATGAGGTAAAATGATGACGTAAAATTGAATTTTCAAAATTCAAATTTTCTACTCAAAGCTGTGGCTGATAACACTCAGTATTGAACACGATTAAGGTATTGATTTTTATATTATCTGTAGCAAAAATTTAAAAAATTGTAGACCTGGTGCCGGTTCCGCAAGTGGACAAGTTAAGAGTTAAAAGTTAAGAGTTGAGTAAAAAGACAAATGGCGAGTTAAGAGTAAAGTTAAAGTTTAAGAGAAAAGTTAAAGTTTAAGAGAAAAGTTAAAATTTAAGAGAAAAGTTAAAAGTTGAGTTAAATGTTAAGAGTTGAGTTAAAGGTTGAGTTAAAGGTTAAGAGTTGAGTTAAAGGTTAAAAGTTGAGTTAAGAGTTAAAAGTTGAGTTAAGAGTTGAGTTAAGAGTTGAGAGTTAAGAGACAAGTGGAAAATGATGGTAAAAAAATATAAAAAAATAAAAATATGAAATTGGTATCGATACGGCTGTTCGCTGGCATGGTGCCAATGTTGTATGCACGTCATTTGAAAATAACGTATCCAAAAAAATTATCGCTAAAAAAAGAAAAAATCGCCGAACGTTGTTTCGAAATGGCCGTGCGGGGACAAAATATGATTGAAGATCAGCGTATCGCGCTTCTGCAACGAATGACCCATTTGTCTTTTAAATCAACTTTTAACTCACCTTTAAACCTTTAACTCAACTCTTAACATTTAACTCAACTTTTGACTCAACTTTTAACCTTTAACTCAACTCTTAACTTTTAACTCAACTTTTAACCTTTAACTCAACTCTTAACTTTTAACTCAACTTTTAACCTTTAACTCAACTCTTAACTTTTAACTCTTAACTTGTCTACTTGCGGAACTGGCCCCTGTAGCATCATCCACACTCATGTAATAAATTTTACGACGTAGTTTTACGTCATCATTTTACGTCAAATTCACGCCGAGCTGTAATCTCGGCTTGGTAATAGGTAAAAATTTTTGTATGGTAACTCACCGATTTCATCACTATCACAGACGGTACCCATGAAACGAAAAAAATAAAGCTGTACTTGGACCTAAAATTACATGTAGATTTAGTATTGAGACTTCAGAAAGTGTTGTTTAAATCACATTCAGTTGACATTTATTTGCGATGTCAACTAGTGTGTGGGCCCTACGCGACACGTGCCCAAAAGTCTCACATCAAACAAAAACTCAATCACTTCTTAGTCCTTCTCTTCACCAAACCACCAGCTTCGACAGACTCCGCCCTAGTCGCGGGTTCAGAAAACACTTCATCAAGTGCCGCAGCGGCATGCAGCCCGGACGTGCCGGCGTGCACGATGGGCGGTTCGGGCCGTTAACTTCACGTTTCCCCCCATGGACTTCTTCCCCCCGTGGTGTGATGCATTAGCGTTATGTCCGTGCGGACATAACGCTAATGGAACACGACAAAACGTTAATGCAACACGACAAAACGCTAATGCAACACGGACAAAACGCTAATACAACACACTCCGGGGGCAAGTTGTCCACGGGGGGATAAGTACCTGTAATCGGTTCGGGCGTGCCGCTTTTGCTGCTATTCGCCGTGGAAAGTGCGTTGCTGGTGGATGAGGTGGTTGATGGCGCGGTGAACTTTGCCGCCGATTCTGGCAGCCTTGAGGGGGGGTTTGTTGGGGTTGAAACGAATGTGACATATTTAGTGGAGAAGTGCGAAGTAAAATGGCTAAAGCGAAGTGAAATGGCAAGTAAAATCGCAAAAGCGAATTAAAATTATAAATAATTTCCGTCGCTGTTGCCATTTTACTTCTCAATCCACTTCGCTCTTGCCATTTCACTTCGCTTTTGCCGTTTACTTCTGACTTCTCCACTTCACCCCTGGGTGATGTGAAGTGGTGTTTACGGAGCCACGTATCACACATAATTTTTGACCGCCCTACTTTGTTTATCTCATGAAAATTGAAGATTTGTGGTGTCGGACCAGGTGCCGGTTCCGCAAGTGGACAAGTTAAGAGTTAAAAGTTAAGAGTTGAGTAAAATGACAAATGGCGAGTTAAGAGTAAAGTTAAAGTTTAAGAGAAAAGTTAAAATTTAAGAGTTGAGTTAAAAGTTGAGTTAAATGTTAAGAGTTGAGTTAAAGGTTAAAAGTTGAGTTAAGAGTTAAAAGTTGAGTTAAGAGTTGAGTTAAGAGTTGATAGTTAAGAGACAAGTGGAAAATGATGGTAAAAAAATATAAAAAAATAAAAATGTGAAATTGGTATTGATACGGCTGTTCGCTGGCATGCTGCCAATGTTGTATACACGACATTTGAAAATAACGTATCCAAAAAAATTATCGCTAAAAAAAGAAAAAATCGCGGAACGTTGTTTCAAAATGGCCGTGCGGGGACAAAATATGATCGAAGATCAGCGTATCGCGCTTCTGCAACGAATGACCCATTTGTCTTTTAAATCAACTTTTAACTCACTTTTTAACCTTTAACTCAACTCTTAACATTTAACTCAACTTTTGACTCAACTTTTAACCTTTAACTCAACTCTTAACATTTAACTCAACTTTTAACTCAACTCTTAAACTTTAACTTTTCTCTTAAACTTTAACTTTACTCTTAACTTGCCATTTGTCATTTTACTCAACTCTTAACTTTTAACTCTTAACTTGTCTACTTGCGGAACTGGCCCCAGGTAAACTCTCAGTGCAAGATTTGTTGTGTCGGACCATGTAAACTCTCAGTGCATATTAACGATGGCAAACCTCCCAGAAAAAAGTATTTAAATTTTTAAGTGTTTTTTCTAAAATGAATTTTCGAATTTTTTCCCAAACTAATTTTCGAATTTTGAATTTAATTTTCAAATTTTCGAATCTTTTTTGGCAATTTTTGAATTTTTTCAGAAAAAGATTGAATTTGAAGCTTAAAACACAGTATTTGGACTGTTTTCATGTTTGGAGCCCCTTTTAACCTTAATTTCACTGTAAGTGGAGCATGACATGACAATTTCATATCACTTTAACATGACAAATGGTAGAAACACTTATGTGGATCAGTTTGCACCATTTTCACTGGGGCAGAATGACTTCCAAAAATGTTTGTGTGACTGCCCCTCTGAAGACCCGCGAGCGATTTTTTTGATGGACCGGAGTCTCTATCCGCGGAAGTAGAGCGCTGCGGTTCTAATTGTTTGGGCGGCTCCCTGCATTCCTAAATAGATGTCATAAATAGATGGAGTCTGCCGCTGCTCCCGCGGATGCCATTTCAATGTTTTTTAATGTTTGTTTTTTTCGTTACATGATACTTTTTCAGACCCACCGCGTATCAATTGTCGTTTTATTTAGCACGTTGAACTTAAGATCGCTTTTTGACACCTTGAATTCCCTGAAAAATTCGAAAACTATTTTCGAATTTTTGAATTTTCGAATTTTCGAATTTTTTAAAAAATAAATCGATTTTTAAGTGTTTTTTTCCAGGGGTGGAATAAAAATTCGAAAATTATGAAAAAATTCGAAAATATTTTCGAATTTTCGAATCTTTTTTTGCCATCGTTAGTGCATGTTACGTTCAGCCAATGTTTTCGAAATTCAAAATAACAAAATTCAGCGGTCATCTTTTTTAAATAACACAAATTGTAATTGCAAATTGTTATTTTTATGATTTCGATTCCTCACCCTCGCCAAAGAATATTATTTTCAAAAAGCTTTGCAGAGCGCATGGGGTGAGTAGATTTACTGGAGTTTAAATGCACTGGCAGCAAATTAGATGCACTGAGAGTTAACATGCACAGGGAGGTTACATGCACAGGGAGGTTACATGCACTGAGGCACACCACCGTGTCGGACACCTAGATCTCGATCAGGGTGATCGAGGGTGGTAGAGATATAGGTGTCCGACAACACAAACTCTCAATTTTCATGACATTAAGTTGAAAGCCCAAAATAGTTGTTGTCACGTGGCAGTGTAAACGCTGTATAAACAAAAACACTGTATCGGTGCAGGGCCGCTGCCCACCGATCCCAAACGCATCCAAAAGCCACCACAGTGCAACACCGCACCAACCTATGGCCGTGCTGCCTCGCATACGCACTAGCATTGAAGAAACGACCGATTTTGAGAAAATATAATTAAATATTATCTCAGAAAATCTCTTAAGAAAAAATATAATTAAATCTCTTGGGTCATTTTTGATAATATAATTAAATCTCTGAGAAAATCTCTTGTATTTGAAAAAAATCTCATAAAATCTTTCAACTTAAAGTATGATTTAATCGATATTTCAGGGTGTTTGAACCATTGAGAGTAGATATTAAGCACATTATGTGTTGTTTAACCTTTTTATTCACAAATTCATATGATAACAGCATATTGTTTACTGATGGCACCCTTTGTACTACCATGTATTTAGTATCTGAATAATGAACCAAAATATGGTTTAGGCACATTTTTCCTCAAAGTAGAATACATTACTTCCACGTGTGATAATCCCCACAGAATTTATCAGATGACTTTTTCACCAAAATTTGGTAACTATATTTCCAAAGCATGCTGTCAACTTTTTAGTTGTTAAAATGGCTAGAATAAAGTGCATAAGTTTACCCGTTGCACAAGTAGCAACATCCAGTACCAATGTAGACCCAGTGCATGAGCACTGGAGCATGTAAATACTTGAGCACTGGGTCTTCATGGGACTGCAGGGGTTCAGTATGGTTTAGGGGTTAAACAATATTTATGTTTACTCAAAAATACAAATACTTGAGTACTAAGTAAATATATCTCAATTTCCTCTGAAAAAGTACCAGTACTCTCATTTATGTATACTTCTTGAAAGCACTTCAGTACAGAAAGTTTATTTCAGATAACTTTTTTATTGGCTCTTTCATGCCATAAAACAGAAATAGGGGAGGAAAAACTACAAATAGGGGGAAAATAGCCAAAAAATGGGTACATAAGGAAATATATAGTTTAAAATCGATAAAAATTGGTAAAAAAGCCCCTCGAAATACCCCCCTCATAATTTCCACGCTTCACACTGTGTCGTTGCCGTACGCACTCGCTTTTTTCCGTATCCAAATCTCGATTTTGACTGAAAAAAAGAAAATGGTTTGGTGATTGTTTACCGGGATTCCATTGGTTTCCATTCGCCTTGCAATACTAGAGGATAATCGAAGAAAAAAGTCAAGAATGTCTTATCAAAGCGGCAGTAATTTTGACGGTTAGATGTTTTTGCATTGCCAGTTTTCGTGCGGTTTTGAAACATCTGAAAATCTGGTTTGTTTTTGTGAGTCACGTCTGGTGCCGGTTCCGGAAGTGGAAAAGTTAAGAGTTGAGTAAAATGACAAATGATAAGTTAAGCGTAAAGTTAAAAGTTAAGAGTTGAGTAAAATCATTTGTCTTTTTACTCAACTCTTAACTTGCGTAACTGGCCCCTGGTGTGGTCGACGCGCACTCAGGTGCCAGTGCCCTGTCAAGTGTCAAATGGCATACTAATTTATCAATTGTCATGCAAAGTGTCAATTGTCAGTAATCAAATCTTTTCTTTTCTTGTTTTGATTGACACTACAAGACATTTGGGGACTTTCATTCCAAAAACGCATATATCCACATTTTTCAAAATCGCATTTTAATGTTTGGCGATGGCCCGACGGCGCCATGTTTAGGCGACAAAGATTGACCCGCTCTTTTCAGATAGATCGGACATTTCTCTACAAGTTTAGTACCTTCAAATTTTGTCGGCCGGCAAATATTTGAGGAGTTGTGTTATATTTTAGAAATCACCTAAAATTGGGAACAAATCTGAACCTTTGGAATTTGAAGTTAAATAAATTCTTAAGGGTGCATTGTAGGCAAAAACCAAGTACACCACTGCAAAACCCGTGTTTCAAAGTACCCCTACCTAAATTTACAGATCTGTATATACACGCGTATTTAATATATAGTGCAAAATAGATTTGGAAATTCACGTGTGTACTTTTGGAAATGTACCGTAAATCCTCGAATAAGTCCCCGGGGGAGTTATTTTTTCCTCAGAATTTTTTGAGGGGGGACTTATTCGAGGGGGGGAGTTATTTCTTCGTCGGAATATTGAGTAAAATACATGATCAGTATATCATCTGAATGGGGTTAAGTAGGCTGCATAAACGTGTGAGCCAGAATAGCAATCCCGTAATTCATGCAAAAAAATCAATGCTAGTGTGCACAAACTGCAAAATAATGAATGCTTTTAATGATCATATACATACATACGTTTTTTATACGTGGACTTTGTTCCCACCCATAAAAGAGGGGGGGGTTATTCGAGGGGGGAGTTATTTTTTCCTCAGTCAGTTTACAGGGGGGAGTTTTTCGAGGGGGGGGGGCTTATTCGAGGATTTACGGTAATTTTTTTTGTATGGGAATTCCGACCAGCTCGGGAACCGCACTCGCGAAAAATGTTGAAATTTGGATATATGATATGGTTTAGGTCGGGGCTCCCACTTTTTATCGAGAAAATTTTTATCGGACCCCCCAGACCGGAGATAGGGTGGGTCTATAGAAAGGTGGTAATTTGCGAAATTTTTGGGTGTCGCCCAGAACATGCTAACGTTGCACATCTATAACTTGACTATTTGTGAACCGATTTTAGTCATTAAAATTTTAAATTTATCACAAATGTTTGGAGAGTTCATTTCTGAGGACAAATCGGTGATAAACAATTGTGTATATATCGATTTGGCCTTATTTCGAAATGCAAAATTTACAGAAAATTTCTTTTTTGAACATGCTATCTTATACTCCTGATCGAGAGAAACACCATACCGCAAGAATGAGATCGATAGCTCTCTCCGATCAAAAGTTATAGCATTTCAAACTTTAGCCTCCCATCCACGTAAATAACCGCAGGAAGGTCAATGCGTTCAAATTAAAAACTCAATATCTCGACCATTTCGCAGCCGATTTTTACCAATGAACACCTCAAATGATCCGAATAACCTGAAAATTTTATTTTTATGTTCAAATTGTTAATATTCTTCTGATTGACTGTATTTTCCGTCCGGCCTATGGCTTGGCTTGGGTTGCACGCGGGAAGTTTTTTATAAAGAGTCGCGTCTGCTGACCAAATTGCACGCATGTGGTTGACTTCTAATGAAAAACACGACCCCCACACTGCACGAGTATTTAATTGCGCCGATTGAATTGACACTTTTCATGCCAACAATTTTGTGCGGAATGGATCAAAGGTTGAATGCGATCGGATTAAGCGTACGTTTAGCGTAGATCATTCCCGTTTTTTGTTACATCATTTAAAGTTTACATCAGAATAGATAGTTGACAGTGGTGAATTCAGACTTTTACAAAAATACATTTTATAAGTACATCTACAAAATTTTGACGTAAGTGGATATGTATAAAAAAACATTTGAAGAGTGAGAATTAAAATTGCATGTAAAAAACGGAGTAAACTTGTTCTTATCATAAACACCTTCCCGGTCAAGTTAGCCATCCATTTTTTTATTTCACTTCGGAAGCTATATCTCGGGCTATGGTGAGGTTATAGTGCTGAAACTTTGTCATCACAGCAGAGCACATCAAATATTGCCAAATATAAGTATTTATACACACCAATTAAAGCCACCACACCCAATCTGAGCAATAATCCCATATGAGTCCAGAGTTAATCCCATGGCATTCAACCTTTGATCCATTCCGCCGCCGACCCCGACCTGAGTTCATCGTCAAGGCGGGGTCAATGCCTAAAAAACTCCCAAGCGCAAGCGGGCAGCGTGCCAAGCCGGACGGAAAGTAGAATCTAGCATTCTTCTTCGTAATGATAATTTCATACAAGAGTTTGCATTATTTGCTTGTGTGGGAAATTTAAGTTAGGATACAGATGAGCTGAGCATACAAATGTAATCTTCATATTAAACTGATCATTTTAAGTGTTCATTGGTAACAATCGGCTGAGAAATGGTCGCGATATGGAGTTTTGAATTTGAAAGCATTGACCTTCATGCGGTTATTTACGTGGATGGGAAGCAAAAGTTTGAAGTGCTACAACTTTTGATCGGAGAGAGATATTGATCTCATATGTTCGGTATGGTGTTGCTCTCGATCAGGAGTATAAGATAGCATGTTCAAATAGCATATAAGATAGCATTTTCTGTAAATTTTGCATTTCGAAATCAGGCCAAATCGATATATACACAATTGTGTATCACAGATTTGACCTCAGAAGTGAACTCTCCAAACATTTGCGATAATTTATAGATGCGAAAATCAGTTCACACATAGTTAAGTTATAGATGTGCATTGAGCATGTTCTGGGCAACACCCAAAAATTTCGCAAAATACCACATTTTTATACATCCACCCTATCTCCGGTCTGGGGGGGTCCGATAAAAAGTGGGAGCCCCAACCTGAAACCATATCATATCCAAATTTCAACATTCGGTTCCCCAGTCATAAGGAGCGATTTCCATTTTTCATCCCGTACGGTTTACATGCTCACGGTTTTCATGCCATTCTGTGTCACTTTACTAGCTAAGTGTGACACTTTACTTGCTACTCTACTGTGCCAGTTTTCATCCAAAGTATTACACTTTACTTGCTTTAAGTATGCCACTTTTCAAGCCAAAGTTGTGTGTTTTGCTCCAATTTACTCTTTTACATGAAATATGGCATACTGTATTTCTTCTAATAGAAAGGCATCTCCAATAAAGGTACATAGTAAAACTGCTGGAAGCGCTGATGTCTGACAGTTCCGTCATTTAGTATGGTAGGCAGGTAGTAAAAATTTTGATATCGTTGTTATTGTTCTTTTCAAATATTCTATGAATTGTTTCGAATGATGCTTAATAAAGACTGGTCAGTATGCCCTGTACAATGTTGGCTGACATTTGACAAAATGTCTGAAAAGATGACGAAAAAAATAGTAGGGCTATCTTCAATAGAAGGGTGGGTTAAGATAGAAGGAAATACGGTTGAAAAAATAGAAGGGCGCCGTTCTATTAGACGAAATACGGTATTTAGTGGCGTGCTTGTGGCTTGTAAACCGTAATACTTTGGCACGTAATGTGGTATACTCTGGCATGAAAAGTGACACATAAATTTGACATGTAAAAACATGTCTGGGGCTTGAAAACCGTACGTTTCAGCAAGTAAAAGGGAGCATTTTAGATGAAAAACGTGAGCATGTAAACCGTAAGGGATGAAAAACGGAACACACTCGTCATAAGCACGTGCCGGCAGGCCGCCCCCCCCCCCAAATGCTAACCCCGATTTCAGGTTTGTCCGAAGCACGCGTGCATTTTTGGAAATGAAACTATTTTGGATAAGTGCATTTTTGATATGAAACTTCTGCGGTCTGAGATGGATTTATGCATTGTCGACGTGAAAGTCCTGTTTTTCATAGGGGACTGGTCATGGATATGTGAACTTTCGATGTGTATCTCAGGAACGAAATGGACTATAACGCTGATTTTTTTTCTAAAATGGGTAAACCTATACGTGAATGTCGAATCCACTCCTAGCTCGATTTTTGGAACGGAACTCCCCATTTGACACTTGACACGACTCGGGCCTGCCCCTTGGGCCAAAAAACTTTACATGAGATTGATAAAATTGAGGCGTCCAATTAGGGTTGGCCGATGTTTTTTTTAAACGTTTTTTATTAAAAAAAACGTTTTTTTTTTTGAAAAAAAACATGACGTCCGAAATGTTTTTTTTTGAAAAAAAACATCAGCCGAAATTTTTAGTACTAAGCACTATGTATTTTGCAAAATTTTTGCGCGCATGCGCGCAATTTCACACACAAATTGACATTGTTGGTTGTTTTCATTGGTTTTGTAGCATTTTTAGTATCAAACCATGCATTTCTATGTGCTACCATGGGTTAATAAGCCGTCATATGTTGCTGTAGTATATAATATTGAGGTAATGTGCTTCCATGTACCTCTACAGTGTGTAACATCACTACCAAAGTAACAACCTCCTTTTATAACCTTGTTTCATCACTATTCCCTGCCAAACTTTACCTGAAGTACAAACATTTGAATATAATGCGATATACCAACGTGTCGACAAAAAAATGGTTATTTTTGACACAAATCACCACTTCTAATGCTATCCCATGGCTCCACAGCCATTATATGGTCATATTTAACATCACAGAGTATTGCCAGTGTCTGATATACCTATATATGTTGACACTAGGTCATATCTGGGAGCTTTAAAAAAAACACGTTTTTTTTATCAAAAAAAAACGTTTTTTTATTTAAAAAAAAACATCGAGTTAAAAAAAAAAACGTTTTTTTCCAACCCTACGTCCAATTCTAAAAGTCGACAAGTCCAAAATATGAAAATTTCGAGTGAGGCCCGGAAACGTCATCTGGGGCCACGTCTGCACATTTTTCGACAAGTCAATTTCCCTCCCCAAAACAGTTTTGCTCTGACCGAATGGAATTTTATGGATACCCCATTTTTCACATATACGTTGAGGTTAGGGGGCTTAAAATTTGACACTTTATTGTCAACATATGGAACTTTATGGAAAGCATGAGAGCGCAAAATTGCACACGCACCACGGTCCTGGAATTCGGTTGGAAACTTAAAATGCGCTTTACTCAATATCGCATTTTGTGGAATTGTCGACTTTTAGAATGAGACGCACTCAATTATATTAAGTTGTAATGAGGGTTCAAAGTTGAGCGGCCTCCCCTCGACAATTGAGGATTACATGTCGTTTAAACCCTGATCCCCGCTTTGTGTAATTAGACGTATTGTAATGATGCTTTTTTGTAATGATCTTAAACTCTGGTCCTGCACATTGTAAAGTGAATTACGGACAGAGCTTTCGAATAAACACATATACTCGGCGGACATGATACTCTGCCCTAGCACTGATTTATGTCTCGTGTTGGAAGCGTGCCAATGATTATTCAATCATGCGATTTCAGTAAAAAGATGAAAAAATTCATCGATGTGAATATGTTACTGAATAACATTATAACAACAATCATTTCTGTCATCTTTTTATGAAACCCGCACGCGTTAACCATCTTTGGCGCACTTCCAGCGGGAACCACGCGTGCAAGGTGTAAAGTAACCGGAGTATAGATAGTTGACAAAATACCTAAACGCGGTATTTATTGGGGACTGTAATACTGGTCCCTTGAAACGGCACTTTGTCATCGAATTTTTTACTTGAATAAATTATTCAATTTTAACTTCATTTTCCGCAGACGATTTCGGTGACTTCAGCTACGTGTCCGGCATCATTGCGAGCAATATACAGAAAATTCAGAACAATGGTTAGCATTGGATTTTTCTGAAAATTTGAGCTTGAACAACATTACATCGCAAGTCAAGTATACCGCCTATAGGGTTCAAACGGGATCCCGATCCCAAATCCCGAGAAATTTCCGGATTTTGTGGTCCCAATCCCGATCCCGAAATTTGAAAAAGCCAATCCTGAGATTTTGTAAACCCCAATCCCTATCCCAAAAAATGCCCCAATCCCGACCCGGGAAAAATTCACAGATACAAAAGGTGCGAAAATGGCTTCAATGGCTTAAAGGAGTCTGCATCAAAATCCAAACAGCGCATAATCCAAACAGCATAATCCAAACTAAAATGAAGCATAATCCAAACAAAAATGAGGCATAATCCAAACACTTTTTTGTGCCCGAAACTGCAGCATAATCCAAACAGAAATGAGGCAAAATCCAAACAAAAATGAGGTATAATCCAAACACTTGTCCAAGCACTCCCTCAAAGAAGTGAACACCACCTGACATTTAAGGGGCAGATTTAATGGGAAAATGACTTGATTTGTAGCTTTGAAGTTACCGACCAACCAATGGATAGTTTTTGTCATTATTACAATTTCAGTGCAGTGGTGTCAAAATTAGGGTAGGCCGATGTTTTTTTAACGTTTTTTTTTTAAAAAAACGTTGTTTTTTTAAAAAAACATGACATCCAAAATGTTTTTTTTTTAAACATTGGCCAACATTTTTAGTACTAAGCACTAGGTATTTTGCAAAATTTTTGCGCGCAAGCGCGCAAATTCACGCACAAATTGACATTGGTGGTTGTTTTCATTGGTTTTGTGGCATTTTTAGTATCAAAGTATCCATTTCTATGTGCTACCATGGGTTAATAAGCCGTCATATGTCGCTGTAGTATATAATATTGAGGTAATATGCTTCCATGTACCTCCACAGAGTGTAATTTCACTCCCAAAGTAACCTCATTTTATAACAATGTTTGATGACTATTCCGTGCCAAACTTTACCTGAAGTCACGAACATTCGACTATAAGGTGATATACGAACGATATGCCGACAAAAAATGGATATTTTTGACACAAATCACCACTTATAATGCTATCCCATGGCTCCACAGACATTATATGGTCATATATAACATCACAGAGTATTGCCACTGTCTGATATACCTATAGATGTTGACATGAGGTCATATCTGGGAGCTTATAAAAAAAACGTTTTTTAAAAAAAAACAACGTTTTTTTTAATAAAAAAAACATCAAGTTAAAAAAACGTTTTTTTCCAACCCTAGTCAAAATGGCAACATCATATGTAAATACATGAATGCATGAGAACTGGCAAAGTGAGTGTTTGGATTATGCCTTATTTTTGTTTGGATTTTGCCTCATTTCTGTTTGGATTATGCTGCAGTTTGGGGCACAAAAAAGTGTTTGGATTATGCCTCATTTTCGTTTGGATTTTGCCTCATTTTTGTTTGGATTATGCTGTTTGGATTATGCGCTGTTTGGATTCTGAGCTTTCCTCGCTTAAAGGATCATTTTGTATGCAGTTTGCAAAATTTTTGCGTGCAAGCGCACATTTCCCCACCTCCAGTGGTTTAGTAGGGTGGTTACCCCCTAAATCCGCCACAGGGGTCTCCTAGGGGGGGCTGCCCCCCCCAAATCCAGCAGCTATCCATCTATCCCGGAGGCCGCTCAGCTATCTATCCATCCCGAAGCAAAAATTTGGGCTTCTACCCCCTTAGCCCCCCCCCAAATCGTTCAGCTACCTACCTATCTGGGGCGATTTTTGAGAAATTTTGCCCAATTTTTGCTCAAAATCGGTTATTTTCATACCATTTTATAGTTTTTCACCATCAAAATCGCGGCTTTCGCCTATACACTGTTTATATACCTATTTTTTAAAGCCATTTTTACCCTGTTTTGGCTACTTTTAACATGTTTTTAGCGAATTATATCCCCATTTCTGCCTTCTATACAGCCCCCCAGAAAACTTTTCACGTATCTATCCCCCCGGAGGAGCGATTTGCTATCCATCCAGCCCCCGCGGGGGCCAAAATCTTTGAGACCCCTGATCCGCCAGCTATCTTTCCCGGAGGAAAAATTTTGGGCTACTATCGCCCAACCCCCCCCCCCCCCCCCAATCGGCCAGCTATCTATCTATCTGGAGCGATGTTAAAGAAATTTTGCCCCAATGTTCGATCAAAATCGTCAATTTTCGTACCTTTTTTAGTTTTTCACCTTCAAAATTCTAATTCATGTTCCGTATTGCCAATTTTCAGCTATTTTTTGTACTATATGTACTTATATACCTATTTTTAGCTGTTTTTCTCCTACTTGTAGCGATTTTTTTCCTTCTATACCTCGGAAAAGCCTATATATTGAACCCCCGCGAACCCCCCCCCCAACCCCCCCAAATAAAATTTTTTTTTCAGTTATCTATCCTTACGGAGGAGCTATTTACTATCTATATGAATCCCCGCGGGGGTAGAAATCTACAAAACCCCTGCCCACCTCCCTATCTATGTTGCATAGGCATGGACACCACTACAAATGGACTCGATACAGTGCCCATTACCATAGTTAAAGGTAAATACACATGCATATATGGTAGCCAGTGGTGTGAATGACAATGCCAGGCAGCCCATTGCGCAGTGCCTACATGAATCTATAGCATTGTTTTGTATGCCAATTTAATCCAATGTTTCTGGCATCCATTGTTTTTGGTGTTTTTTATCAATTTGAAATATCAGGGGAAAAACCCTGAAAACCTGTTTTTTGGACCTAAATAACGATCCCGAAAAAACGCCAATCTCGATCCCGATCCTTGATCCTGAGAGGTCAATCCCGATCCCAAAATATCAAAGAGCCAATCCCGATCCCGAAAGGCCAATCCCGATCCCTATCCCGAAATCTCAAAGAGCCAATCCCGATCCCAAAAGGCCAATCCCGATCCCGAAATCTCAAAGAGCCAATCCCGATCCCGAAAGGCCAATCCCGATCCCGAAATCTCAAAGAGCCAATCCCGATTCCGAAATCTTGAAAAACCAATCCCGATCCCGAAAAGTCAATCCCGTTTGAACCCTAACCACTCACCACTTCGTTCAAATTTGTCGACATCAAAATTTGGCGGCCTAAAATAAACTGGTGGAAAATATAAATGGAAAATTCACAAAATAACATTTTAAAAATCACACAAGCAAGCCATCAGGCTGTCACTTAGTGTGAGGGTGCCCCAAAGTATTTACTATATATCAGGGGTATCTTGAATTTTGACCCTCCGAGTGGTTGGATAGATAGCAAATCGCTCCTCCGGAGGGATAGATAGCTGAAAAATTTTCTGGGGGGGGTTGGGGGGGGGTTGTGGTGGTTCGATATATAGGCTTTTTCGGGGCATAGAAGGAAGAAAAGGGAGAAAAATCGCTAAAAGTAGGTGTAAAATAGCTCAAAATGGGTATACAAGAGCATATAGTACTTAAAATAGCTGAAAATAGGCAGTTAGACGCATGAACCAGTGATTTTGGAGGTGAAAATCTATATATAGGTATGAAAAATAGCGATTTTGAGCAAAAATTGGGGTATGGTTTCTGAAAAATCGCTCCAGATAGGTAGATAGCTGAGCGATTTGGGGGGGGGGTTTAGGGGGTAGTAGCCCAAAATTTTGCCTCCAGGATAGATAGATAGCTGAGCGGCCTCCGGGATAGATAGATAGCTGGGCGGTTTGGGGGGGGGGTAACCCCCCCCCAACCCCCCCCATTCGAGACCCCTGCTATATATAACCAAAGTGGCACCCCCTCAGGCCACCCTTGTTGCTGAAAATATTTTGTTTCTGGTAAATATAAATGGAAAATCCATACAAATTTTTGTTCAGGCCGGAATTTGATTGATTTATAAAATTGGTTGGGGATGGTTTAGGCCACAGATTTTTTTTGACATATGAGATGGTAACTTTCTGCAACTTTTCCACCCCCTCACAACCCACACAATCCCCACACCAAAATTTTGCTGAAGATCAAACCTGAAATATTTTTTGAACAAAACATAAGGTGGAACTAATGTGTCTTACACCGCCCCAGGCTTATCATACAGCAAATGGTGGCCAGGACTGGTATCCTAAGTGTCATGAGCAACATGTGGCTGGTCCTGCACCACATTGTTGCACAAAGTTTGCATTTATGGCCATCAGTGGAATTACCACCTTCAATGACCACATTTCCGTAAAAGCGTGACCGGCCTCTGCACCATCTGCATGCAAATCATTAAATGCTAGTGCCCATTGAATTCAGGCAACAATTATCTGTTAAAGATATACCAGGGGAATCTTCCAAATACCCCCCAATTGGCACCTCGCCAACAACGTCAAAATACCCCCTCCCCATTTTACAGCGCAAACAATGCAGCGGTACGCGGGCCAATTGGGCACGCCGAGCGACAGCGAGAGGCTGCGCTTGGAACTGCACGAATTGCAGCATGGCACGAATGAATTGGCTAAGGATGCGAATAGAATGCTCAAACAGCTGATGCAGAGGACTGCCGGTTGGCTTCGGGGGCCTTGTGTTTGCATGTGCACCCCCCCGGGGGTTTCTGTAGCACACAAAAAGTGCTACATCGCCTGAAAAGCGGGAGGGTTCCCATTAACTCCTGTTAAGAAAATTTGAGGAATGAAACAGTACCCCCTGGAATAACTGAGGCGTTTGGTTCCGTAACCCGTTAAGGACCAAAGTGAAAAAAATTGAGTTAAGTGCGGACCTGACGTAAATATATATATATACCGGGTGGCCCACGTCAGGCGAACGGTTTTGATTGGCCCCCAACACATCAATTTTGAATGAAAACCGCTCGAATTTAGTATGGGGGTAAATAAATGTACCCCATTTGTTGTGTGAAGTTCACGGTTTCATATCGCAAGATTTCGTGTCAGAACGTGAAAGAGTTTCATATTTACGTTTTTGAATGTGTCCCATTGTAGATGGTCCTGTGGAGTGACGTTGTTTTGCATACAGTGTGATAAATGTGAAATTTAGTGATATTTATGTGTGTGCTTAACATACTAAATAGGGTACATTTATCTATTGTCATGCCAAATTTGGACTATTTTTATGAATAATTGGTGCTTTGGTAGACGATTGCCTGACATGCGCCATGCTCAAACACGTATTTAACTTTGCTTCACGTTCCGACATGAATTTTTGTGATGTGGAACCGTGCACTTAACACAACAAATGGGGTACATTTATCTACCCCCATACCAAATTTCAGCAGTTTTCATTCAAAACTGACGTGTTGGAAGCCAATTGAAACCGTGCGCCTGACGTGGGCCACCCTATATATATATGTTTTTCTTCTCAATAGAAAAAATCATCTCAATATCTCATACCGTTCCCGAGATACAAGAAACCTATTTTTGAAAAAATGGTATTTTGCATCCGAAACCCGTTATCTCCAGCCCAAAATAGGTGAATTCAGGGCCGTATCCAGGGGGGGGGGGCGGGGGGGCTGCAGCCCCCCCTCCCAGGGCGAGACCAGAAAGTGACCGGAAAATATGACTTTTTTCACGTCAGCGTAAAAATTTTTGCGCGCAAGCGCGCATTGTTTACCAGACATAAGGTATCATCATCAGATTTGCTCAATGTGACCGCAAATCGTTATAAATACACTCAATGTTGTGCTTTTTGCTGTTTTGTATGTATATTTACATACATATACAGCGTTCCATAGCGCTGGCGCCAACGCCAATGGCACCATGGCGTGGCGCCCAATAATGGCGCCAGCGCCATGGCGCCATTCCGCCACTATGTAGCTAAAATTTTAGGGGGGGGGGCTGAGCCCCCCCCCCCCCCTCGCCGGCCTCCGTAAACAAGCAGCCCCCCCCCCCGCTCAAAAATCCTGGATACGTCCCTGGGTGAATTTGCACTCGAAACCCGTTATCTCCAAAAAAAATCTATCATTTTTTGCACCCCAAACCCGTCATCTCCACAGAAAAAAAGTTTGCATCCGAAACCCGTTACAAATTTAGTAGGGAGGGAGCGCAATCCCCATACAAAAATGCATTTTGCACTCGAAACCCGTTAAGGAACAAATCTCCATGTACGTATGTTGATGTGATGTCAATCAAGTGGTCATAACTTTAACCATATTAGCCAGCCAGAGGGTTGTAAATATGGAAAATGTGAAGAAATTTGGCTCAGCAGCTGTGGACATCTAACACCCCTGGACAACAAACACCCCTGGACAACAGCCACTGCGCGCACGCTGTTGTCCAGGGGTGTTTGTTGTCCAGGGGTGATTGTTGTCCAGGGGTTATTCGCCTTCCCAACCCTATCGTGGACTGACTATATGACTACTGACTATATGATTGCGGCACCGCACACTGCAATGTTGGGGCACCAGTAGGGTTCAAACGGGATTGACTTTTCGGGATCGGGATCGGGATTCACTTTTTGAGATTTCGGGATCGGGATCGGGATTGGGGTTTCGGGATCGGGATCGGGATTGGTTTTTTGAGATTTCGGGATCGGGATCGGGATTGGCCGGGATTGGGGTCACGGGATCGGGATCGGGATTGGGATAGGCATTTTTCCGGTATCGGGATTGGGTTCTAGGGATAGAGATTTCGGCCATTTTTCTGGCATTCACAGTTGTTCATAAAGGTCTCAAAACACTGTTGGATGCCAGAAAAGTGGCATAAAATTGACGCTGGGGGGTTTGCATCCACTTTTTTGCATGCAAAAACGTCATTATTTCACTTTTTATAATTTCCACTAATTTTTCCGGGATCGGGATCCCGGACTTGGGAGTTTCTCGGGATCGGGATCGGGATTTGAAAATTTTCGGGATCGGGATCGGGATTGGTATTTTTGAGATTTCGGGATCGGGATCGGGATTGGGGTTTCGGGATCGGGATCGGGACTGGTAAATCCCGGAATTTCACGGGATCCGGGATCGGGATCGGGATCCCGTTTGAACCCTAGGCACCAGTTCGAACGATTTCTGAAAAAAGTAAGAAGACCTGAACAATTTGATTCTTATATCTTTTTTTTGTTCCTTTCTTGTTCTTATTTTTGTAAAAAAGCGTTTGAACGGTGACCCAAAATTCCAGTGTTTGGTGCCGCATCAAGTATGTGATTTTTTATCGATGTATATTTTTTACATTTAATACTGTAAAAAAACAGATACTCCACATTCTCCACCCAAATTTAAACTCTCCACCCCAGAATCGGACAGCGGCGGAGAACGACACGAACGTCTCCAAGTGGAGCGTCTCCGAAATGATTTGATTGTGGTCTTGAACAATTTACAGAGCGCTCAAAGGGTCGCCGCGCAGAAAGAGAAGGCCAGCGTGGTCAGGGCCATCCATTATGCGCAGGTTTGTGAAATTGGGGGGGCAGGGGTTTTGTAGATTTGCACCCCCGCGGGGGTTCATATAGATAGTACAGGACCCCTTCCGGAGGGATAGATAGCTGGAAAAAAAATTTGGGGGGGGGGGGTCGCGGGTGTTCAATATATAGTCTTTTCCTAGGTATAGAAGGAAGAAACAGGAAAAACATCGCTAAAAGTAGGAGAAAAACAGCTAAAAATAGGTAGGTATATAAGTACATATAGTACAAAAAATAGCCGAAAATAGGCAATACGAAGCTTGAATTAGAATTTTGAAGGTTAACAACTATAAAAAGGTACGAAAATTAGCGATTTTAAGTGAAAATGTGGGCAAAATTTCTTTAAAATCGCTCCAGATAGATAGATAGCTGGCCGATTTGGGGGGGGGGGGTTAGGGGATAGTAGCCCATAATTTTGCCTCCGGGAAAGATAGATAGCTGGCGGATTTGGGAGGGGGGGGTTACCCCCCCCCCCCAACCCCCCCCTCCCCCTACTAAACTCCTGGGGGGGGGCATTCCCTCGCACTTTAGTGTACATTTGAGGCATTTTTAGTATACAAGTTTCCATTCGTTCATGCTACTGTGTCATAATAAGCCGTGATATGTTAGTGTAGTTTATAATATCCAGCCAATGTGCCCCCACATAGTTGTCCCGTGTGAAACATCACTGCCAATGTATTTGCCTGCTCTTATAACCTTTTTAAGGCGGTGTTTACAGTACATTTAGTGACGACGCGACCTTTCTTTTTAAAGTCTCATATCTCAATCGCAAAGTTCCGTATTTTCGTGAAAAGGCAGTGAACTGTAGATACTATAGGAATATAAACCCCTGCTCACCTCTCTTGCAACCCTTTGCAATATTTTCAAGAGAAACTTTAAAACTCATGAATGGGGCAACCTTCATGGTTAAGTTGGGTATACACTTGTATGGCAAATAATGCCCTACAAGTGTATACCCAACTTAGCCATGAAAGTGTCCCCATTCACGAGTTTTCAAGTTTCTCTTGAAAAAATTTGAAGGGTTGCAAGAGAGGCGAGCAGGGGTTTACATGCATGCAAAGTTTCAGGTGATTTCTTCTTGTCATTCGTAAGTTAGAGGGTTTTTAAAAATAATTCATTGTCGCATGTTTGTCGCGGATTGCGACGACTAATTTTTTTTGTTAAAGCCTATAACTTACAAACGACAAAAATAAATCACCTGAAACTTTGCCAGCATGTATATACCTATAGTATTTATCTATAGTTAACTGCCTTTTCACGAAAATACGGAACTTTTCCATTGAGATATGACACTTTAAAAAAATGGTCGCGTCGTCACTAAATGTACTGTAAACACCACCTAAGCACTATTCCGTGCCCAACTTCACTTGAAGTGACGAACATTCGACAAAAGGCGATTTATGTAAGAAGTGGACATAAAACGGATACTTTTGATATAAATAACCACTTATAGTGCTATCCCATGGCTCCACTGCCATTTTACGGCTATATATACATTACAAAGTACTGCCAGTTGTCTAATGTACCTGATATGTGGACCTATAACCATATCTGGGAGCTTTTGAAAAAAACGTTTTATTTATGATAAAAACCATTGTTTTTTAAACGGGGTCGTTGAAAAAAACATTGTTTTCCATCCCTACTAGGGTTGGCCGATGTTTTTTTAAACGTTTTTTATAAACACGATGTCCGAAACTTTTTTTTTTGTTTAAAAAAACATCGGCCGAAATTTTTAGTACTAAGCAGGGACATATCCAGGATTTTTGAGCGGGGGGGCTGCTTGTTTACGGAGGCCGGCCGCTGGGGTGGGGCTCAGCCCCCCCCCCCCCCCCGCTAAAATTTTAGCTACAAGTGGCGGGATGACGCCATGGCGCTGGCGCCATTAGTAGGCGCTACGCCTTGGCGCCATTGGCGTTGGCATCAGCGCCATGGAATGCTGTATATGACAGCAAAAACACAACATTGAGTGTACTTACGACGATTTGCGGCCACATGGAGCAAATCGAATGATAATGCCGTATTTCTGGTGAAGAATGCGCGCTTGAATTTTTTACACTGACGTTGAAAAAGTCGAATTTTCCGGTCACTTTCTGGTCTCGCCCCGGGAGGGGGGGGCTGCAGCCCCCCCCTCCCGCCCTCCCCTGGATACGGCCCTGGTACTAAGCACTAGGTATTTTGCAAAATTTTGCTCGCACACGCGCAATTTCACACACAAATTGACATCGGTGGTTGTTTTCATTGGTTTTGTGGCATTTTTAGTATCAAAGCATCCATTTCTATGTGCTACCATGGGTGAATAATACGTAATATGTTGCTGTAGTATATAATATTGAGGTACACTAATTGAGGTCCATAACTTGGTAAAAAAGAGGTCCATGTAAATCTATGGTCTAGATCTAGATCATATAAACACAGTTAACACCAGAGGTCCAAAAAAAACACTTTTGGAACAATTTTTATTTTAATAATGATGATGTCATGATGTGCTCCTTTCAGATAATTGCATGGCATGCAGTTCGCTCAGTCACTGCATTAAATAAAAAACATAATCACGGCTATTACACAATCACATGAACAAATGTTCGCTTTTACACTAAAAA
This sequence comes from Sphaerolaimus hirsutus, assembly GCA_964036195.1. Taxonomy (NCBI): domain Eukaryota; kingdom Metazoa; phylum Nematoda; class Chromadorea; order Monhysterida; family Sphaerolaimidae; genus Sphaerolaimus; species Sphaerolaimus hirsutus. Next base: position 21,891,620 of record OZ038458.1, read on the forward strand.
TGCCTCAAAACCAATGAAAACCACTACCAATGGTAATGTGTACATGAAATCGCGCGCTTGTGAAATACCGTAAATTTTCTAATAATACGACTGTCGTACTATTGTTTTCGGCACATTTTTAGGGGTCACTCTATTACAGATGTTGCATTTTATTTTTCCTCAAATCATTAACTTCACTGTCCACATAACTCAAATGTGAGCATGACATTGTAAAGCAATAAACAGTGAATAGTGGCGGCAGTGACGGGGCAGGCCTGATACGCACATCTGCCCGTTTTTTTCACTTGACACTTTTTCAAGTGATTTTCAGATATGAGTAAAGTGAAAAAAGTTGCGCAATGACATTAGTGAACTTTTTTCACTTCACTCATATCTGTAAAATCACTTGAAAAAGTGTCAAGTGAAAAGAACGGGCAGATGTGCGTATCGGGCAGATGTGCGTATCAGTGGACCCCCGCAGTGACGCGGCTGGCCTCTTGCCATTTGCCCGAAGCCGCTTTAACACGCATTTGATTAGAGCACGATGCTTAAGTTCAATAATCGATGAAATTTACTAAAACAAGGTTGAGGCTTTAAGCCATTCGTGCTTCTCACGCCACTAGTCATAATTTATTTGTTAATATTATGAATGATTTATTGCAGACGCAGGTGATCTCAAAAAATGCTGTCTCCTCTAACCATAAACCCACATTCCCAATTTGTTTCCACCAGCCGGGTGCACAAAAGTCACACCGGCCTCAAAATTCCATCACAAAAAAGTCTTTTCGCTCCAATCCGATCAAAACTCGAAAAATGCGCGTAAAAATCGACTATGACCGAGCGTATGCAAATCATGATTCACCTAGTATGCGCTATGAGCGAGCGTATCCAAATGGCGATGCAGCGAGTATCCACTTGCAGCCAGATGCGAGCGACCCATTCTCGGGCGACGTAGATGTCCAGCGGGAGGCAGCTCAGGGGGGACACGCGCACCAACTGGAGAAGGATGTAGATGTGCAGAGTTTGAGGGAGAGGCAGAATGCTATCAAAGAGTTGGAGGTTAGGGGGTGATTTAATGTCATATGGCCACCACTCACTAGTTGACAGTCTCATCGGATGTCAACTGGGCTGATTGGTTTCCATTCAGATTTTAGTTGGCGGGTCGCCGAACCATTACCATGCACATAGCCAGATTGATTCCTGTTCAACATAAAATTGTCCCGCCACCTGACAACTCAAATCTGAATTGACACCCAATTTGTAGCGCCAATAAGACGCACCTCTTGTATCCAAATTTAGTATCCAGACACAGGGGCCGAATTTTTTAATTTGAATTTTCTCACCATATTTTCAATTATTATTTTTTGAATTTTTCAGTCGAACATTGTCGATGTAAACCAGATATTCAAGGATCTGGCGCTAATGGTGCACGATCAGGGACAAACTATTGGTTAGTGGGACGATTTTGTAACTTGAAAATGCGCTAAATCTTACAAAATTTCGCGAAAGAAATCACGATATAACAGTTAGACGGTATCCAACCACTATGTATCCCTTTTTAGGTGTTATAAACACCTTCCCGGCCAAGTTAGCCACCCATTTTTTTCACTTCGGAAGCTAAATCTCTGGCTATGGTGGAGTTATAGAGTGAAATTTTGGGAATAAATAGTTGTAACATCTCTCTACTCTGCATCAATGGGGGGAAGCATTGCGACTCACTACAGGGTGTGTCGCCCTATATGCATCAATTTTTGCTGGCGTTTTCAGTGTCCCAAACAAGTTCACCACCCACTTGATCAGCTACACTACAGGGGCTGTATCTCCAGTTGTGGGGGTAGTAGAAAGATAAACTTTTGGGTGTGTCTTGGCAACACCCACCCCTACTTTCACCAGTGGGGCAGTTCCCACGACAGTGTAGCATTCCGCAAAAAAGCCCATTCCGCATTTTTGCCCATCCCGCAAATTATGTGACCCATCCCGCAAGTTGCATCACCTGTTTGCGGAATGGGCACATTTGCGGGATGGGTCACATAATTTGCGGGATGGGCAAAAATGCGGAATGGGCTTTTTTGCGGAATGGGCCCTTGCCGTTCCCACAGCCCACTACAGTTGACCTGAGTGTCCCAAACAAGTTTACCACCAAAATGCGTTTGTTTTAAGTTGTGAGAACGTACAGGATATAACAACTAAAAACATTTTGAACCCTAGTTCTGCTGATTGAAATGTTTTCAGTAGTTCAGCCACCCCCACCATAAATGGCAGACAAATAAACCAATTACCAAACTTTGAACCAATTTTTTGCTCCACACTTAAAAAGTTGGTTTACAAAGTTCAGTAGGGGAGAGTCAATGTTATTTATTGGGTGGAATGAAAAAGTGACAATTTTGTCAAATTTTGTTCCTGCAATGACATCATTATGACATCATAGAATTCACCCCAAATAAATCTCCTTATGGAGGCATTTTAGAGGTTATGTTGTTTACATAACTTTGAACCTTAGACCCTCCCCCTACCAAACTTTGTTAACCAACTTTTTATGTGTGGAACAAAAAATTGGTTTTAAGTGAAATTATTTGTTTGCCATTTATGGTGGGGGTGGCTGAACTACTGAAAAAATTCCAATTAGCAGAACAAGGGTTGAAAAAGTTTTTAATTTTGATATCAGGTATGTTCTTACAACTTTTTTCAAATGCACTTGGGTGGTGAACTTGTTCACGGTAATCGGGTCGTTTTTGAAAACACTACAACATTATACACAGCGACCCACAGTGTAGTGGGTTGTCGGGAGCTGCTCCACTGGTGTATAGTAGGGGTGGGTGAGGGTGTACCTGTGCTCATGTTTGCCCGGTGCTCATCGTGGCCATGCCCGGTGCTCATTTCTGCCTGGTGCGGGGAGCACCGCGCACGTGCCTAGATGCGCTAACATGAGCAGCCAGATGAGCACATAAATAATGTGCCATTTCCATTATTTCAATGTATTTTGGCTTGCTTGTTGTGTTACTGATATTCAAATAGATATAAAAGTTGACTACTATTGCTACATTTACTACTAAAATAACACAATCTAACAACATCAATTTATTCTCTGAAATCTCATTATAAATAAATACAACTCACGCTCAACACACATAATCAATACCATATTTCCTCGAAATACCCCCCCCCCTCGAAATACCCCCCGTCTTGAAATACCCCCCTCAAAATGGACACTATGAAATAATTACCAACCCCCTCGAAATACCCCCCCCCCCAAATTGAGTGTACACAACAAATCTGCGGTTTGTGATTCAAGCAATGCAAAACACACGTTAACAACAATGAATTGTTACGTTAGAACATTGTTACACACTTAAATAAGTCAATAGACTCTTATATATAGCGGTTATTGTCGCAATTTTCTACGTCTGCGCGTTACAGACGACAATTTAGTACTGGAAATTCAAAAAATTTCTGGCAAAATGATAAGCCCCCCCCCTCGTTTGACCCCCCCTCAAAATTCTCACTCTGAAACAATCGCCCCCGGGGGGTGTTTCGTGGAAATACGGTAATTCAATTGTGTAAACTGCGTGTTGCAAGGTATGTATATGCAGGGTGTGTGTACACATACATATATACTGTGTGTACACATATATACTGTGTATTCGTGTAAATCACGGTACTCATGTATGGGGCGTGCATGAGCACCGGGCGGGGGATCGAGCCCGCCCGCTGCTCATGGACACACCCGCCCAGTGCTCATCGTATGGGGGCGCGATGAGCACCGGGCAAACATGAGCTTGGGCTTTGAGCCGGGGTGCGTGTTGTCAAGACACCCCCAAAATTTTAGGTTTCTCCCACCCCCACAACTGGAGATACAGTCCCTGTAGTGTAACTGATCAAGTGGGTGTGGTGAACTTGTTTTTGGGCACTGAAAATTGTTCCATATAGGGTGACACACCCTGTAGTGAGTCGCCATGCATCCCCCCATTTATGGAGAGTAGAGGGATGTTTCAGCTATATATTCACAACGTTTAAGCTCTATAACCCTACCATAGCCAGAGATATAGCTTCCGAAATGAAATAAAAAAATGGGTGTCTAACTTGACCGGGAAGGTGTTTATTTAAGTAGAAAAAATTTCCCTCTAAACACCTTCTCATTTACCCCCCCCCCCCATTTTTCAGATAGCATAGAGGCGAATGTAGAACAAGCAGATGCACATGTTGCTACAGCGGGCACCCAGTTGCGTCAGGCGCAAAATTATGCGGTCGGTTTAAAAAAAAGTTTTGTTCTAGAAAACACTTGTTGATTTTTTTCTGTTAGTGCTGTGGGTTTGTGGTGTTTTTTTATTATTTTTAGACGGTGTTTTGTTTTTGTGATGAGTTGGAATTGATTTGGAGTTGCGGTATTGATTTGGAAATGTAGTTCCCCTTTGCACATATTTGTTGGAGCTGTCCCGCACCCTGTAAAATGCTTCTATCGTGTGAGATATTACATAAATATGTCACATTATTTCCGTCTACAACTGTTTCTAATTTTATACTTCACATGCCATTTTGAAGTGAATCGGATTGTTCGTGGTATACTCGGCGTCCATGATACTCTGCCCTCGCACTCATTTATGTCTCACGTTGGAAGCGTGCCAATGATGATTAAGCATGCGGTTTTTGTAAAAGGATGAAAAAATCATTGTTGCGAATAAGTTAACGTATAGCGTTATAACAGAGCTGACTTTTATGAACTTTTCATGAGAATCGCATGCGTAAAAGATCGTTGGCACGCTTCCAGCGGGAACCACGCGTGCAGGGTGTAAAGTAACTGGAGTATACCAGAGTTGCGAAAGCGTATTTCACTTACCCGAAATACCCGGGTAAATGGGTATTTATACTTACGCTTACGCTTACGCTTTTTTAAAATACCCGTACGCTTTATTACGCTTTCCCGGCCGAAATACCCGGGTACTAAAAGCGTAAAAAAGTTTTTCACATAGTCCGGTTTTATGCTTTTGTAAAAAGTGTAAAAACTACAAAAAAAGTGAACGAAACTGTATACAAAAAAGACTGCATGTGTGCAGTAATGCACTGGAAATAACAGCACATGTACAAATTGTGTCGCAATATGAATGTCTCTTTTATACTGTGTGTTCGGGCTAGGGTTGGAAAAAAAACGTTTTTTTTTAACTCGATGTTTTTTATAAAAAAAACGTTTTTTTTAAATAAAAAACGTTGTTTTTTTAAAGCTCCCAGATATGACCTTGTGTCAACATATATAGGTATATCAGACAGTGGCAATACTCTGTGATGTTATATATGACCATATAATGTCTGTGGAGCCATGGCATAGCATTATAAGTGGTGATTTGTGTCAAAAATATCCATTTTTCGGTGACATATCGTTCGTATATCGCCTTATAGTCGAATGTTCATGACCAGGGTTGGTTTTATAAAAATCATTTGTATACAAATTGTATAAAAATTGTATAAAAATGTATTTTATTTTTATTTTATTCTTGTTTCATTTTATTTTATTTTATTCCAAAATAATAATAAAATAATAAAATGGACCATTTTACAAAAATTTTACAAAAATTTTACAGAAATTTTTACAAAAAAATCAGAATCTTGCATGCAAGGTCAGAAAAATGTGATAATTAGACCTAAACATAAAAAACGTGTGACAAATTTTTCCATTACTTTGCAAAAGTTGCATGCAGTAGGTATTGTTAGCTAGTTGGAAGTGTTAAGTTACAATTATCAATAAGAATGGTTTGCATTTTCAGTAGAGGGATTACTGGAGTGTGCTGGGCGCATTTGTAAAACCTCATGCAACGTGTCAATTGTCATGACAAATGTAGTAAAGAGTCAATTGGCATCTCAAATGTCAAGCAAAGTATAATTGTCATGACAAATGTCTTGCAGACAGAGTGTAAATTGTGTATCTGAATCTTATGTTTTGGTATCCAAACCTTATATTTTGGTATCCAAATCTTATGTTTTTGTATCCAAATGTTAACATAAGATTTGCTTACAAAAACAACAAGATTTGGATACAAAAGATAAGATTTGGATACAATTTGATTCACAGTTTCCATGTTATTCCATTTCCATTTGATTCACAGTTATATTTGTCATGACAATTGACACTTACTTAACATTTTCATGAAAATTGACACTTTCCATTCCATTTCATATGACATTTTGACACTTTACATGGCTTGGGACTGCCCCAGCTCCACGAATGAACAGGTTGAACTATAAACAACAGAACAAAATTTTACAAAAAATATGAATTTTTATACAATTTTTACAAAAAATATGAATTTGTATACAATTTTACAAAAATTTTACAAAAATTCGAATTTTTATACAATTTTTATTTTTATTTTGAAATTTTCCATTTTATTTTATTTTATTTTATTCTTCAATTTTCCATTTTATTTTTATTTTATTTTTATTCTTTTCTGAGATTTTGCCAACCCTGTTCATGACTTCACGTAAAGTTTGGCACGGAATACTGATCAAACAAGGTTATAAAAGGAGGTTGTTACTTTGGGAGTGAAGTTACACACTGTGGAGGTACATGGAAGCACATCACCTCAACATTATATACTACAGCAACATATGACGGCTTATTAACCCATGGTAGCACATAGAAATGGATACTTTGATACTAAAAATGCCACAAAACCAATGAAAACGACCACCAATGTCAATTTGTGTGTGAAATTGCGCGCTTGCGCGCAAAATTTTTGCAAAATACCTAGTGCTTAGTACTAAAAATTTCGGCTGATGTTTTTTTTTAAAAAAAACATTTCGGACGTCATGTTTTTTTTTTAAAAACGTTTTTTTTAATAAAAAACGTTTTAAAAAAAACATCGGCCAACCCTAGTTCGGGCAAAATATTAAAATGGATTTGGATGGCAATGTCTTCAGAATAGAAATTTTGTGGCTGAAAATGCACGACGTTTGAGTTCGAAAATGAAGATGACATAGTGTATCTTACGTTTACGCTATTAGAAGAAATGTGGTAAGTATTTATGAGAATTAGGTATAAATACATCGCAAAAATGTACAGCATAAAGTCCGAGTGCGGAAATGAAGGTTTTATCAACTCGCTGTCGATTAAGTGCTATCAACATCAAAGGGCAAACTACCAAGTAGACATCTGAAAAATGTCGCTGAAAGCTTGATTTTGAACGAATCCACTGAGAAAAAACTCCTTGAAATTTTTTTATGCTTACGCTTTATTTTACGCTTTCCTAGGTATTTTAAAAATACCTTACGCTTTTAGTATCCACACTCAAAATTTGGAAAGTGTATTTACGCTTACGCTTGGTCCACATAAAAGATTGTGCATCATTTTTTGCAAAAATTGCCAAATTCCAACACAAACAGAAGGCTTAGGCTTTCTGTACATGTTTATCCACTGTGCATGGTTACCCGGCGTGCATTTCCCTCTACCCGGTGTGCATGGCGGCCGCCCCCCCCCCCCATGCACACCGGGCCGGCGCTAGACCGGTGCACAAGTAAAACCGGTGCCCAAGTAGGGCCGGTGCACAAGTTATAATACCCGGTGCCCAAGTAGGCCCGGTGCAAAAGTAAAGTGCCCGTACTTGTGCACCGGCCTCGGCATTTACTTGGGCACCGGGCAGGTGCAAGCGCCCCGCCCGGTGCACAAGAATGGGTGCCATACGTGAGGCATCTAGTTCCGAATGTTGTTAAGTCCATCATTTTGAGGAGTTTTCAAAATTGGTTTGGTAAATTCAAAGTTGCCTAACTTTAAAGTGACAAGTTTTGCCCAAAACTTTTTGAAAAGCTTATGAATTTGTCTACATTTTCCATATTTAAAACCCTCTGGCCGGAATATATGCTCATAGTTATGATGAGTTTTTTGACATCACCTCAGCAGATTCAGTGGAGATAACGAGTTTCGGGTGAAACTTCACTCGAATGTTGGTATCTCCACTTCCTATTTATTACCTGTTCCACCCCTTCATACCGTATCTATAAGGTGTTAAAATTCACATATTGATGCTCTCGCGTGCTATACAAAGGATTTGCTATACAGCATGAATGGATGGAAAATGGCGCCATTTTCATGGAGTGGCGCCATGGACTCCAGAGCGGCGCCATTTTTCTGGAGTGGCGCCATGGACTCCAGAGCGGCGCCATTTTTCTGGAGTGTCCCCGTGGACTCCAGAGCGGCGCCATTTTTGACTCAAGACAGATGGTCCAAATGGGGCCCAAGCAATGCACAAATGTGCTCAAGTAAAAAGCCGCCTGGTGCACAAGTGAATGCCCGGCCCGGTGCCCAAGTACGGGCACTTTACTTGGGCACCGGGCCTACTTGGGCACCGAGTATTACAACTTGTGCACCGGCCCTACTTGGGCACCGGGTTTACTTGTTCACCGACCCGGCCCCACCGGGCCTCCATGCACACCGGGCCCCCATGCACACCGCTCACCACCATGCGCGCCGGGTATCCGTGCACAGCGGGCCGACATGCACGCCGGGTAGTGAACATGGAACATGGAACGGGCAGTTTTTCAATAATTACACCGTTTTAAATATAAATATGTTTTCCGCACCCTTCCGTATGTGATGCGAGCTTCACGCGTATGTCAAATCCTAGAATTCTACATTTTTCCGTACCACAAATTGCAGTCGGCGGCGCGCAAGAAGAAAATTTGCATCGTGGCTTTTCTCGCCTGTGTTCTGCTGATTGTCGGAATTGTGATATGGCTGTCTTACCGCTAAAATGGCTGCCCCACTTTTCTGCTATTTTTTTGAGTGTCAACGTGAGTTTTTAAAGACTTTTCTGGTACCAGTTCCGCAAGTGGAGAAGTGATAAGTGAAATGGCAAAAGTGACGTCAAACGTCAAATGTGAAGTATAATGGCAAATGTGACAAAATGGCAAAGGCGAAGTGAAATGGCAACTAAATTTGCAAAAGCGAAGTGAAATAATAAAAATAATAAGTAACTTCACTTCGCTTTTGCCGTTTCACTTCTCAGTTCACTTCGCTTTCGCCCTTCTTTTGCACTTCTCCTCTTGTGGGAGTTTTCTTTTTATCGATGTGTGTTTATGTTCGTGCTTTAGGTGGTCTCGCTCCCTCTAACATGCCCAAAAAATATGTCAAATGTCGTTGAAGGTATTAATATGCAAATGGATATACGCTAGCGTGCAGAATAGTTGGTACTGTGCATGCTGCGGGTAAACATTGGCAAAAGTTCAAAATGTTCAATGTGCACAATCAGGAACGTAGCCAGGATTTTTGAGCGAGTAGGGGGGGGCGGATTGTATACGGAGCCCGGCGAATGGGGGGGGCGGCGGCGCCCCCCCTTTAAGTTTTACCCCTGCAGTTGGGAAATGGCGCCATGGCGCTGGCGCCATTCGTAGGCGCCACTGGCGTTGGCGTTGGCGCCATTCGTAGGCGCCACGAAATGGCGCCACTGGCGTTGGCATTGGCGCCAAACAGCGGTATGCATCTGTATTTTACAGGCATATACAGCGACATGGGCGGGAATTGAGTCCATTTTTACTGGCTTTGAAGCCGTGGAGACCGGTCAGCCAAAACTATATGTTGTGCAGGGAGAATGCGCAAAATTATTCATACGGTCGACAAAATAGTCTTCTGAAAGTGCCATTTCTGGCACATTTTTTGGTCCGGCCCGGGAAGGGGGGGGCGGCCGCCCCCCCGCCCCCCCCCTGGCTACATCCTTGTGCACAATGTTTGGATACCATTGGTGGGTACTGTGTCCTGTTGGCTACATGTGCCCGAATGACCAGCCCTCAAGTTTGTATGTGCATATATTCTTAGTGCAGTAACTAAATTCAATCAGTTTCTTTGTGTTTCAGAATAGTTGGGACTTTTCTTGTTTTGGCCAGTAGCTGCCTAGTATCATATTTTTAGACTGTATCCAATACCTACATTCATTTTAAAACAAAATTTTCAAGTTGGCAACTGCCTGTCTGTGTTGCTGAGCTCTGTGAGCATCAAGGAACATTCTAAGCATGAACAGCAAATGCTTATGCATGTGGAAATGTGGCATGTATTTATTTCAGCCACAGTTTTGCATCCATTGCCAGCCACTCAGAAATGGAGGTAGGTATTCTAGTCTGTGTGGCTATTTGGTGTGTAACTTTGACATTTTGTCTTTGCTCTATTGATGAGAAAACTTGGCTCAACTCTCACAATGTAATGTGCAAGTATTTTTTAAGGGAACAAAGATGGAAGTTTGAAGTTCTATAACTTTTGATTGGTAAGAGATATTGAAATAATTTTATTTGCATATGAATTCTGGCTGTCTAAAGTATATGATAGCATGCTCAAAAAGTCTTTATGTTGGAAACCATATCAGTTATCTCAGCATAAGGAATTTAGACACCACTGATAAGTTTGAAGTGCTATAACTTTTTATTGGAAATAGATATTTAGCTCATTTGTGTTTTATGTTAATTCTCGATGTCCAAAGTATATGATAGCACGTTCAAAAAAATTATTTTACATGTTTAAAAACGGGGGCAAATCGGCATACGAAATTTAGACATGGCTTATCTGACAACAAAAATAGCATCTTCGGGTTTTGCCAATCATTTTAAGTGTTGAACGAGCTGAATCGGCCCAGAAATTGTTGAGTTATCAAGTTTTTAATTCAATCATGCAGATTGGCCATTTTTGTATTTTTATTGAACACCTTCTTAATAGACCTTGGGCATGGGGGATTATTTGAGCAAACCAAAATTTTTGGTCATAGTTCCGACCTCAAACCCCAACATACTCTCACAGCATCAAAATTTGGCAAGGTTCAATGGAAAGGGAAGCAACAAAAGTTTGATGTACCCACAACCCCCCATTTCTGTATGGTGAAAAGTCCCAACTATTCTGCATGGTGGTGTATTTAGGTAGTTCACATCACGGCGCACCACACACAGCACAAAAGTCGAAAGTCATAAGAAGGGATGGAGAAAAAATATAATGACCCTGTTTAAAAAAAGTCATTTTATTTTAGAAAATGCATTTTTTTAAAGATGGTCTTTTTTAAAAGGTCCCAATTATGGTTATGAGACAACATATACAGGTATATCAGACAATTACCAGTACTTTGCTATGTTAAATATAGCCATAGAATCGCAGTGGAACAATGGGACAGCATTATAAGTGGTGATTTCTGTCAAAAATATCCATTTTTATATCGAATCGTTACATACATCGCCTTTTATCGAACTTTTGTGACTTCAAGTGAAGTTAGGCATGGAATAGTGCTTAAATAAGGTTATAAGAGCAGGCTTATACATTGTCAGTGATGAGTCCCACTGTAGAATTATGTGGGAGCACATGGCTAGGGCCCATTCCGCATCAAAGCCCATTCCGCATGTAGACCCATTATAGACACATTATGCCTGCAGGGGTAAGGAAGGGGGGTGGGTAACACCACCCCTAACCGCCCAGCCAACTCTCTATCCCTGGCGCAAATTTTTTTGGCTACATTCCCTTGAACACCCCCACACCCGCAAATTTCCTAGCTATCTAGCTATCTGGAGCGCTTTTGAGTAATTTTACCGTTATTTTCACCCAAAATCGCAAATTTTCATACATCTTATAGATTTTCACCTTTAAAATCACTAGGTCATGTGTTTGATTACCTATTTTCACCAATGCCAGGTATAATTAAATGTGTTCCGGGTCAACATGCGGGATGGGTTTAGATGCGGAATAGTGCACTGCCGGAGCACATTGGCTGGATATTATATTACAATAGCGTGAACAAATGGAACATTTTACACTAAAAATGCATCAAAAACCAATGAAAACAACCACCAATGGTCATGTGTATGTGAAGTCGCGCGCTTGCACACAAAATATTGCAAAATACCTAGTGCATACGTACTACAAATGTTGGCTGATGTTTTTTTTTTAAGACGGTTTCGATCAACGATGGAAAAAACACAGAAATTGAACACAGAAACTCATTGAGATTTCATAACTCATCAATAGACATTGATTTTTGCGTATCTCTCGTGCGTTTTCACACCACGCCTTTAAAAGGCTGTTCAAAATTTTCGAAAATTTTTAGGTTGCAACAATGTAAATAAATATGTTTGCGGATATCAACCATTTTTTCGGTCCGAAAAATTTGATGAAAATATGGAATATTTACACCAAAAAATCCGTCATAAAACCTAGGTAATATCAATATCCAAAATAAAAATTGGTTTTCTCATTTACATGTCTTTTCATTCCACTTGTTTTTATCACATGATTCCGAAAATTTGTAAAATGTTCACACCAAATTCTCAAATCAAAATACAACTACAGTATTATGCAAAGTAAAAAAATTTAAATTATTTTTCAGTCGGCGGCGCGGCGTAACAAAATGCGTCTTGTGGTTATAGCTGCCCTGGGCCTGACAGTTTTATCCATTGTATTATATGTGTATTTTCATTAGATCACTTATAGGCGCTACACAAACTACGTAGTTGACACTGAGTGTCAACTGGTTTCCATGTCAATTCAGATTGCAGTGGACCGGTCGCACAATGATGCTCAAATGCACATGCCGCAATATTGAAAAATGAACATTTTGGGCACGCGTTTTTGAACCTGGCTGTGCGAACCGTCAACTGATCGACTCAATTGACGTCGAAACCAGTTGACACCCGTTAACTGGTGTGTGTAGCGTCATCGAGCTGGTCATTTAATTCGCCCCGCATAGTTTTCGGCTACCCGATTTTTACGTGTCTGAAATTTATGCCCGAAAAATTGGGCAATTAGGTTTCTCGCTTTGTGTGCTGATTTTCAACTGGTGATTTTTGGGTGTGAATATTACACAATTCATGTTGGTTTGATAATTGATTTATTGCATGACTTTTATTTGTGAACGTTTTGCTTGAACATTTTTCAATTTTCAGTTGTGATTTTCAATCCACGGATACATAATTAACATAACGCAAGGAAGGGTCAAATTATGTCTTATAATGTGGGTATTTTAATCACTTTTCAACAAAGTCATTTATTCGACTTTATTTATCAAAAAAATGACAATTCACCGACGTGTGTGTATCGACTTTTTCAGGGGGAGAGAGGTTTTTTTGCATCAAACTTAATTTCCTTTCATCGCAATTATCTTAATCCTATTCCTATTTTCTGAAAAAAACAACATTGATCTTTTCGTGTGATACGTACTGTGTTATAACAAAATACGAAAAATACAGATTTTCTATAGCAGTAGAACGTGTTATTAATAAAAATATACGATTAATAGGATTTAAATGGTTAATCCTTACCTATGTTTTTTTGCTAAGATCTACGCGTGTTTCCTATGAAGCATTTGTGGTATTCTTGTAAAAAAATTACTTATCCCGTGATATCGTAATTCAAGTAAATACCGTATTTCCTCGGAATACCCCCCTCGAAGTACCCTCCCCCCTCAAAATCACCACTATGAATAAATAGACCCCCCTCGAAATCCCCCCCCCCAAATTGAGTGTAAACAGAACGTAAATGACAAAAGCTGTTTGTGATCGGGCAATGCAGAACACACGTGAAGAACAATGCTTGTGTTATACTCGGCGGGTAGCACACTTAGTATAAAAACCTACCATAACTTAATGAATAAAATCTTGGATAAATTTCATAAGTAATTATTCCATAGTAAAAGGAAATATTATGATAAAACACTGTCCATTTTTGGTTCACTATTCAGATGGTTATTGTAGGTTTTCATACTAAGTGTGATGTCCGCCGAGTATATGTGAGAATAGGGTTTGTACCGTCTAAATACTATTATTAGTCTACAAACACTTATTCTTCTCGGTTATTGAAGCATTTTTCTACGTCTGCGTACATTACAAACAACGAATTAGTACTGGCAATTCAAAAAAATTCTGGCGAAATAATACCCCCTCTCGAATTACCCCCTTCAAAATTTCAACTATGAAACAATAAACCCCCCTGGGATTTTTTCGAGGAAATACGGTAGTCCAGTACAACTTGACGTTTTTGTCAAATTTTTAATTCAATCTTTTGGACGGAATGCTATCGTAATTTGATGAATAAAGCCGTGTGATAAACTGCGCTAAATTACCAATGTATAATGGGATATAAAATTTTCGGCTCAATGTGCCTTACCTAGTTGACAACAGTCGTCCAACGGTCAACTAGATAAAATTAGTTATTAATGGCTTTTTATTAACGTGGACACGAATTTTTGTCTTTGTCGGAGCGCAAGAATAACGCGCATCCTCCAACTAAAACACATGGCGCTGGCAGTTCTCCACTTGCGGAACTGGCACCAGGAAAACAATCAAATTATACAATTAAACACATACTAGTTTCAAACAGAAATTTTGAACTCATAAATCACTTTAGAACACATTTTAGTTTACTAAAATGCAATGTCTGTTAACTCCAGTTGACAGGGATCAAAAATAAGTCATTCCGATAAACTTGAATGCGTTGACGGGGATCAAAAATACTCGTCACTTCTCCACTAGCGGAACTGGCCCCAGTTTGATTCTATCTACCGGTTAAACGCGTGTTGTTCTTTATTTCGAATAACAGCACAGCACCTTTCTTTGTCACATTGCAAACTCGATTGCATGCGCTCAGTTTTTTAATATACCGTATTTCCTCGAAATACCCCCTCAAATGGGCACTATGAGCTTATAACCCCCCTCGAAATACCCCCCCATCCAATTTACTGTATAGAGAACGTACCGTATTTGTCTGAGTATAATTCCTGGGGCACTACAAATTCGGGGGCTTTTTTCAAACACTTTGGAAGTGCTGTGCATAGTGCCTGGGCACTATGCAGTTTACCTAATGATGCGAGACTTATGTATCGAATACGTTTTTTATCGGTTTGAGTATCGAATACATACCGTCGAAGGAAGACACTCGACCAGGTGCACGCGTCAGACGCACGCCCACCACTTTTACGTATGTTAGAACTGGTTATTTTTACTGTCTACGTAAATACATATTTATATACCTAAGTCCATAGAGTTATAAATGGTGGTTTTTGTTGCATTTTTCAACGTTTGTGTACGTTTCAAACAACAATTTAGTAAAATTATACTGGGATTTCGAAAAATTTCTGGCGAAATAATACCCCCCCCCTCGTTTAACCCTCCTAAAAATTTCCACTCTGAAAAAATAAACCCCCTGGGGGGTAATTCGAGGAAATATTGTATTTAGCGGAAAAAAGATGTTCTAGACTAGGGTTGGGTTGATGTTATTTATGGAATATCGCAATGTTTATAGAATGGAGACTTTGAAACAGTGTCGTCTCAGCACTAGTGATGTAAAAAGCGCCAGGACTTTAGCGCCAAGCGCCAAAAGCGCCATGGTGCTTTTCAAAGCCGAGCGCCAAGCGCCAATGGCGCCACGGCAAAAAGGCGCCAAGCGCCAAAAGCGCCAGCACAAAAAAATTTCACTGTCGGTAAATGTATGCGGCTGTGCTGTTGAAACGCCTTGGATTCAGCTCCTAGGATATTTATTGCATTACCATCGAGGTAAAGCTCTTTGCAGCACTGATAAATACAAGTTTAGTTTTGATCGAATAAAGCTAACTATAATTATTTTAGCACCAATCAGCCAAAATGTTGCTTCCTGTGTCAGCACTCCCAGACGCTGTAAAATGTCGAATGTCGTGCAAGCAAAGTATCAAAAGTCATGTGAAATGCTGTGTAAAATGTCAAACGTACTATTTCCCAGGGTATTTCGCATTACTTTTAATGCTTTGAATGACATTGAACATTTTACATTGCATTTTACACTTTGCATGAAATTTCGCATTTTACTGGGCGTTTTGGAGTGGCACCAACCAGGTGGTATACTCCAGTTACTTTACACCTTGCACGCGTGGTTCCCGCTGGAAGTGTGCCAACGATGGTTAACGCGTGCGAGTTTCATAAAAAGATGACAAAGTTGATTGTTGTAATAATGTTTTTCATCAACATATTCACATCGATAAATTTTTTCATCTTGTTATGGAAATCGCATGATTTAACAATCATTGGCACGCTTCCAACACGAGACATAAATCAGTGCAAGGGCAGAGTATCATGTACGCCGAGTATAGTAGCGAAAAAAATTGCATCAAGATAGATGGATGGCTTAGCTGGGTTTGGGTTAGATCGCTGGTGCTGGTAACACGAACCCAACAAAGCCTCCCCATTGGAGACCATGCAGTTCCTTCCACGAGGAAAGCTATCGTCTGTGAGCACACTTTACTGTCATATCCAATATACCACATCAATAGCAAAACTGAACAGTTTTAAATATCATCACTATCTGTGATGTGATGCATAATTTATCACATCACATTGTTATTTTATCACATTCTCTATAATTCAAGCAGTGAAAATTCCAATCACTATAAAAAAATTAAGTTGTAGGAATGCAAAATGTAGATTTTAGAATGTATTTTTTTGCAAAATTACATTTTACACACGTCTTTCTGCACCGATCAATCCTGTGAATTGTCAACTATGTGGCGCTTTTTTGACGCTTTTAAAAACACTAGCGCCAAGCGCCAATGGCGCCAGGGCAGTATAGCGCCAAGCGCCAAAAGCGCCCTGGCGCTTTTCAAAAGTCCAGCGCCAAGCGCCAATGGCGCCATGGCGCTTTTTGCTTTGGCGCTAGCGCCATGGCGCTTTTACATCACTACTCAGCACTCAAGCATCTGGATATCAAACACCAAACTTTTTTGATGCCTATTAATTTTTGTGAAATATATCGAGTGTATCGCTATGGAACGATCATCGCCCAACGCTAGTTCTAGTGCCACTGTAATTTAGTAGAAATTCGTTTTAGACGCTTGCCCCGTGATGGGGGCTGTTCATTTCACATTACTGAAAAGGTAAATGTTTATTGCAAACAAAAATAATAATTTCAGGTGTTAAGCATTAGATTTTGAGCATTGGTCCTGTATTTATGACGAAAAATTTATGTCGAATAAAAAAATATTTATGTCGAAAAAGTTTTACTTGGAGTTAAAGATCACTTTAACAAATTTCATCAGGTGCCTGAAGGATGGTTCTTCTGCAAATTTGTGCATCACACCGGCTGCAAAGTAGCACATTAGCAATTTTGGCGCAAAATTGGCCAAATGCATCCAATGGCCTTTCCATGTGATTCGTTCTGAAATTGATTGAACTGCGATTTGTCAGTTATGTAGCATTTTTTTTTTTTTTACTTTTTACACTTAATTCTTCAGGAGCTGGCTTCATGATATGAAGTTTGTATGTATGATGCAAATATATGGAAAATTACCTGTGGATGTGTAATATGCCAGTATGATAGGGTGCAATAGATATGCACAGTATGAGAAGTCTGCCAATATTGCAATGGTGTTTCTTATTGCCGTCTCCAAATGCTTCAGTATCAATTGAATGATCAATCCAAGAGAATTGAAACTTTGTCCAAATATTGAGACTGGTATGCATAAAGATCCACTTTCTGTTAGTCCCATCACTGATTTCATATCACTTGAAATTGATAGAATAATAAATCCTATACCATAACTCCATGCGAGTTTAGAAAATGAGCCATAGAACGCACTGTATAAGTGACCTGCATTTGATTCTGGTGCAACCTGAGTTAATTGTTGTATACTTTATGTAGAATATTTTTTGAATTCTGAATAGAAATATTATTTTGAATTTCTATCATATGTGTATACTCGGCGGGCCGCAAACTATGTGCAGAATCCTACCATAATTTAATGAATAAAATTTTGTGAAAATTTTTGTAACTAATTATTACATAGTAAAATCGAAATATTACGATGAGAAACAATAATTTTTGGTTCATTATTCAGATGGGTTGTGGTGGATTTCCATACTAAGTGTGATATCTGACGGCGACGAGTATACAGAGCACAATCAGAAGGTAAATTATACTGACAAGACTGCATGCTTTGCACTGTATTTTACCACACTTTGATGAACAAAGACAAAAATTCTGTGTCAAATGATCCCCTTTATCCCCTGTGAATAAAACAGACATTTTTGTTTATTATTCAGATGGTGGTACATGTAGATTTCAACGCGAAATGTGTAATATTCACAATGACTTAACACAAAACTCAACTTTGGTAAGCCAAGCAGTACCCATAGGATACACACAATTACCAGGACAAGTTCCTTTACATGCATGTGTCTTTTTCCATTCTGGTAGCATTTAGCCATTATTGTGCCAATAATGAATGGTGCACATCTCATCAATGGTGAACAGTATGTAGATGCAAAATGATGCCGCATTTGGCCAGAAGTGTATCCAGTTGCCTCACTTTTGGCCGTGTTCAGGATATAAAATACTGGTGGTAGGTTGTTCCAATAAATGTTGAAAAATGTTTTGATTGTTATCGGGATAATTACCATAATGAATGGTATATGATAACCTGAATTTTTTGGATGTGATCTGGGTATATATTTGCTATTGATATATGTCAGAATTAGTGATGGAAAAGCGCCAGGGAAAATGGCACCAGGCGTCAATGGCGCCATGGCGGCATAATAAAAATTGGCGCCGGGCGCCAGAAACAATGGCGCCAACAATAAAATTCACTGTTTAAGCATATATATCATCACAGAAGCGTTTTTAGGATGCAGTCTTTTCTAGTGGTTAAAACCACAAAAACTCATTTTATCATGAATAAAATGTGCCATATTTCCTGGAAATAACCCTAGTGGGTTTAGTATTTCATCAACAAATTTTGAGAGGGTCAATTCAAGGGGCTTATTCGAGGGGGGTCTATAATTTCGCCAGGTATATTTTTTATTATAGAAAAATTATAGAAAAAAGTACCTGTACTCACCTGTACTCATACTTTTCAAAAGTACCTGAGTACAGAAAATGTATTGCATGAATTTCGAAATGGGACATAAAAGGTGACTACACTGTTGTGAATAGGGTTGGAAAAAACGTTTTTTTCAACTCCATGTTTTTTATATCACTTTCATTTTTAAAATCAAAAACGTTTGAAAAAACATCGGCCAACCCCAGTTGTGAATTTACAAAAGTACTCAGATTTTATATCAAAGATGTAGTTAGAAATAGGGTGTCAAATTTCCGTTTTCCGTTTTCCGTTTCTGTTTTCCGCAGGCAAATTTTTTCCGTTTTCCGTTCCGTTTTCCGGCTGCTGAAATTTTTTTTCCGTTTTCTGTTCCGTTTTCCGGCAACTTTTTTTTCCGTTTCCGGTTTTCCGGCTCATTTTCCGTTTTCCAGCTAAATTTTCAGTTTTTCCGCCTTTTTTTCCGTTTTCCGCCTCAATTTCCAGTTTTTGCGCCTTTTTTTCTATTTTCCGTCTCAATTTTCTATTTTTCCACCTCATTTTACCTTTTTTCTGGCTCAACTTCCAGTTTTCTGATCAGCCAAACTGGTAAAAATTCAAGCAGATTGTCAATGATGTATACAAAATTCTGTTTCCAGCAAAATTACTGCAAATTTTTCCACTTCCAGCAAAATTTCAGCAAATTTTATCCATTTTCCAGCAAAATTTCAGTTAGTTTTTTCCATTTCCGTGCAAATTTGATTTTTCCGTTTCCGTTTTTCCGGCCTCTTTTTCCGTTTTCCGGCCGCTGAAATTTTTTTTCCGTTTCCGTTTCCGTTTTCCGCCAAGTGCAAATTTTTTTCCGTTTTCCGTTCCGTTTTCCGGCCGCTGAAAGTTTTTTTCCGTTTCCGTTTCCGTTTTCCGTACAAAATTTTTTTTGACACCCTAGTTAGAAAAGCCTTTTGGGACCACTGTTCTTTGTTTACTTTTGTTTTTGTTTTGTTTGATGATTTGCAGTTTGTGGTATAAAACAATCACCATGAACCCAAACTTAAAATGCGAGCCAATCATTTCAAAGGTAAATGTGTTTCATTACGCCACCTAAACGCTATCATTTAGCAGATAAGGCACCTGAATATGAAAAAATATTACCTCTCGTCCCGGCATCTTGGCGCCATTCTGGCGCCATCCAAAACAATGACGCCGGGCGCCAAATTGGCGCCAGAGAAAATGACGCCAGGCGCCAAGGGCACCATGGCGCCATTCAAAATGATGGCGCCAGGCGCCAGATGGCGCCACAGAAGAGAGCGCCAAGCGCCAATGGCGCCATGGCGCTGGCGCCATTGAAGTGCACCAGCGCCATGGCGCCATTCCATCTCTAGTCAGAATACATCTGTCCCGAAATACTGTCATGATCCTGGCATAGTTGTTACCTAATACGTATTTACGTTTACTCAAAAGTACGTATACTCCAGTACTGAGTAAATACGTTTATGTATACTTTGGAAAAAGTACCTGTACTCGCTTTTACGTATACTTTTTAAAAGTACCCGAGTACAGAAAACGTATTTCAGATAGGCTTTGTTATAGGCTTTTTCAACGCATAGATGGGAAGAAAGGAGAAAAAGCAAAAAATAGGGGGAAAAATTGCTGAAAATAGGCACAAAACACACGAACTGTCAATTTGCAGGTAAAAATTGTCAAAAAGGTACAAAAATTAGTGATTTTAAGTGAAAATTGAGGCAAAACTCCGAAAAAATACTCACTTTAATGTTCTCTAAGGGAAAGTATTTTACTCATGTTTACTCATGAGTAAAAGTAAAAAAAGTTGTCAACTAGTATGTCTACTCGTCATTGTCAAAAATCGTGTAAAATGCCCTGCAAAATGGCAAACGTACGTTACTTTAGGGCACTTTACAGGGTCTGGGAAATTCCTGTTCAAGTTCAGTGCCCCCAGGGGCTTGTCAAGCAGCAAATTTCGTGCAACAAATTCCTGTTAACTTTAGATTTTGACAACGAAATGATAATTTGACAACTTCAACTGAAATTTGTCACTTGACAGTGCGTGGGAATTGTAAATATGATTAAAAACTACCACAAAACATTACCAATTGGTTGAAAAGCTTCCACACAGGACACAAGTCCGTGTGAAATGATGTCCACTGGTACATACCAGAGCCATGGCATACAGCTGCATATTTCATCATTTCTCGCTTGGAAAAACAGCGCATTTGAGAGTGTATTTTGATTGCAGTCGAGCAAGGATTTGCCTGCCTGCGTCTGGGGTTTTTAAGTGATGATGTGTATGGATGATTACACTTTTTGGTGCCGTTGGTATCAAATTTTGGGTACTTTAATGCTGAAACCTGGTGAATATAAAGCTATTACACCCCCTGGAGGAACTCCACGTCAATAGTGAAAAAACTTTATGACGAACTTTTACATTCAAAAGTGCACAGCCTTAAAAATCGAAGCAAACTGGACAATATGATAGTAATGAAAAGTGCAATTGCGCTTGTTGCATGGCGCCGGGAAGAACGCAGGCGCTGCGCCAAAGCACCGCCGCACAGGGCACTTTTGCTCGGCGCTGGCTTCGCAAAAGCGCCATGGATCCTCCGCCATTTCGCGCCAAAGTCCTTGCCACTTTTTAATCACACATTTTTTCCATCACATAGATTTTAGGCAGCACATAAACAATTAGCTAACCTGATCTCTAACAAAACTGGATATGGCCGTGGCTGCGGCGGCGGTGATGGCGTAACACGGCCACAGGCGTACAAATCGCTTGACGCATTGAAACATGGCCCCGGCTGCACGTTTTTAAAGATGCTTTTTTTTGTAAAATACCAAAATACCGTATTTCCTCGAATTACGCCCGGGGGGTTTATTTTTTCTGAGTGAAAATTTTGAGAGAAAAACGTGAAAAATGCAACGATAACCACCATTTATAAGTTTTTACAGCCTTATATAAGGATGTAGATGGTATAAACGATATTCTAACGTAACACAGTGTTTTGAACGTCTGTTATGCATTTCCCGGACCACAAATTCATAGTGCCCATTTTGAGGGGGGTATTTCGAGGGGGGGTATTTCGAGGGGGGGGGGGTATTTCGAGGAAATACGGTATACGAGTCTATAGATTTATATAGGTAAGTACGTAGATGGCATAAACCCTGTTCTAACAGAACACAGTCGTTGTTTTTAACATGTGTTCTGCATTGCCCGGATCACAAACCGCAGCTTTCGTCATTAACGTTCTCTTTACACTCAATTTGGGGGATATTTCGAGCGAGGCTAATAAATTCATAGTGGCCATTTTGAGGGGGTATTTTGAGGGGGGGGGGTTATTCGAGGAAATACGGTATTTGACGAGCGGAAAAGTGTAAGTGAAAGTGTTTTCTCGATTTACTCTGCCTCAAGAAAGTAAGTGCCATCGAATATGCTCCATCGGGTTACAGTGAACACAGTCCTCATATGATGCAAGATACAGCTTGTGGACTGTGTTCACTGTAACCAATATAAATACCTAACCAAGGGTAAATCTGACATTGGCCGGACCCAATCATCAAATATCATAGTGTATAAAATGACAAGATTGTGCTACGTAAATGCTTACAGTACTCACTAAAAAGCTGTATTTTATCAATATACGTGGATATATTTTTGCATAGTAACCATATTTATGTTAACTTGACTTTTGCAGCTTTCTTGGCTCCCAACACTCAATTTTTTTGCCGATATAAAAAACCAAACCCCAATCCTTCGGCTTCTTCAAGGAAATATGCGATCACATTGAATGCGGGAAAATGAGCCAAACAAACCTATGCGAGTAGAATTTGCATAGTGAGTGCCGCTTCTGCAGCCACAGAGAATGCCGCTTATCACTAGAAAAGTGTCAGGGGCCAAAGTGGACAGGTGCAGAAGGCGGAGCCAAATCTCCGTAAAAAGATCACTCCTTTTCGCCCATTCGTTCAAGAAATTGTCATCGGCAAACTTTTTTGCATCATGACCTGGGATGGAGTCACGGATGAACTCCAGAGACAACTGCCAGACCAGAGTTGTTAGAATTACTGGACTTTTTTAAAAGTGTATGTACCTTAACGTTGAGTATTTTTTACTCACCACAAAGTATAGAAAATGTCAAATACTTTACTCTGCGTTAACGTTAGTAAAATACTTTTTTCCCAGGAAAATGTCAAGCGAGTACTTCTCCCGTGGAAAATGTAAAAGATACTACTTTTTACATGTGAGAGTAATTTTTACAGACATAATCATATCGTCTTTCAGTGATTATTTTGCATTTTTTTATAGAAAAAGTTATGATTTCGTCAAGATTTTCTTATTTTAGCAACAACAATAGTGTAACAGGAATACTTTTACTAAAAGTGGCGCCAAGTGCCAAAAGCTTTTACGTCACCAGTCAAATCATCTCAGCCATCAAAAACTTTTCCATTTTAATTAATTGAGCAAACCTTGAGTGAATATAGCGGGAATCATGTAAGAGTGGGCAATAAAAGTCCACACAGTGAGTATAGTTTTTAGAATGTCAATTAGAATATTTCTATTGTTGCATTTGCGTCCGACCATTTCCGAATTCCGAAGTGACAAGAAAGTAGTAGAGTTGTGTAGGTGGACAACGAACTGACAAAGAGTTGATAATTAAGTGACAAGTATTTTGGCACACCAGGTGCCAACCCCACACCCTTTTAAATAAGTGTAAAGTCAAGTGTAAAATGTCATGTAAAATGTCACACAAATGTGTCAATTTTCGTGCTTATTGTCAGAAGTTCAGTAATCAAATCGTTTCATTTTAATTTACATTTTATGTAACATGTGTAACACTTGACTTTAAAATTGACAGGGTGTGGGACTGCCTCCAGTAAAATGTGATCTGTTATGGAAAGTGTGAAAAGGCATGTAGAATTCCATGTAAAATGGCAAACAATTTTGCCATTTTACAGGGAATTTTGTGAATTTACACTTTTGACGCCTTACATGACATTTTACAGGGTCCGGGAATGGCATCTTGCATTGCCATCCTGGCTTTATCGTACCGTACCTTACCACTTACACTTTTCTCGCCACTTTTGGAAGCAAATAGAAACTTAGACAAAATGTCACTTACAACTTTTTGATTGTCGCCTATATCACGTAGAAATGGCTCTTCACGTGATTGAATCGTATTTTCGTGATTTAATTTCATTTACAAGATCGAGATTAAAGCATTACTGAAGTGAAAATATGTGAAAGGAATGATATATTAAAATTCATTTATTCATATTCATAAAAGTATAATTACAAAATGCACATGGCCTAAAATTCTAGAAACATTTTCAATTGACACATTTTCCAATTTCAAGGATCAATCCAGAAATATAAATTTCCAGCACACGCAATCAAAAATGACATTTTTCATCAAGCGGCAAATCTTTTCGTCCATTCAGCAGCGAGTTTTTCGAAATCGACCCCGCCCGGCTGCAATGATTCCAATAATTTGCCGTGCCTGCGGTGAACAAATTTCCAATTTATTTTGAAAAATCTGAGAGAAAAAATATTTCTAAACAGTGATTGGACATCGGATAAATAGCAAAATACGACAAAACTGCCACACTTGGGGCAACGAAATTTATTGACTAAACTTTCTCAAATTTCTAAACTACCGTATATCCTTGAAAAACTCCCCTTGTTAACCAGGTGAGGATAAAATAACTCCCCCTTGAATAAGGCTGCACACTTGAATAACTCTGGGTCTCTTGAATAACTCTGCACTCTGGGTGTTAGATATGTGTACCAAAATGTGCATTTGACTGATTCACATGTTGATGAACACTAATTTTAGCATGAACACCTTGTTTTTGTTGTTGTTGAACTGTTAAATACCTGGATTAGATGAGTTGAGAGAATGCATTTATACATTGAATAAAGTGTAAGTTCTGGGGAAAAATAACTCCCCACTCCAAAACGTCTGACAAAATAATAACTCCCCTTGGGTCTTATTCAAGGATTTACGGAAAATCATTTTCGGGCCATCCGAAAAAGTCGTTGATGTATTTTAAGATTGGGCAACAAAACAACGTATATGCTCGAATTGCACCCAGACCCTGTATGGTAGAGTGCCCCAGGAAGTACGGCGCCCTGTAGTGTCAAGTAAAGGTGTCAAAGATCATGTCAAATGTAATACAAATTTGTTAAATGCCATGCATTATATCAAAAGTTCAGTGATAAAATCTTTTCATTTCAATTTTTATTAAAATTTTACGTGGCATTTGACACTTTACGGGGGTATTCGGATATATTTACGGCATACGATACAGAATATCGAAAAAGATTCAGGTCGATGTCGAAAATTTTGTAAAAATATCGAATGATCGCCCCAACGCCACTTGACGAATTTGTCACTTTACTCACACCTACGTAATGATTAAATCGCCATACAACGAACGAAAACAAGAAATAAAAAAAAGCGCGAACGGACGTGAGCGGCAGCAAGTGCTGGTAGCGGTCGAAGTGGAGCAGGAGCTGTCTGTGGCGGCGCGCGACGCAGGCGAGCGAGTCCCCGCAGGTCCACTGCTGCAGCGGCGGCACGTGCTCGTGCGGCGGCGGCGGCCGGACGCAGCCCAGCGACAAGTCGATCAGCGGGTGCAGCACGCGCGTTTCCCACCTCACCTGGGGCCGACACATTTCTTATAATACAACAACGTTGTTACATTTTTTCCTCAACTTTTTTACCTGCCGTTCTATTGGAGGTGCCGCCAGATTTATTCTTTTTGTCTAAAGTATATGATAGCATGTTCAAAAAATTATGTTTTTCATGTTCAAAAACCGGGTCAAATCGGCATACAAAATTTAGACATCACTAATCCGATCACAAAAATTGAATCTGCGGGTTGTCCTGATCATTTTAAGTCTTGAACGATCCGAATCGGCACAGAAATGGCCCAGTTATTAAGCTTCAAAGTCAATGTGCAGATCATCCATGCAAAATGACCACCTTTTTATAGACCCCCCTTATCTCGGGACTGGGGGGTTATTCAAGCAAACCAAAACAATTCGTCATAGGCCAGACCCCAAACCCCAACATACTCGAAGGGCATCAAAATCGGCCAATGTACAACAGAATGGGACGCATGAATGTATGTGTATGTGAAATCGCAAAAATTTTACTTATTTAGTTTACAACCTTATAATAAGATACATACTTGAAAAATGCTTTGCTGTACCAAAAGCAAAATATCGAAATATCAATATCGAGCATTTTTTAAAACAGAATATCGATATCAAGGGTCCATCTCGTATCGATATCGAGTTTCATAAGAAAATATAAAATACCGATATCGAGTTTCAGAAAAAAATATCTAATATCGATAATGAAAAGTCATATCGTCCGAACCCTACCTACGGCGCTTATTTTCAGGTAATATCTCGATGAAACATGAGAATCGCGGGTTTGGTGACATCCCCTCTATACTACTACCTACCCAATTATATTTACCTATTTGTAGCCATTTTTCACTTTATCTAGCGATTTTTCACCTATCTTTAGCGATTTGTAATCTATTTTTAGCGATTTTTCACCTATCTTTAGCGATTTGTAATCTATTTTAGCGATTTTTCTCTTTTTTCCTTCTACACCTCGAAAAAGCCCATATATTGAACCCCCACGGACCCCCCCCCCAAAAAAAAAATATATTTTTTTTTTAGCTATCTATCCCTCCGGAGGAGCGATTTACTATCTATATGAACCCCCGGAGGGGACCAATTCCACTAAACCCCTGAGGTGCCGTTCTATTGGAGGTATGCCGTTCTATTAGAAGAAATACGGTAAGGAGACTATTTCGAAACCGCCCCAGCGTTTTTGAACAAAACGGGTTTTTTAGAAACTCACAATCCGAAGCAGAAAATCCGAAAAAATGGGAAGATCAAGTAACCGTAGGCTCCTCAAACGGGTAGCCCGCCGGCGGGCAGATGTGTACAAAAAAAGTACCCCCTTCATATGGAGTGTTAGGCGGTCCTTCAATTATTAGGTGCCAGTCATATAAAGTGTCATCACTGGGACCGATTCTGTAAATTGGAAAGGGGTAAGTTTTAGCGCAGTGCCAATTTGTATTTAAAGCTGTCAGCGATAGGCTATCAAATTTCCGTTTTCCGTTTTCAATTTCCGAAGGCAATTTTTTCCATTTTCCGGCCACTGAATTTTTTTTCCATTTTCCGGCCACAATTTTTTTTCCCACTTCCGTTTATGTTTTTCAGCTCATTCTCTGTTTTCCGGCTCAATTTTCCGTTTTTCCCCGGCTTTTTTCCGTTTTCTGGCTCAATTTTCTGTTTTTCCACCTTTTTTCTATTTTCCGGCTCAATTTTCGTTTTTCCACCTCATATTCACTTTTTCCGGCTCAACTGTCTGTTTTTTGTTTCAGCCAAACTGGTTAACATGCATGCAGGTTTCAATCATGTTTATTTTTTCCATTTTCCATCACAATTTCAACAATATGAGCATTTCCAGCAAATTTCAACAACTTTTTTCCGTTTTCCGACAAAATTTCAGCAATTTTTTTTCCATTTCCGTGCAAATTTCATTTCCCCGTTTCCGGTTTTCCGTCCTTGTTTTCCGTCTTCCGGCCGCTGAAATTTTGTTTGTTTCCGTTTTCCGGCAAGTGCAATTTTTTTTCCGTTTTCCGGCCGCTGAATTTCGTTTTCCGTAAAAAATTTTTTTGACACCCTAGTCAGCGCGAAGGGCCGAACCCCAGCAGGTTTAAATGTTGAAAGCACCATTTCGCGGTGAACGGTACGCTAAACCATCAGTACATTTACCGGTAAATATAGGTACGGTACGGTAAATTCTTTGACCGAAGACAGCCCAAAGATATCCGTTTGAAGGTGGAAAATTTGCTGCGCATGTCGGTTAACTATCAATAAATACAGGCTAACCAAAATCATATACTTGAGCAGCGTTTACACGGTTTCGTGAGCCGGCAAAAAAAAATTAGTGAAAAAGTTCAATAAGTCTGGAATGAAGTTCCATATCTGCAAGAATAGGCGGTGGACAATATGCACATAATGTGCTTACTAGTTAAGTATACACACATGCCAATTTGCAGATAATTTGAGCCTGTCATTCAACACTTAAAGGCATTTGAAAACAAATTTCAGTTGTCGACAAACTGACTTAGTAAGCACAGTCTACTGCCTTCTCGTGCAGATATGGAACTTTATTCCATAATCATGGAACTTCTTCACTTATTTGTTTTTGTCGGCACATGAAACCGTGCAAACGACCCCTTAAGATTTAGCCTGTGCAAAAGTTGATGCTTGTGACAACTCACGCGCATCCATCGGGAGCATTTCTCCGCAGAGACTCCGCCTCCTCGATTAATCTGCCAGAAAATGTATCAAAGTGTAAAGAGAAGTATCTGAATGAATCCTTAAAACATATATTCGAAAACCTCAGACGGCGGATACAGGGTTTCCGCGAATTAACAGCGCAGCCACAATGTTTGCACATGTCGCCCTGCAGGAAGGCGGGGTCTAGCGATGAAAAATTGACCGATATGGGAGAAAAGTGTCAAATACCAGACTCCGTTCAGAAAACTGAAGGCATATAAACACCTGCCAACCCAAGTCCGGCCCCCAATTTCTGATTTCACGTCAGATCAGGGACGTATCCAGGATTTTTGAGCGGGGGGGGCTGCTTGTTTACGGGGGCCGGCGAGGGGGGGGGGGCTCAGCCCCCCCCCTAAATTTTTTCCCTATATAGGGACGGAAAGGTGTTTTGGCGCTAGCGCCATACCAAGGCGCCATGCCATGGCGCTATTGGCGTTGGCGCCAGCGCCAGGAACCGCTTTATATAGATGTAAATATGCATTCATACGCAGCGAAAGTCGCAAAAATCTGTTCATTTTTAAGGATATTTGTTGACGGGGACCTATCCGCTAAAAATACAATGTATGGGGAAGGAATTGCGCGCTTGCGCGCAAAATTTTTAAGAAACATTGAAAAATGTATAGGAAAAATTGCATTTTCCGGGACTTTTGAGGTCTCACCCCGGGAGGGGGGGGGGCTGCAGCCCCCCCCGCCCCCCCCCCCTGGATACGGCCCTGCTTCAGATGCCCTCCAGCAGTGGGCAGGGTGGAAAGCTAATAATTGGGTGGTATATTAGGTGTAACCCCTCTACTCTTCATGAATGGAAGGGGCCATGGTGACTCAAAACAGGTTGCTCTGTATGTCAAAAAAATTTGTAGCGTTTTTACTGTCCCACCTAGGTCCGGCCCCCACTTGATTTTTTTCTATGGTTTGGAAAATGGGCACCAGACGCTGATTGCGCCACAGGCAAAGGGCACCAATGCGTGGCACCCATTGGCACCCTGAAATGGCATCATTCCATCACTAATCTTGAAACCTCCCCCCTAAGCAGCGGACAATTTTTTTTTGCAAATTTTAAAATTAACTTTTTGCTTTTATTTTTTACACACTCGACATGCTGGTTTAAGATGTTTTATAGAGGAGGGTATAAGGTTCAAAGTCCAGTAAAAAACTTTACCTCAAAAACGCTCCCATTAGAAAATTTACTGGGGGTGAATTTAAAATAGTAAATTTTGACAATTTTTGTTCCTGTAATGACATCATTATGATTTCATAAAATTCACTCCAAGTATGGAGGCATTTTAGAGGTTATGTTTTTTACACAAATTTGAACTGTCAACCCTCCTCTGTAAAACATCCTAAACCAGTGTGTCAAGTGTGTAAAAAATAAAAGTGAAAAGTGAATTCTCAAATTTGCAAAATAAAATTTTTTGTCTGCTGCTTAGTGGGAGGCCACAAGATTGGTGATGGAATGGCGCTGGCGCCATTTGAAGGTGCGAAAAGGTGCCACGCTGTGGTGCCCTGTTCCTGTGGCGCAATCGGTGCCTAGCACTCTTTTTCCACACCATAGGTCAATGTCAACTAGCGTGTGGGGGGTCTTACACGCCGACAAGTTTCTCCGGTAACTTCCCCACAAAAAAATTAGCGCCGGACCAAAGCACACCCCAAAAGAACCCAGACTTACATTTGATCCACTCTGTGCATTTGCATCCATTTGTACATCGGGGTATACGTGAGTAGGGTTCAAACGGGATTGACTTTTCGGGATCGGGATAATCTTTTTGAGATTTCGGGATCGGGATCGGGATAATCTTTGAGATTTCGGGATCGGGATCGGGGTCAGGGAATCGGAATCGGGATTGGGGTCACGGAATCGGATTGGTCTTTGAGTTTTCGGGATCGGGATAATCCCGGGATTCAGGTCTCGGGATCGGGATTTTGAAAAAGTTTCTAATATTACCTCGAAATACCCAGTGGGGGTTTATTATTTCGCCAGCAAAATTTGAGGGGGGATAATTCGAGGGGGGGTATTCGAGGGGGGTCTATCATTTCGCCAGAAATTTTTGGAAATTCCATATACTCAGACGTATAAAAATCAAACAATTATATAGATGTAAATGTGTTTATAGTCATATATGACTGTACATACACATTAACCCTTCCTAAACGTCACTCAATTATCGGTTTTAACGTGTGTTCTGCATTGTACACATCACATACTGTTGTATTTGTCATGAACGTTCTCTTCACATTTAATTTTAGGGGGGTATTTCGAGGGGGGTTTATTTTTTCCTCAGCCAAATTTTAGGGGGGTTTATTCGAGGTATAGTCGATGGACTTGATGCCTTGCCCTCGATACTTATGTCCTCGTCGAGCAATGCAGCAATGACAAACTTATGTTAGAATTTCCAAAGGGGTACCTTAGCCTCCGGGAACGCAGCGTATGGTAGGCTTCCATCTTTACGTTCTAGCGATCAAATTCTAACATAAGTTTCCCGTTGCTGCTGAGATGGATGAAGACATAAGTATGTGCGAGGGCAGGGCATCAAGTCCGTCGACTATAATAAGGTACATAGTTTTTCTAAATTTTCACAAAATAGGTCTAAAACACGCTTAAATGGCTAAAAAGCACTAATAGAAGGCACTACAGACATTTACATTCATTTTTCACTGTTTTATTATCATTTGTCCTATTTCCGGGATCGCGGTTGGGGATATTTTTCGGGATCAGGATTTGAAATTTTACGGAATCGGGACCGGGATTTTAAGATTTCGGGATCGGGATTGAGTTTCGGGATCAGGATCGGGACCGCTGAATCCCAGAAAGTTTCGGGATCGGGATCCCGTTTGAACCCTTTAGTGAGGTAAGTTAGAAGAAACATTGGCAGACGACATCGGTGAAGAGTTGACCCGCGAGCCACTGGGACCAGTTCTAAATAATGTCAACTGGTCTGACCAGTTCTAAATAATGTCAACTGGTCTGACCAGTTCTAAATAATGTCAACTGGTCTGTCAAGTGACGGTTTTCAGGCAGTTTCGGGTGTGATAAGGATCAGGCGGGACTGGGTGCCACTCCGAACCCTGTAAAGTGTTAAAAGCGCCAAAGTGTTAAAAATGGCGCCAGGCGCCAGATGGCGCCACAGAAAAGGGCGCCAACCGCCATTCCATCACTAATCGGTACTTTATGGTAAATATGCATTTACTTGTGTTTTTGGACATTCTGAAACCATTTCTGGTGGCTTCTTTATTAATAAAATCAATTTTACTTGGCCGCAAAGGCGGTCCGCACACGTGTCAACTGGTCTGTGTCAACTCAGATTTTGGCTTCACGTTTCGAAGAGCATTCTACAAATGCCCGCGCGGCAATGTTGAAAAAAAAGTATTACGGCGAGTTAATACATTGGAAGATGTACACGTGAAGGCGAAACCTCACTTGACACGGACCAGTTGACACACGTTTGTCAACTAGTGTGCGGGCCGCCAAACTTTCATTATTCAGAATAAAAATGTTGCTACAATACATTAGGAAAGTGCACTATTTAGAAATATTTACGTGAGAGTTACGTCAAGCGATCATTGTAAAAATCGGATTAAAAATAATAAAAAAATCACAAAATTGAAAGGTATCACTTCTGTTGCACCACAGCATTACATATTCCTCACACATTTCTGTTAGACAGCGTTCACACTGCATTTTTGTGACGACTCCGACAACACTTGAAAACGTTCCATAGGTCAAGTGAAAAATTCCATATTCATGAGTGAATGTGGTAAAGTATACATACCACCTAGGCGTATATGCATGTCAAATTTCAGATGAATTGTGTGTGTTGCTCTAGAGTTATACATGTTAATAAAAAATTTTGCCACTGTCGGAGCCCGACAGGTGCGCAGACAATTTAAAACATTGGTCGTCACATTGCGCGAGTGTGACGACAAGTAAAATATTTGATATAGTCGTCACAATGAGCATGGTTATAAAAGGGTCGCTACTTGTTGCCAATAATGAGGCCGACCAGTCATCACACTCATGAAAATCTGCTAAAAATAGATTTGTCATCACAAAACGGTCTGTGACGAGTAAGATCTATTGTCGCCACACAAATGCAGTGTGAAAGGGGCCTACCTAAGGCGCCTTTTACACTGTGACGACTGTGGCGACAAAAAATGCAATTTTTCAGCCATTTTTGTTGGATGCATATGAAATTTTTTACAATGTATATAATTTTACGTTTGTCCTAGGCAGTGGGGCTGATCAAGTCATGATCAATTGAGGCTTCACACATGAAAAATATTTCATGTATCGCACAAAAATGGCTGAAAAATCACATTTTTGTCATCACAGTCGTCACGGTGTAAACGCTGTCTAACATCCCACACCGCCATATATTTTATTTTAAATAAACCACGCATAGTACACATTGCCGCACCACACGAAATTTTGCGTTCAGCGTTCAAACGCACTGAACGACAAACGCTAAAATTAAAATCTTAAGAACACAACGTTTTTGAAGCGTAAAAAGTCCGGCTAGCATGCAAATGTCGGCATGTGCTGTACAAAAATTCTCGACGCAAAGATAATTACAGTGTTTTCCCTCGAAATACCCCCCACCTTGAATTAACCCCCCTCGAAATACCCCCCACCTTGAATTAACCCACCCCTCGAAATACCCCCAGGTGTTTTCGAGCTGGGGAAAAAATAAACCCCCTCGAAATACCCCCATCTGGAATCAAGTATGCAATGTACATGATGTATATATGTCAATTGCACTTGACGCGGTTTCCATCGCAGCTACACATATACTACGGTATATCCTCGAATAAGACCCCAGGGGAGTTATTTTCGTCAAGGTTTTTGAAGGGGGACTTATTAAAGGGGGAGGAGTTATTCAAGGGAGGGAGTTATTTTTTCCTCAGAAACTTGGACTGAATTCATTGTATGAATGCATTCTGCCAACTCATGTAATCCATGTATTTTACAGTTCAACAACAACAAAATGGTGTTTGTTTATACACTGCGTACATGTCATGTACACTCCGGGAAAAATGTCTTATGTTCCTGGCCAGGAACAAAACAAATCTATGTCGCCCAATTAACGTGATATCTGGAAATAAATGGCATGAATTCTCGTAGATTAGGGTGCCTTTGGGCCCAAACACACTAGTTGACATCGCAAATTCGCGTCAACACAGTGTCAATTGAATAAAACAAGAAGTTTGTAAAAAGCATCACACTTAACAGGAACAATGAAAATGAAGTGTCATGATGTAAAATTAACTATGCTCTATCAGATAGATAAGTTGAAATCACAGTATCACTTAAATTCAGTTGACATTTAGTTGACACGAATTCAGTTGACATCCAGTGTGTGGGGGCCCATTGTGCCACATGTCGATTTTTAGCTTTCTAGCTGCTTGTTTGACGGCAACCGAAAGTCAAATTTCCGGTAGTAAAATGTCTTCACCGTTTTTGTGAAAACACTATAACAAAGTAAAAACATGTTAAAACAATGAATAACAGTTGCGTACAGGTCTTATTCATCATTTACACATATTTTTTCTTTGTTATAATGTTTTCACAAAAACGGTGAAGACTTTTTACTACCGGAAATTTGACTTTGGATGGCCGTCAAACGAGCACCAAAGCACCTAGAAAGCTAAAAATCGACATGTGGCATAAAGGCACCCTAATCTACGAGAATTCATGCCATTTATATCCCGACACAGGTCTCACGTTAATTGGGCGACATAGATTTGTTTCGTTCCTGGCCAGGAACATAAAGACGTTTTTCCCGGAGTGTATCTGCTGTCGCTGCCATACGTTAACATTCTTTTGTATTTTCATCGATCATTTTTGTAAATTTTATAGCATATTTTTCACCCAGAGGGGGGACTTATTCAAGGGGGGGGTTATTCGAGGAGGGTCTTATTCGAGGATATACGGCAGTTTGTGTAGCGATGGAGGTTGATATGTCCAAATATACCCTAGATACATTGATTACCGGTTTTGGGTATATAAATGCGTACTCTCTACTATGACTTTCGTGAAATTTTTTGACGAAATCATAAACCCCCACTCGAAACACCCCCCTCAAAATTCCCACTCTGAAAAAATAAACACCCTGGGGGTATTTCGAGTAATTACGATATGTATAGAGCCTCCCATTGGGGCCAAGTTCGCCAGTGGACAAGTGAAAATGTGGTGTGAAGTGGCGTGAAAGTGTTCGATGGGGAGTGGTCAAGTGACGAGTAAAAGTAAAGGACCTACACACACAAATCGACAATGACATGGGGTGTCAACTGGGCCGACTGGTGTCCATTCAGTTTAGTTGATGGGTCGCCGAACCATGTTCAAATGCACATAAATTCATCTATATTTATTCCTTTTCGACATTGCCGCAAATAGACTTGAAAGTTGTCCTGCGACCCGTCAACTAAAATCTGAATTGACATGGAAACAGGGGTCTCCTAGGGGGGGCTGGGGGGGGGGGGCTGCCAAATTGGCCAGCTATCTATCCATCTATCCCGAGGCAAATTTTTTTGGCTAATACCCCAAAAGACCCCCCCCCCCCAAATCGCTCAGCTATTTATCTATCTGGAGTGGTTTTTGAGAAATTTTGCCCCGATTTTCGCTCAAAATCACGAATTTTCGCACTTTTTTATAGTTTTTCACCTTCAAAATCGTGCTTTCCGGCTAAATACATGGTTATATACCTATTTTGAGCCATTTTAAAGCTACTTTTGGCTACTTTGAACTGATTATTAGCGATTTTTTTCCCCTTTCTGCCTTCTTAACCTTGAAAAAGCCTATATATTGTGCCCCCGCCAGCCCCTCCCCCAGAAAATTTTTTCAGCTATCTATCCCCCCGGAGGAGCGATTTGCTATCTATCCAGCCCCCGCGAGGGCCAAAATCTTGGAGACCCCTGCATGGAAACCAGTCCACACCCAGTGTGTAGCACCAATAAGTGACAGATTAGTATATTTCTCGTCACTTAACTACCACTTTTAACCACTCTAAGTCACTTGACTTGTCCATTTAGCCGTATTGGCACCTGGATAACTATCAATGAAAACCTCCGGGGAACAAAAATATTCCAGTGTAAATATAATCCAATCAAAAATTGGTAAATACCAGTTGACATGTTTTTATACCTACAAAGCCAACACCAAAATATCACCTAGAGGTGTGAAATAAAATTGAAGGAAAAGCCTCCAAAATAAACTATGCATTTTAGTGAAATTTTTCGAGCACTTGTGTATGCAAAACCAGCCGTGCAAAAACATTTCCACAACACGAATTTTCCTAACAACATTGGCGGACCACACACGTGTGTCAACTGCTCTGTGTCAACTCAGATTCCGGCTCCACGTGTCGCAGAGCGATCTCCAATGCACTTGCCATAATATTTATTTTTCAACATTGCCGCATGTGCATTTGGAGATACTTGATACTGAAATCTGAGTTGACACAGACCAGTTGACACACATGCGTCAACAACTAGTGTGCGGGCCGCCAATATCCACATGTATTTTATACAAAATATCTGCACGTGCAGATCGATTTGCACAAACGTGTGGTTCTGATGGCATGATTTCTGATGTCCAAAAGTTCTCATTGAGTTACATCACCGGGAAAATTCGCTTTTGCATGTGGAAAATGAAATTATGAGCTCGCCTACAAACGAACTAAAAATATGTACCGTATTTCCTCGAAATACCCCCAGGTCTTTTCGAGGTGAGGAAAAATAAACACCCTCGAACCCACCCCCCCCCCCTCAAAATGTTCCCTCTCAAATAATAAACACATTGAGGCTATTTCGAGCAAATACGGTAGCTCTTATTGTTTATTTCTTCCAACTTCAATCCACACCCCAATTTAAAAATTTTTAACGCGAAAATAGTTTTCCATATTTATAAACCAATCTATTTATACCCACACCCCACCAAATGGACGAATAATATAATTTTTTAACGTGATAATCCCGAAAATCCCAATAAATTACCGCATAAAAGCACGATAAGTATTTGAAGCAAAACGAGTAAAAATAACAAAAAAGAGAAATCTAAAAGCGGCAAAGACCAAAATATAGAAGGCATGAATGTGCGAAACAGACTGGGCCAGCCTGCAAAA
This sequence comes from Sphaerolaimus hirsutus, assembly GCA_964036195.1. Classification (NCBI taxonomy): domain Eukaryota; kingdom Metazoa; phylum Nematoda; class Chromadorea; order Monhysterida; family Sphaerolaimidae; genus Sphaerolaimus; species Sphaerolaimus hirsutus. Next base: position 21,927,844 of record OZ038458.1, read on the forward strand.
AAGTTCAAAAAATATGAAGTAAGAATACACGGTGGCTCACGAAACATTTCACTTTGTAAATAAGAATTGTGGTTTTGTATTAATAGAGATCGATCTACAGTATGCGACATGACTTGTGGCGGTTTTTTGACTACTTGATATCAATTTGTTTCTGTGAAAGGGCGATTAAAAACCACATTTGGGAGGTTTTGAAAAACAACGAGTTATTAAAAAGTCAGTTAAACAGGGTCGTAAAAAATTTCATAACTACGTGGTAGCATATGCAGAAATGCACGGTTTGCCGATAGCAGAAAACAAACAGACCCGGTAAAATGTCAAATGTCATGCGAAGCGTCAAAAGTCATGGAAAATGCACTGCAAAATGGCAAACGTAAATACGTTGAATCTGTACGTGAAATAGCGCGCTTGTGCGCAAAAAAATTACAAAATTTCAAGTGAATCAGTATGAAGAATTTTGGCCTGCCATGTAATTAAATTTCGTTTCGATACTACAGTTTTTTCGAAAACGTTGTTTTGTTAAAACAGCAAAAACTCGGGCAGTTCCAAATCAGAAAACTACCACAAGTAAATAGGGTTCAAACGGGATTGACTTTTCGGGATCAGGATCGGGATTGCTTTTTTGAGATTTCGGGATCGGGATTAGTATTGAAAAAATCTCTGGACGATTTATATTTAAAAAATCTCAGAAAATATAAGATTTTCTGAGATTTATATTTTTCTCACGATTTTCTAGAGAGATTCAATTATATTTTCGTTTTGAGAGATTTTCTGAGATTTAAAAAAAAATCAGAAAATCACTCAAATTCTGATATTTATATTTATTTATATTTTTTCCAGGTTTTGAGAGAGATTTTATTATATTTTTTTCTTGGGAGATTTTCTGAGATTACCGAATTTCCTCGAAATACCCCTAGGGGGTTTATTTTTTCAGAGTGGAAATTTTGAGGGGGGTATTTCGAGGGGGGGGGGCTTATTCGAGGGGGGTGGGGGTTATTATCCCGCCAGAAATTTTCGGGAATTTAGTAGTAAACAATACGTCGAAAAATGCCCAAAACCGGTAATGAATGGGTTATATTTGATGAAATAGGATATATTTAGGCATAATAACGTACATTCTCTACTTTCACTACGTATATGTGTAGCTGCGGTGCAAACTGGCAGCAATAAATACATCATGTACATTGCATACATGATGAACATCATTTCAGAAACACCTGGGGGTATTTCGAGGGGGAGGGGTCAATTCAAGGGGGGGGGGTATTTCGAGGAAATACGGTATATTTTATTATATTTTCTAAAAATTGACGATTTTATCAATGCTAATCGGGATTGAGGTCTCGGGATCGGGATTCGTTTTTAGAGATTCCGGGATCGGGATTGGGATGATGAAAAACGTTATGATATACACTTTTCTCGCTGATTTTTTCACAAAACAGTCGCAGAAATACATCTGGATGCCAGAAAGCTGGCATAAAGTGGACATTGGGGGTTTCCGTTAATATTTATTAGTGCAAAAAGGGCATTTAATAAGGTTGAACAAATTCTCCGGGATCGGGATTATATAATTTCTTTCGGGATCGGGATTGGGATTTTGAAAGTTTCGGGATCGGGATCGGAATTGGCTTTTCGTGATTTCGGTATCGATATCGGGATCGGGATTGAGGTTTCGGGATCGGGACCACCAAATCCCGAAATCTTTCGGGATTCGGGATCGGGATCCCGTTAGAACCCTACCAGTAAATAAGTCGATAACTGTAAATACTTAATCTGCTTTATATCGTCGAATAGATTCATACAAGAAAAATGAAGTATCCAGTGCAAGATATTGAAGATCGCAGAAAATTTTTTTTATCAACCGCCACAAAAGCCATCATCAGTAGCAGTGAATATTTATAACATTTATAATTAATTATTCTAAGCGTCGAGAATTGTGAAAACGCTCAAACAATTTTTTTCTGGCGCCCGACAAAGGAATGGAAAACATTATCATAATCAGTGTAAGGTGTTTATAATATCTCTACATAAAACAATACAGGTATTTTTTGCAAATACAAATAGTATTTAGGTACCATAAAAGTTGTTCGTTCACTAAACTTGCCGAAATTTTCCGAAATCCACAGCGGGTTTTTCTGCAAAGATCGCCACGTATGCTTCAGAAGTGGAAATATCTGAAAAATCACATATTTATGTCATTTTTCTGTGGCACCTGATAGTAATGCTTTACTGGCGCTTGCGCCATAATATAAAGCTTGGCGCTATGCGCCAGAAAAAGCGAAATGGCGCTTCTGGCACTAAAATCTTGCGGGGTTTGCCAAAACAAATGTTTTGATCTATAAAAATGCTGAGGCAGCCTAACGGCTGAAATATGTAAAAAACGACAACAGTTTGACCAAATTGGGGGTATGAAAGGGCAGTGCACTATTCCGCATCTAAACCCATTCCGCATGTTGACCCGGAACTAGTGATGGAAAAGCGCCATGGCGCTGGCGCCTGGCGCTAGCGCCAAAGCAAAAAGCGCCATGGCGCTTTTGGCGCTTGGCGCCATTTTCTGGTGGCGCTATTGGCGCCGGCATTTTAAATAGCGCCAAAAAAGCGCCAAGCATGATTATAAAATTCTTATGATTCAGTGAACATGGACAAGCCAGTTGATAAATTTTGAGATTAACTGAATAAATTTTGTTAAATAATAGGGTGTAAGGGGACATTTATATTAATTAAATATTGATTAGGTAATATTTGGCGCAAATGAATATACCGTATTTCCTCGGTATACCACCAGGGGGTTTATTTTTTCCGAGTGCAAATATTGATGGGGGTATTTCGAGCAAGGGGTTTATTATTTCGCCAGGAATTTTCGTAAAGTATCATGTAAAGAATAAGTATTTACATACCCATAACTGGTAATAAACATGACTAAATGGGATATAATATTTAGGACCTATCATCGTATGGCTGTTTGGCTGAAAAATAGGTGTATCCCTTGGGATTTTATTGATGTAGTGGTTGATTGAACTTTAATGGCAAAAGTTAAATCGACTACTGCGACATCAGCGGTATGTCACAATTACGAATTGATTATTCTACAAACGAATTGTAGAAGAAAAGTTTTTTGGCGCTGGCGCTATTGGCGCTTGGCGCCATCACTCTCTGGCGCTATTGGCGCTTGGCGCTGAGGTTCAGAAAAGCGCCATGGCGCTTTTGGCGCTTGGCGCTATTTTGCTCTGGCACCATTGGCGCTCGGCGCTGGGGGTCGGAAAAGCGCCATGGCGCTTTTGGCGCTTGGCGCCAAAAGTCTGGCGCTTTTTCCATCACTACCCGGAACACATTTAATTATACCTGGCATGTTTCAAATAGGTAATAAAACACATGACCTAGTTTATTTTGAAGGTGAAAATCTATAAGAAGTAGGGTTGGCCGATGTTTTTTTTAAACGTTTTTTTTTTCAAAAAACGTTTTTTTTTTTTAAAAACATGACGTCCGAAATGTTTTTTTTTTTAAAAAAACATCGGCCGAAATTTTTAGTACTAAGCACTAGGTATTTTGCAAAATTTTTGCGCGCAAGCGCGCAATTTCACACACAAATTGACATTGGTGGTTGTTTTCATTGGTTTTGTTGCATTTTTAGTATCAAAACATCCATTTCTATGTGCTACCATGGGTGAATAAGCCGACATATGTTGCTGTAATATATAATATTGAGGTAATGTGCTTCCATGTACCTCCACAGTGTGTAACTTCACTCCCAAAGTAACAACCTCCTTTTATAACCTTGTTTGATCACCATTCCGTGCCAAACTTTACCTGAAGTCACGAACATTCGACTATAAGGCGATATACGAACGATATGTCGACAAAAAATGGATATTTTTGACACAAATCACCACTTATAATGCTATCCCATGGCTCCACAGCCATTATATGGTCATATTTAACATCACAGAGTATTGCCAGTGTCTGATATACCTATATATGTTGACACTAGGTCATATCTGGGAGCTTTTAAAAAAAAACGTTTTTTTTAAAAAAAAACGTTTTTTTTAAAAAAAAACATCGAGTTAAAAAAAAACGTTTTTTTTCCAACCCTAATAAGAAGTAGGAAAATTAGGGAATTTGGGTGAAAATTAGGGTAAAATTGCTCAAAAGCGCTCCAGATAGCTAGATAGCTAGGCAATTTGCGGGTGTGGGGGTGTTCAAGGGAATGTAGCCAAAAACATTTGCGCCAGGGATAGATAGATAGCTGGGCGGTAAGGGTTGTGTTACCCACCCCCTTTCTTACCCCTGCAGGCATTATGTCTCTATAATGGGTCTACATGCGGAATGGGCTTTGATGCGGAATGGGCCCTAGCCGTATGAAAGCAGGTGTCAATTCCACTTAATATTCCAGTCACAATTAACTGGTATACTCGGCCGACCGCATGCTATGCATTTTTCAGACAGAAGCACTCCATCATGACGTCATCGTTAATAAATAAAAATTGTTTCAACAAAAAAAGAAAATAAGTCTCAGGAAAATATGTTCGTCACTTGTACGCGACTCTATAAGCCTTTTTCTTTTGAAAATATTTTTCTTTGTTGTGAAACTGCATACATAAGTATCCCGCTGGCGCGTTATCGACCAAGGTATAAGTAATTTTGGACGCATACTTTGCGGTCCGACGAGTATAAGTGATAAGTGAAATAAACTGCCAAAACAAGTGATGCACATAAGTGCATAAATGCACACTCACGCCTAGGGTGTCAACAAATTTTTTTTACGGAAAACGGAAACGGAAAAAAATTTGCACCTGCTGGAGAACGCAACGGAAAACGGAAAACAAATTTGTCTGCGGAAAGCGGAAACGGCAAAAATTTGCACTTCCCCGTAAACGGATACGGAATTTTTTTTGCGTTTACCGGAAAAGGGAAAAAAATTTGCCTGCGGAAAGCGGAAACGGAGAACGGAAATTTGACACCTTACTTAGGCCAGTGGAAGTGGCCCTAGACGAAATGTCTCGAGGGAACCGGCACCGGGGGTGTTTAGGCTCCGCCCCTTGCAACACCCCCCCCCCAAAGAAGGAGCCAAGCGAAGCGGGTGCAAAAAGGTTCCCCTGGAACGGACCAACTGGATGGGGTTCACTTGGCGCAGCAGGACCTGCCGGAAGAGGCGTTCTCTGCGGCGGCGGGGTCCAGCCGCATGCCGCCGCCCTGCCCCGACGGACCCCCGCCCCCCGATTGTTTGGGCAACTTTTTGGCTGCGGGCGCATTGCAAGGGTAAGTTCCATCGGCTTGGCTATCTTTTCCCGCATTAATACTCTTTGAGTTTTTAAACGGAACTTTTTTGTTTGCGAGGATGCATGTTGGTAATTTTAATCGAAATTTTGACGATAGATTTTGGGCTATTTAGTGTATTCAAGTTTGGGGGCAGTCTCTCGACGCGCAAAATGGCAAATACTAAGTAAAATAAGAAGGCATTTTACACGACATCAGGGGTCTCCAAGATTTTGGCCCTCGTGGGGGCTGGATGGATAGCAAATCATTCATCCGGAGGGATAGATAGCTGAAAATTTTTGCTGGGAGGAGGCTGGGGGGGCTTGGGGGCACAATATATCGGCTTTTTCAAGGTCAAGAAGGCAGAAAGGGGAAAAATCGCTAATAATCAGTTAAAAGTAGCCAAAAGTAGGTTTAAAATGGCTAAAAATAGCTATATAACCATGTATTTAGCCGGAAAGCACGATTTTGAAGGTGAAAAGCTATAAAAAATGCGAAAATTAGTGATTTTGAGCGAAAATTGGGGCAACATTTCTTAAAAACCACTCCAGATAGATAGATAGCTGAGCGATTTGGGGGGGGGGTCTTTGGGGGATAGATAGATAGCTGAGCGGCCTCGGGGATAGATAGATAGCTGGCCGATTTGGGGGGGGGCAGCCCCCCCTTAGGAGACCCCTGCATGACATTTAGAATGGCATTTTACATGACAAGTTCCATATCCTGATTCCGACTTGCTCAATTAGAAATCAAGCGGTCCAGATAAATAGAAATAAATACAAATGCTAGTCAGATCACGATCCCGAACACCCAGACCCATTTCAATCTCAGCAACTGCGTCACTAAAACGAACCGATTTCTAGAAATATATCGTTGACATTCATGGCTGTCTTTGCCGAGGTTTCCATGAATAAAAGGCTATTTTCTTCCGCGTATCCCTGGACTTCCTGCGATATAATTGGATATTTACTGGGTACTCACTGTGTCTGCGAAATCGATTTGGGATTTATAGATTTCATTATAATATCGATTTCGAAAGCAAAAAAATTGGCAATGAGGTGCAAAACTTAGCTAGATAGCAGGGGTCTCGAATAGGGGGGGGGGGTCCCCCCCCAAACCGCCCAGCTATCTATCTATCCCGGAGGCCGCTCAGCTATCTATCTATCCCGGAGGCAAAATTTTAGGCTACTCCCCCCTAAACCCCCCCCCCTCAATCGCCCAGCTATCTGGAGCGATTTTTTTGAGAAACTACCCCAATTTTTGCTCAAAATCGCTATTTTTCATACCTTTTTTATAGATTTTCAGTTCCAAAATCATAGTTCTGGTTCCTATTTGCCTATTTTTAGCTATTTTTAATACTAAATGCTCTTGTATACCATTTTTGAGCTGTTTTACACCTACTTTTAGCGATTTTTCTCTCTTTTCTTCCTTCTATGCCCCGAAAAAGCCTATATATCGAACCACCACAACCCCCCCAAACCCCTCCAGGAAAATTTTCAGCTATCCCTCCGGAGGAGCGATTTGCTATCTATCCAACCACTCAGAGGGTCGAAATTCAAGATACCCCTGCTAGATAGCTCGATTTGGGGGCAACGGATAGAAAGATGGAAAATTTTGCGTTGCGGGGGTTTATACACCCCGTTGATAAGGTTTGTTCGTCAGAGCATTAGTGACTTACGAACTTCGCAACTCTTGATCACGTCATCGTGGGGAGTGATGGCTGGTACCACTGGATAGCCCATGAACTTTTACACACATGTCTAATTTCAGCCCTCTACGATCACCACGTCTGCTGTGACGTCCAGCTAACCAAAAAAGTGCCATAAAAAGTCCATTCACCAGGAACAGTTTGTTCAGTACTAACAATTGGGAATTGGTGTGCCAGCTTCTAACGGGAGTGGGTTTTGGGCGAGTTTTGATTGAGAAAACAAATCGTATGGATTTGGATACGATGCCACAATGGGGTGCCATAGCTGTCTTGCAATGATGCAAAAAATGGATGGTTTTTCATGACAGAAAAATGAGAACTTCAAGTGCATATCATGCCAATCCCTGGTGAATCGCAGACGCTCCTTGCTGTGGTTGAGCTGTGCACCTGGCACATTAACCAAAAAATGTGATTACAGGCCAAATTATGCCAGTGCATTGATGATCATGTTATGCAACACTTGCTGGGAACTATTGCAAGGCAGCTATGGCACCCCATGGTGGCATCATATCCAAATCCATACCATTTGTTTTCTCAATCAAAACTCGCCCAAAACGCACTCCTGTTTGAAGCTGGCACACCAATTCCCAATTGTTAGTACTGAACAAACTGTTCCTGGTGAATGAACTTTTTATGGCACTTTTTTGGTTCGCTGGACGTCACAGCAGACGTGGTGATCGTAGAGGGCTGAAATTAGACATGTGTGTAGAAAAGTTCACGGGCTGCCCAATGGTACCAGCCATAAACATTGGATACATTTATTCATGATTTTCACAACATTTGACAACATTTTATCATACATTTTCACCTCATTGCAGATTTTTTGTTTTCGAAATATATATTTTGGCTATATATGCAGTGATAAAACTATTTCAACATATTTTTGGCGATTTCTTCAGTGGCGGCCATCTACGCAGGGGGCAGTGAGCACTGACCTCGTACTCGACGACTCTCTTGTTGGCCAGGTCAGCCTTGTTGCCGGCGAGCGCGATGACGATGTTGGGGCTGGCCTGTCTCTGCAGCTCCTTGACCCACGACTTGGCCTTGGCGAACGAGTCCGCGTTGCTGATGTCGTACACGACCACGGCCGCCTGCGCCCCGCGGTAGTACATGGGCGCCAGCGAGTGGTACCTGCGTCGCATCGCTGTGGTGCCGCAGCCCGCCAGCACTGCGCCTCGCCTACCATAGGGTTCAAACGGGATCCCGATCCGGATCCCGTGAAATTCCGGGATTTAGCAGTCCCGATCCCGAAACTTTTCAAATCCCGATCCCGATCCCGAGAAACTCCAAAGTCCGGGATCCCGATCCCGGAAAAATTACTGGAAATTATCAAAAGTGAAAAAACGACGTTGTTGCATGCAAAAATGTGAACGCAAACCCCCAGCGTTCATTTTGTGCCACGTTTCTGGCATCCAACAGTGTTTTTAGACCTTTATGAACAACTGTGGATGCCAAAACATTGGTCAAAATCTCTATCCCAAGACCCCAATCCCGATCCCGAAAAATGCCAATCCCGATCCCGATCCCGTAACCCCAATCCCGGCCAATCCCGATCCCGATCCCGAAATCTCAAAAAACCAAAACCAATCCCGATCCCGATCCCGAAAAGTCAATCCCGTTTGAACCCTACCTACCCACTCGGTCTTACCCCTCCCCGAATCGAATCCAACTGCCATTTATGCTTTTCTTCAGTTTTCATTTTTGATCTCGAAATTCGATATCGATATCAAAAATAAGTTCAATTCAAACACGTCTTCCTGATAATTTTTTTATTGTTCTATGTGCAAAATAGTTAGCTGTTCAAAGATGTTTATATCCCGCCGAATACTACTCTACGACTAGGGCAAGGACGTATCCAGGGGGCAGGGGGGGGGGCTGCAACCCCCCCCCCCCGTTCCCGAGGTGGGACATGAAAAGTTTCCGGAAATGATACTTTCGATAACAATTTTCGCGGTATTGTACAAAAATTTTACGCTCAAGCGCGCGATTTTGTGTCACAGTTATCTGTATCCTAACTTAAATTTCCCACAAGAAAATGAAGCAAACTCTTGTATGAAATTATCATTATGAAAAAGCATATTGACAATTTGAACATACAAATGGACTCTTCGGGTTATTCTGATCATTTTAAGTGTTCATTGGTAAAAATCGGCTGAGAAATGGTCGAGATATGGAGTTTGGAATTTGAACGCATTGACATTCATGCGGTTATTTACGTGGACGTGAGGCGAAAGTTTGAAGTGCTATAACTTTTGATCGGAGAGATATCGATCTCATTCTTTCGGTATGGTGTGTCTCTCGATCAGGAGTATAAGATAGCATGTTCAAAAAAAGAAATTTTCTGTAAATTTTGCATTTCGAAGACCGGCCAAATCGATATATACAGAATTTTGTATCGCCTATTTGACCTCAGAAATGAACTCTACAAGCATTTGTCATCATTTTAATAGTGAAATTACTAAAATCGGCCCAGAAATAGTCGAGTTATTGATGTTCAAATTTTGCATTTTCTGAGCGACACCCAAAAATGTCGAATATTACCGTCTTTCTATAGACCCACCCTATCTCCGGTCAGGGGGCTCGTAGGAAAATTTCGTCGAAATTGTGCGTAGCCCCAACCTGAAACCATGTCATATCCTAATTTCAACATTTTCCGCCAAGCGGTTCCCGAGTTATAAGCACGTGCCGGCAGGTTGACCCCCCCAAATGCTAACCCCAAAATCCCATATGACTATAGGGTTCAAACAGAACTGACTTTTCGGGATCGGGATAGGCGTTTTGAGATTTCGGGATTGAGATCGGATTGGAATTGGGCTTTTGGGATCGGGATCAGATTTTGTCTTTTGAGATTTCGGGATCGGGATTGGTATTTCAAAAGTTCCGGGATTGGGATTCGTTTCTTGAGACTTCCGATTGATGTGTCGGGATCGGGACCATAAAATCGCGACATTTCTCGGGATCGGGATCCCATTTGAACCCTATCTAGGACCCCCTTGGAGACCCCCGAAAAGAAAAAACTCCCTGAAAACACAGAAATTACCTTTCCTGTCCGGCAGTGTCCCAAATCTCAAATTTGACAGTGGCTTCATCCAAACACACTGTTTGCGTGAGGAACGCCGCCCCGATGGTCGACTCTTGGAACTCGTGGAACTGACCCTTGACAAAACGCAACACCAGTGATGATTTACCTGCGTGGCAAAAACATACTTTTTCATGTTGCGACTTTAATTTTGATTTGTACTTTCGACTTTAATCTGTGAGAAACATTTTTTGAAATATAAGAGCGACTTCAGGGGGATTTTTGAACGGGGGGCTGCTTGTTTACGGGGCCCGGCGAACGGGGGGGCTCAGCCCAAAAATGTGTTCATTTCCAAGCAGGGGTTTAATGGATTTGGACCCCCGCGAGGGTTCTTATAGATAGTAAATCGCTCCTCTGGAGGGATAGATAGCTAAAAAAAAATTAGGGGGGTTGGGGAGTTTGGGTGGGGGGAGGGTTCGCGGGGGTTCAATATATAGGTTTTTCCGAGGTATAGAAGGAAGAAAAGAGAAAAAAAATCGCAAAAGTAGGAGAAAAACTGCTAAAATAGGTATATAAGTACAAAGGACGTACGCAGGGGGCGGGGCAGGGGTGCGGCCGCCCCTCCCCCCCGTTCCCGGGCCGGTCATAAAAATGTGAAAGGAATGGCACTTTTATAAAACGATTTTGTAAGTACTTTGAATTTTTTTGTGCGCAGGCGCGCAAACCCCACCCCGTTGTTTAATATATAATTTCAAAGGTCCAAACAGCATTATAAAAGTGCCCAACGTGGTCATAGTAACTATACATAGGTCTTAATAGATACCTATATAGTTTACGTTGGCGCGGAATAGTGATGAAACAAGGTTTTAAAAGGAGGTTGTTACTTTGGGAGTGTTACACACAGGAAGTTACACACTGTGGAGGTACATGGAAGCACATTATGTCAATATTATATACTACACCGACATATGACGGCTTATTAACCCATGGTAGCATATATAAACAGGGACGTACGCAGGATTTTTGAGCGGGGGGGCGGATTGTATACGGAGCCCGGCGAACGGGGGGGGGCGGCGCCCCCCCCCCCCTAAATTTTGTCCCTATAGTAAAGAAATCGAGCCATGGCGCTGGCGCCATTTGTAGGCGCCAACGCCATGGCAGTATTGGCGCTGGCGCTGGCGCCAACGTCTACTATATAGGTATCTGTATACACCTATATTTCGTACTAGAATCATGTTGGGTACCTTTCTAACGCTGTTAGATTCTGGAAAAATACATAGTAGTCATTGGGTTGGTATTTGCGCGCTTGCGCGCAAAAAATTTTGAGAAGTGCCTGCAAAATCGCTTTAGAAGAGTGCCATTTGTGGCAAATTGTTATGTCCGGCCCGGGAACGGGGGGGGCGGCCGCCCCCCCCGCCCCCCCCCCCCTGCGTACGTCCTTGTATATAAATGAATACTTTGATACTAAAAATGCCACAAAACCAATGAAAACAACCACCACTGTCAATTTGTGTGTGAAATTGCGCGCTTGCGCGCAAAAATTTTGCAAAATACCTAGTGCTTAGTACTAAAAATTTCGGTCGATGTTTTTTAAAAAAAAACAACATTTCGGACGTCATGTTTTTTTTATATAAAAAAACGTTTTTTTTTAAATAAAAAACGTTTTAAAAACAACATCGGCCAACCCTAATCCCGAGGAAAATTTTTTGGCTACTACCCCCAAAGAGGAGTGGTTTTTGAGAAATTTTTCCCCAATTTTCGCTCAAAATCACTAATTTTCGCACCTTTTTATAGTTTTTCACCTTCAAAATCGTGATCTCCAGTTATATGCATGGTTATATGCCTGTTTTTAGTCATTTTAAACCTACTTTTAGCCACTTTTACTACTTTCACCAATTACTAGCGATTTTTCCCCTTTTGGCCTTCCATGCACTGAAAAAGCCTATATATTTTGCCCCCACGAGCTTCCCCCCAAGCCGCCCCCAGAAAATTTTTTCAGCTATCTATCCCTCCGGAGAAGCGATTTGCTATCTATCCAGCCCCCGCGAGGGCCGAAACCTTGGAGCCTGGGGGAGCCATATTTCTACTGTGGGGGGGAGGGGGGGGGGGGCGACATAATTACCCCACCTATGTATCAGTTTAATCTCGCAGTGTCCCATATTTAACGTTTGGTTCACCATTGAACCAAAAAAATCAAAGGGATAAAGACATTTTTCCAGGAGTGTAGCTGAGCGGCCTTCAGGATAGATAGATAGCTGGAAAAAATTTGGGGGGTTGGGGGGTTGGGGGTGTGGTGGTTCGATATATAGGCTATTTAAGGTGTAAAAGGAAGAAAAGGGCTCGCTAAAAGTAGGTGTAAAATAGCTCAAAATGGGTAAACAGGAGCATATAGTACTAAAAATAGCTGAAAGTAGATAAATAGGAACAAAAAGTAGTATTTTGAAAGTGAAAATCTATACCCTCGAACCCCCCATTCGAGACCCCTGCCCACCTCCCTCTATACCCTCCAACCCCCCATTCGAAACCCCTGCCCACCTCCCTCTATATCTCTGTTCCATGGGCATGGACACCACTACAAATGGACTCGATACAGTGCCCATTTCCATAGTTTAAGGCTAATACACATGCATGTATGGTAGACAGTGGTGTGAATGACAATGCCAGGCAGCCCATTGCGCAGTGACAAAATGAATCTATAGCATTGTTTTGAATGCCGATTTAATCCAATGTTTCTGGCATCCATTGTTTTTGGTGTTTTGGATCATTTTGTGAAATGTCAGTAAAAAACCATGAAAACCAATTTTATTAGGCCTAAATCCCAATCCCGAAAAAACGCTAATCCCGATCCCGAAATCTCAAAAAGCCAATCCCGATCCCGATTCCGAAAGGCAAATCCCGATCGCGATCCCGAAATCTAAAAAAAACAATCCCGATCCCGATCCCGAAAAGTCAATCCCGTTTGAACCCTAGGACTGAGTGGGCCTCGGTAAACAAGCAGCGCCGGCTTGTAATGCTGGATGGTTGCGTGAGCGCCTTGAGCAGCGGCTGCACGGGGGCCACTCACCGACGGCACTCTCGCCCAGCAGCACGAGCTTGAACTGGCACACCTTGGAGGCGGGCCCGCCGCCCGCCGCCCGGCCCCCGCTGCCCGGCCGCGTCGACATGCCGCTCGCTGTCGCTGTCGCACCGAGACCGATTCGTGTCGTCGCGCGCACCGCTGCGCTGCGGTCGAGTTAGTCGCGATTCTCCGCTAGCAAACGGCGCTGGCCGTGGGTTGGGGTCGAAACGGGTTCCCCATCCCCAACCCCGAAACATTTCCGCATTTTGTGGTCCCGATCCGGATCCCGAAACTTCAATCCCGATCCCAATCCCGATATCTCAAAATCGTAAACCCGATCCGGAAATTTTCAAAATCCCAATCCCGATCCCGGAAATTTTTTATCGCCGCTGAACAAACATAAAAGAGGCTAGAAATGTCACTTTTACATAATTTCGCGGGGATAAGTTTAATCGACGGTGTGTCGGTGCCCAAGTAAACCCAGTGCCAAGTAAACCCAGTACCCAAGTACGCCCGGTGCCCAAGTTTAAATACCCGGTGCCCAAGTACGCCCGGTGCCCAAGTAAAGTGCCCGTACTTGTGCACCAGGCAGCTTTTTACTTGTGCATACTTGTGCAGTACTTGGGCACCACATGTGCATTACTTGTGCACTGTGGCAGTTGCGTACTTGTACTCAATATTTTCTCAGGTCGTAAATACAAGAAATAGTCAACTAGCGCTTGTATTTATGACCTGAAAAAAACTATCGAGTCCGGGTAACATTCTGTGTTGTGAACATGAATGCTTGTTCACTAGCGTCACCTTCACAACCTGGAATGTTACCTGGACTCGATAGTTTCTTCAGGTCATAAATACAAGCGCTAGTCAACTAGTCTTTTGCTTGCACCTGACCGTTGCCCAAGTAAACATCTGCCCGGTGCCCAAGTACAGACACTTTACTTGGGCACCAGGCGTACTAGGGCAGCGGGTATTTAAAATTGGGCACCAGGTGTACTTGGGCACCAGTCATACGCCGTTTAATGTTACAAAAATCTTGCGCATGGGCGCACATTCCCCACCTTACAGTATTGATATCTCTCTGCTATTTACATGGGCATAGACACCACTATAAATGTACTCAACGCAGTGTCCATTACCGTGAATTTAGATAAATATAAACTGGTGGAAAATATACTTGGAAAGTGAATTTAATTTGAAACAATTATCTCATGCACCTGTATGCCAGCTATGGGGGTGGCGTTCAGTATGGGGGTGCCCTAAGTGTTCCCCAAGTCTCCAGATGGCACACCCCTGGCAAATCTCCACAGCCGGAAGACAGCATCAACTATATTTTTCCATTTTTCTTTTACATGAGAAATGAGCAAATCCATCCTGATTTTGTTCATTTTTCTACCGCGGTAAACTAAGGGTGACGGGGCGTGTGCTATAGCTAAAAATTGTGGAATTTTTGTAAAATTTTGTTTCAACAACTTTACAAGTTTAGTATCCCCCTCAACTTTTCATGACCCCAGGACCACCCAAAGTCACACCTCCTAGTGGCATCGCAACACACGTTTTCATTTCACTAACATGTTTTCATCAAAAATACTCAAGTGCCAGTTGCCTCAAGTGCCTCCTGCACAAGCAGTTGACCGACTGCACATTCCGGCACATTCAGGTGCGTTCATAGCTCATTTATCAGTTCCCCAAATTGCAACCGTAAACTGGCGTCTAGGACCAATAAAAACCCGTTTGCGAATGTTCCCAATACTGACCTTGTTTGTATTTGTCGTTAAGAAACAGTGATCTTCCGGTGATTCCGAATGTTTCAGATAATCTGTATCAATTGACTGCAAACCCTTTCTGAAAAATAGACGTCCTGTTGACTCAGCGATTGGCACATATCCAAAACAAAAGAAAAAATATTTGCAAAATAGGCGAACTTGTGAAAGGCTAGAAACGTAACCTTAAAAAAATACTTCAACGATTCATTTGAACGTTTTTGCTGTCTGTAGAGCGCAAACTTTGATTATTTCTGGTCGCTACAACGATATCAACAAGTTCACAAATAGGTGAAACCTAACTAATCGACAACTTATGTTACGTGTTACTCTGTTGCAAATTAACTCTGTAAATATTTACATACACTTAAACTGTGAACAAGTGTCAAGGAATCGCGCCGAAAAATAATAACATAACGTTTTTGAAGACAGTTGTTGAAAGTTAAAGTCATCAGTAAAGCTTTAAAAAAAATTTCATGTATGATTGGACTGCTTGATTCGCGCAGGTATGATTGGACGGAGCGGGTCATGTAGGACTTGTTCCAGTGGACAACTTACACATGCGATTTGACCCATGTCTAAGTCCGAGCAATGTTTCCCTAATATTTTGCTCAAAATCGCTAAAATATGCTCCATTTTGCTAATTTTCATCGTCCTAATCGCTATTTTTGTATATATATATATAAATATATGGTAGTATACCTATTTTACCCTATTTTCTTTTTATTTAAAGCAATGTCCCAAATTTGGCAAGTTCCCAAGTCATTATCTGATTGGACAATATACAAATAGGAATGCTATTTTAATAAAAATGAAAAATATTGTGCGCCGTCATTCGTTCTCGTATGATTAGTTGGCCTCCGCCCAAGTCACCTGTTACGTCTTATACGAACGAGTGTAAACGTGCCCAAAGTGCTAAAAATTGGCTCCATTTTTTAAAAATTTTCATCTAGGTAATCGCTATTGTAGTCTATATACATGGTTATATACCTTTTTAGCCTATTTTATTTGTAGCAATATGGATGTAATTTTTGGCCGGCTGTTTCTGGCCGGCTGCCAGCTTATTGTACGTGGGAATCTCCGATTCGTACGGATTCATTGTTCACACGGGGAGTGTCCTTATGTGAAGTCGATCCATTCACATCATTTTGTCAGCAATTCATTTTCGGTGAAAAATTGTTATCTTGATACCTTAGAATTGCGAGCCATTTCATTGAAAGCCAAAGAAAAGATTTCAATCTTTTATTTGGACCCCATTCTGAATTTCACATACAACTGTGTATATAACCTCTGGCACTGTTTCAAAAACTCCCTCGCGCTTTAATAGTTCATCTTTTGCCTACACGGACTGGTTGACCGCCCGGAAGTGGTCATGTAAAAAATTTGTTTCGGCCCGTTTCAGTTGACATAGAGGCATAGTCCTTTTCTACCCGCAACTACTGTTTATGGTAGGGATGACCGGGTTTTTTTCAAAGGTTTTTTAAATAAAAACATCTTTTTTCAAACCCGACCATCGAAACCGTTTTTTTAGCCAAAATTTTTAGTACTAAGCACTAGTTATTTTGCACTTTACCTGTCGTGGTGGGATTCATTGGTTTTGAGGCATTTTTAGTGTAAAAGCTTCCATTTGTTTGTGCTATTGTGTCATAATAAGCCATGATATGCTAGTGTAGTATATAACATACCTACAATGTGCCCCCACATACTTGTACATTGTGAAACACCACTGCCAATGTGTTAGCCTGCTTTTATCACCTTATTTAAGCACTTTTCCATGCCCAACTGCACCTGAAATCATGAAGATTTGACAAAAGGTGATATACATAATAAGTTCACATAAAATTGATATTTCTGACAGAAATCACCACTTATAATGTTATCCCATGACTCCACAGCCATTCTGTGGCTATATATAACATCACAAATTACTGTCACTTGTCTGATTCACCTATTTTATGAAGGGTGTGCTTCTAAAATTACCGATCTACAGAAAATCGATTTTGAGATAATCGCAATTCAAAGTTTGGAGTATGCAATTCCCACACATGAGTATTGGCCCATTGGGTATGGGTATTTTGAGTATTGGTACTTGAGGTATATTGTTGGTTATTGTTATGCATGTTATACTCTTTGGGTGACACTTGTTACCAGCTATATGAAATTTAGTGAATTGCCTCTATTGTAGATCAGTACTTTTAATGGTACAATTTGGTAAGCGCATGAAGATCCGTACTTAAAAGCACAAAATCAGATAGATGTAGATCGGTACTTTTACCCATATAAAAAACACAAAATTAGTTCTTGCTTTGAAAACTGCCGATCTGACATCAGTACTTTTAGAAGGACAAAACATAATGTGCAGATTGGTACCTTTAAAAGTACAATTTTGAAAAAAGTGTGTAGATCAGTACTTATAAAGGCACATTAGCTGAAAAAGCTTGTAGATTGGTACTTTTTAAATTACATTAGCTGTATTTTGCTATTTTTGCATTTTTCGACCACCCATATCTCAAAATTGAATTTCACACCCCCCACATAATATATATTTTGTTGAAGCGCGTTTTTATGGGCACCCCAAAAATGGTCCTAACTCAAATTTGAAAAAATTTGTAGATCGGTACTTTTAGAAGCACACCCTTCATATTTATGTTTATTAATGACCATATCTGGGAGCTTTTGTAAAAACGGTTTTATTTTAAAATAACCCCCCTGTTTTTGAAAAAAACGTGTTTTTTAAATATAAAAATATGTCGTTGAAACAAGCTTTTTCGGCCATCCCTAGTTTATGGCGCTAAAACAGTGTTCATTTGCGTTGAAGTAAGTGAACATATATTTCAGTGGATCGTGTGATTGCCGTTTGCGAGAGCACAGGGCGGGGGATGGCAGCGTCTGGGGCGGGGGCGAGCGGCGCCGACGGCCGGGCGGCCCAGTCGCTCGACGCCACGCCGCGCTGCAGCCGCCTGGGCGTGGCCGTGCACTTCTCCGACAAGGCCCTCGCTTTCATCGATTGCAACGGTGAGCCTTTGCGCGCTTCTGCCAAACGCTCTCATCCACGGCCGTATCCAGGGGCAGCCCCCCTTCCCGGGGTGAGACCACAAAGTGACCGGAAAATGCGATTTTTTTCAACGTCAACGTAAAATTTTTTCGCCATAGATGAGATAATATCATCAGATTCGCTCCCTCTAGCCGCTAATATTTAAAAAACACTCAATGGTGTGCTTTTTGCTGTATTTATTTATATGTATGTTTACGCACATACAGTGTTCCATGGCGTTGGCGCTAGGGTTCAAACGGGATCCCGATCCCGATCCCGGATCCCGTGAAATTCCGGGATTTACCAGTCCCGATCCCGATCCCGATCCCGAAACCCCAATCCCGATCCCGATCCCGAAATCTCAAAAATACCAATCCCGATCCCGATCCCGAAAGTTTTCAAATCCCGATCCCGATCCCGAGAAACTCCCAAGTCCGGGATCCCGATCCCGGAAAAATTAGTGGAAATTATAAAAAGTGAAATAATGACGTTTTTGCATGCAAAAAAAGTGGATGCAATCCCCCAGCGTCAATTTTATGCCACTTTTCTGGCATCCAACAGTGTTTTGAGACCTTTATGAACAACTGTGAATGCCAGAAAAATGGCCAAAATCTCTATCCCTAGAACCCAATCCCGATCCCGGAAAAATGCCTATACCAATCCCGATCCCGATCCCGTGACCCCAATCCCGGCCAATCCCGATCCCGATCCCGATCCCGAAATCTCAAAAAACCAATCCCGATCCCGATCCCGAAACCCCAATCCCGATCCCGAAATCTCAAAAAGTGAATCCCGATCCCGATCCCGAAAAGTCAATCCCGTTTGAACCCTAGTTGGCGCCAACGCCAATGGCGCCATGGCGTGGCGCCTACTAATGGCTTTACATGTGCAGCCGGGCTTACATGTGCACATTTGCCCATCTACCTCCCCCATCGCTACTTCCCTGAAACTAGGGTTCAAACGGGATCCCGATCCCGATCCCGAATCCCGAGAAATTTCGGGATTTTGTGGTCCCGATCCCGAAATTTGAAAAAACGAATCCCGATTCCGAGATTTTGAAAATCTCAATCCCGATCCCGAAAAAAATGCCCCAATCCCGATCCCGGAAAAATTCACAGACACAAAAGTTGTCTGAAATGGCACTTTTAAAAGACCATTTTGCATGCAGTTTGCAAAAAAATTTGCGCGCGAGCGCGCATTTCCACACCTCCCTCTACATCTCTGTTACGTGGGCATGGACACCACTACAAATGCACTCGATACAGTGCCCATTACCATAGTTTGAGGTTAATACACATGCATATATGGTAGACAATGGTGTGAATGACAATGTCAGGCAGCCCATTGCGCAGTGCCTAAATGAATCTATAGCATTGTTTTGCATGCCAATTTAATCCAACGTTTCTGGCATCAATTTTTTGGTTTTTTAAAATCATTTTGTGAAATATCAGGGGAAAAAACCCTGAAAACCAATTTTTTTAGGCCTTAATCCCGATCCCGATCCCGAAAGTTCAATCCCGATCCCGAAATCTCAAAAAGCCAATCCCGATCCCGAAAGGCCAATCCCGATCCCGATCCCGAAATCTCAAAATCCCGATCCCGAAAAGTCAATCCCGTTTGAACCCTACCTGAAACCCAGTGAAACTCATGTAAATACTTCCCATTGCCTATCAAAAATACTGTATTGTTAGATAAAAAGATAGCGTATTTCCTCGAAATACCCCCCTCAAAATGGACACTATGAATTTATTAACCCCCCTAGAAATACCCCCCAAATTCAGTGTATAGAGAAGGTAGATGACAAAAGCTCCGGGAAACACAGAACACACGTGAAAAACCAAGTCTGCGTTATGTTAGAACATGGTTTATACTGTTTACGCACTTATATAAATAAGTCTATACAGTCTTAAAAATGGCGGCTTTTGTTGCATTTTTCGACGTCTGTGTATAGAAAAAACGATTTAGTACTGGGATTTCCAAAAAAATTTATGGCGAAATAATAACCCCCTCGAAATATCCCCCATCGTTTAACCCCCCTCAAAATTTCCACTCTGAAAAAATAAACCGCCGGGTACTTCGAGGAAATACGGTATTCATTTTAACAAAGACATAATACCGCACTTTGCGGTCTGGTGATTATATTTGCTAAAAAACTTTCTCTTATCGATTGATTATAAAAATGTTGCAACAACATACCTAATATAAAACTGAATAATGTTGGAACCCTAGTTGAGCCAAAAAAATTTTTTTTCAGTAGGGCACCCACCCACCCCGTCCCATAAACAGTAGACCGAAAATTTCACTTTTAACCAATTTTTCCTGTCACACTTAAGAAGTAGGTTTACAAAGTTCACTAGAGAAGGGTCTAAGGTTCAAAGTTATGTAAACAACATAACCTCTAAAACGCTTCCATAATGAATTTTATTTGGGGTGAATGAAAAAGTGAAAATTTTGTCAAATTTTGTTCCTGCAATGACATCATTTTGACATTATAGAATTCACCCCAAGTAAATTTCCTTATGGAGGCATTTTGGAGGTTATGTTGTTTACATAACTTTGAACCTTAGACCCTTCTCTAGTGAACTTTGTAAACCAACTTCTTAAGTGTGAAAGGAAAAATTGGTTTAAAGTGAAATTTTCGGTCTACTGTTTATGGGACGGGGTGGGTGGGTGCCCTACTGAAAATTTTTTTATATATTTTATATTGACTCAAATTTCACACATAAAAACGAACAATGTTATTCGTTTGCCTAGCGCATTTCGTTGTGTATATGTGACGCGTTGTATTCAATCCAGCCAGTACACCCCGCAGAAACGCCGTGCAAGTCTGTCAGCTCGGACAGCGCGCCGAGCACGGAGTCGGACAGCGAGTCGGCGCCGGTGCCCGACGTAACTTCGGCGGACGGCTCGGGTTCCGGCCGCGCGCCCAGGTGGCGGCGCAAGTTCAGAAAACGCAGTTCGAGCGACCCCCGCCAAGTGACCGTGTCGTTGGTGGACGAGATCAAAATGAAATTGGCTAGAGGTGCGTTTTTTAAACAATTTTGGGTGCTTGATACTACGGTTGGCACTTGATTTTTTGAAATTTTTTTTCAAAAATTGAAAAAAATTTCTGACTTTTTTAAATCAAACGGTGGAGACTGATTTTAATTTAAAAATCACAAGGCAAAATTTCTGGTAGACTTGCACTAGGTATTTTGCAATTTTTTTTGCGTGCAAGCGCGCATTTTCCAATACACATTACCATCAGGGACGTAGCCAGGATTTTTGAGCGGGGGGGGCGGATTGTATACGGAGCCCGGCGAACGGGGGGGGCGGCGCCCCCCCCCCCCTAAAATTTTGCCTATGCAGTAAGGGAATGACGTAATGGCGCTGGCGCCATTCGTAGGCGTGACGCCATGGCGCCACTGGCGTTGGCATTGGCGCCAAAACAGCTGTATATGTCTGTATTTTACAGGCATATACAGCGACACGGACAGAAATTTCGGGGTTTTTTACTGGCTTTGAGGCCGCGGATACTGGTCAATTGTAAATATATGCTGTGTGTCGATAAAATGCGCGCTTGCGCGCAAAATTTTTACAAACTGCGACAAAATCGTCTTCTGGAAGTGCCATTTCTGGCACATTTTGTTGTCCGGCCCGGGAAGGGGGGGGGGGCGGCCGCCCCCCCCCGCCCCCCCCCTGGCTACGTCCTTGATTACCATTGGTGGTGTTTTCATGAGTTTTGGGGCATTTGTAGTGTAAAAGATTGCATTTATTCATGATACAGTGTAATAATAAGCCGTGATATGCTAGTGTAGTATATAATATCCAGTCAATGTGCTCCCACATACTTGTACAGTGTGTAGCATCACTGGCAATGTATTAGCCTTCTATTACAACCTTATAATAAGCACTATTCCATGCTGAACTTCACTTGAAGTCACAAAAGTTCAACAAAAGGCGATATACATAATAAATCGACATAAAAATGGATATTTTTGAAAGAAATCACTGCTTATAATGCTAATCCCATTACTCCACAGCCATAATATGACCACTATAGACATAACAATATATTGTCTGACACTTAACATACACAAATTTTTACGCTATACCCCAATTTTGGACGATTAAAAAATCTGATTTTAATTTTTTTAATTGATTACTTTTAATTAAAATCGAGGCGTTTAAAAAATGGATTTTTTTCTAAGCCTAGTTGATTGTAAAATTGCATACTTGCCGCTTAACTATAGATTTTAAAGACTAGAAAATGATATGCCCCAGCAGATTTATCAGCAGAGTTTAACATACGTGAATGTGCTTCCATTTATTATAGGTCTTCAATTTGCTTTATACAGACCTCACTCAAACTGAAATTGATTAAATTTTAAAATAATGTCTATCTTGTCCGTGCGAAATCAGTGTAAGTGACACAAAAATAAACAGCGCATATGAAGTCCATACTTGAATAAGTCCCCGGTTGGAATAAAAATGCCTTTAAATGAGCCACCCCAGTGTTGGAATGCCGCCTTTCAATGTTCCATATTTGCGAATTGGATCTTCACTGATTTTTTGTGCTCTTTTGAGCTTTTTTAAATCGGTCGAAAAGTTTTGACGCTATTTGAGTGTAATTAGCAGGTTCACATATTTTTTTTAGAAAAATAAGTTTGAAATAAATGCTTGCATTAAGTCTGCATCTTGGGTTCGCGGGGGTTCAATATATAGGCTTTTCCGAGGTATTGAAGGAAGAAAAGGGAAAAAATCGCTAAAAGGAGGAGAAAAACCGCTAAAAATAGGTATATAAGTACATATAGTACAAAAAATAGCCAAAAATAGGCGATATGGAACATGAATTAGAATTTCGAAGCTGAAAAACTATAAAAAGTACGAAAATTAGCGATTTTGAACAAAAATTTTGGCAAAATTTCTTTAAAATCGATAGATAGATAGATAGCTGGACAATTTGGGGGGGGGGGGTTAGGGGGTAGTAGCCAAAATTTTCGCCTCGGGATAGATAGATAGAAAGCTGAGCGGCCTCCGGGATAGATAGATAGATAGCTGGAGCGTTTGGGGGGGGGTAACCCTCCACCCCCGCAACCCCCCCGCCCCAACCCCCCCATACTGAACCCCTGACCCCAACCCCCCAGAAAATTTTTCAGCTATTTATCCCTCCGGAGGAGCGATTTCTATCTATACAACTACCCAGAGGGCCGAAATCAAGGAGACCCCTGGCCTTGATTCACTACGCCAGGGACGTAGCCAGGATTTTTGAGCGGGGGGGGCGGATTGTATACGGAGCCCGGCGAACGGGGGGGGGCGGCGCCCCCCCCCCCTAAAATTTTGCCTCTGCAGTAGGGGATTGGCGCCATGGCGCCAGCGCCATTCGTAGGCGTGACGCCATGGCGCCGCTGGCGCTGGCATTGGCGCCAAAACAGTTGTATACGTCTGTATCTTACAGGCATATACAGCGACAAGGACGGAATTTAGGGGGGTTTTACTGGCTTTGAGGCCGCGGATACTGGTCAAATGAAAATATATGTCGTGTGACGGTAAAATGCGCGCTTGCGCGCAAAAATTTTTAAAACTGTGATAAAAGCGTCTTCTGGAAGTGCCATTTTTGGCACATTTTTTGGCCCGGCCCGGGAAGGGGGGGGGGGCGGCCGCCCCCCCCCCCGCGCCCCCCCCCTGGCTACGTCCTTGCACTACGCAATCATTCCATTCCCAGTTTTATTTGTGAAAAATGTAGCAATTGTTCCGTTTAATAGTGGCATAAACATTTGAGGCGTCCAGGTCCAATTCTAAAAGTCGACGAGTCCAAAATATGAAAATTTCGAGTCAGACCCGGAAACGTCATCTTGGGCTACTTCCGCGCCTTTTTCATCATTTGACCATCAATTTTTTGACCTCACATGCCCATATGGCAAAGTGCCAAATTTGATATCTTTGGGAAAAAATGCAAACAATTTGGGCAAGAATTCGACAAGTCCACTTAGTTTTGGGCTAAAAGTCCATCCTCCGCATCCTTTTTTATGGGAAAAAACGCAAGAAATGTGATAAGTCCACTGTGGACACCGATTTGTAAAAGTCGACAAGTCCATAAATTTCCCATAAGGCAGCAGCATTCTCGTTGCCGGGAACAAAAATGTTGTCACGTGCAAGAAGTCGACAAGTCCATTTCCCTCCCAAAAACAGTTTTGCTCTGACCGAATAGAATTTTATGGACACCCCATTTTTCACATATATTTAGGTTGAGAGCAGGGGCTGAAAATTTGACACTTTATTGTCAACATATGGAATTTAATGCAAAGCATGAGAGAGCCAAATTAAACACGCACCACGGGCCTGGAATTGGGTATGAAACTTAAAATGCGATTTACTCAAAATCACATTTTGTGGACTTGTCGACTTAGACTTAGACGCCTCATTTGGATTGTATTGACGTTTTGCGCGCGCCTGGCCGACACAACCGAATAAAATTCGTTTCCCATTTATTCACATTTGTGATCGTTCTGCAGTGGCACACGTAAATGTTGTCGTTGCTCGCATTTGTTTCTATGCAAATTTCCATTTTCTGCTTTGTAACAAAATATATTTTCTGCTATCTGTAGTTCTTTCACAATTTCTTACCTCGCTAATTTCTGGCAGCCTCAGAAGCTTATTCTCTCGGACGTGCGAAACGCATTTCTTATCACCGTGGATCCAGTGTACGGACGGCCAGCACTGTGTTCAAGCGCTTCTTTTTAAAACGTCGCTTTTTTAAAAAGCGCCAGAGTGACAATTTTCATTTTTTTGCACTTAATTTTCTAAGTTGCGTTCATTGAGGCGAACAAACCTCACATATGACACTAGATTTTGTGCATATTGAAGTGTTTGAATTTCAGCCACTTATAATTGTGGCGTATAATATTGCACTTCAGATGTATTTACGTATCATTCCACTCTTTCCTTATTTCCTGGAGTGTGCATTTACATTATGTTTTTAGGTATGTTTGTTACATGATAAATACATAAAAATATAAACACCTTCCCGGCCAGACCCGGCACCCTATTTTCGATTTCACTTGGGTGCGCTAGCTTCCGCTGCGGTGGGTAGGGTTCAAACGGGATCCCGATCCCGATCCCGGATCCCGTGAAATTCCGGGATTTTGCAATCCCGATCCCGATCCCGAAAATTTTCAAATCCCGATCCCGATCCCGAGAAACTCCCAAGTCCGGGATCCCGATCCCGCGAAAATTAGTAAAATTTTAAAAAGTGAAAAATGACGTTTTTGCATGCAAAAATGTGAACAAAAAAACCCCAGCGTCCATTTTATACAACTTTTCTGGCATCCAACAGTGTTTTGAGACCTTTATGAACAACTGTGGATGCCAGAACATTGGCCAAAATCTCTATCCCAAGACCCCAATCCCGACCCCGAAAAAATGCCAATCCCGATCCCGATCCCGTGACCCCAATCCCGGCCAATCCCGATCCCGATCCCGAAATCTCAAAAAAACAATCCCGATCCCGATCCCGAAAAGTCAATCCCGTTTGAACCCTAGCGGTGGGAGTAGCGAGCTGCAAATGGGGGTGGGGTACTCAACCCCCTCTACACTGTATCAATGGGCGGGACAACGGCCATCACTACAGGGTGGCTCGCTATATACGCAAAGTTTTTTGTGGCTATTTCGGTGTCCCACCCAGATTTTCACACTAAAGATACCGCAAGACCAATGGAAACAATCTGCAATGGATATGTGAAATCAGTGGTTTAGTGGGGGGATTACCCCACCCCCCCAAATCCGCCAGCTATCTATCTATCCCGGAGGCTGCTCAGCTATCTTTCTGTACCGGAGGCAAAATTACAAGAACCCCCGCGGGGGTCCAAATCTACAAAACCCCTGTATGAAATTGCGTGCTTGCATGCAAAAAATTGCGAAATACAAAGTGCATCAGTACAAAAATTTGGCTGATGTTTTTTAAACGGTTTCGATACCCATGTTTTTAAATGACATTTTTTTAAATAAACAGTTGAAAACATCGGCCATCCCTAAACGTTTGAACAAAACCCGACAATCCCTACGTAAAGCCAGTATATTTTGGAGCAACATGCACATTCAACCGGTATCAGGTAAACGTTTTTATTTCGTGATTAATTAAAAATGAATACATTTTTGCAACTACGCACGAGCGTAGATACGTAATATCGTTTTTTTCAGAAACAAAGAATGTCAATAGTAAGCTAAGCTATTTGTCTATTTGTATTTTTCACTTTTCATTTCAAAAAGCATCACCGGTCCGATTTTGTCCATGAAAATCCAACATGACATTTTCAGTGAGAAAATATGTATTTTAAAATACATGGGTTTCATTCTCATTTTTATTCCTGCGATTTGAGTGGGAAAGATAATAAATAATAACTATGGAATGACAGATGTTTTGCACATAAATATGTAAATACTTGCATTGTTTACGCTGATAACCTTGGGTAGCATGAAAATACAAACATAAGTGCCTGCTGAATATTTATTTACTTTACTTCCTTTTCATCGCAAGGTCGATTTTTTTTTGGTTTGAAAGGTTCCATATACCAAACTGAAAAGTTACACTTTTATGTTCTAATTAATTACTGTGTGTATAAGCAGCAGCGTTTACACGGTTTCGTGTGCCATTTTGCATTTTTCATTGAATTTTTTCCTTCAATTATTCCTATAATATTTATGTCATTGCATCTTGAAAATGTCATCCTTTACAAGTCCATTCCGAGGTCTTGGGAACATATTCTGTGTTGGGCATTTTCACCTGTGAATAGTGATGGAATGGCGCCGTGCAGGGGTATCTTGAATTTTGACCCTCTGAGTGGTTGGATAGATAGCAAATCGCTCCTCCGGAGGGATAGATAGCTGAAAAAATTTCTGGGGGGGGGTTGGGGGGGGGGGTTGTGGTGGTTCGATATAATGGCTTTTTCGGGGGATAGAAGGAGGAAAAGGGAGAAAAATCGCTAAAAGTAGGTGTAAAATAGCTCAAAATGCGTATACAAGAGCATATAGTACTTAAAATAGCTGAAAATAGGCAGTTAGACGCATGAACTAATGATTCCGGAGGTGAAAATCTATATATAGGTATGAAAAATGGCGATTTTGAGCGAAAATTGGGGTATAGTTTCTGAAAAATCGCTCCAGATAGGTAGATAGCTGGGCGATTTGGGGGGGGGGGGGTTTAGGGGGTAGTAGCCCAAAATTTTGCCTCCGGGATAGATAGATAGCTGAGCGGCCTCCGGGATAGATAGATAGCTGGGCGGTTTGGGGGGGGGGAACCCCCCCCCCCCAACCCCCCCCCCCATTCGAGACCCCTGGCGCCGTGACGCTTGCGCCTTGGAGGGTGCCATGGAGGGTGCCAGGGGCTTGGCGGCGCCCTTTCTCGTGGCGCCCCGTTTCCCAGTCACCCCATCGGTCCTTTTTCCGTGGCCCCTCGGCGCCTGGCGCGCAATCCTAAAAGGGGGCCACAATGGCGCCAACATAAAATATGTAAAAACGAGAAATTGTAAAAACGAGTGCATCAAAAATTGATTTCGACTGAAAATTGCTGACTTGAGTGGCGATTTTACATCTCTACTTATACGGCACTTATGTATTCGTTGCATGTACTTATTTACAGTGTGTTCTAAGCAGGGCTTGGACCACCACTTAAGAAATATTTTGTTGCAAATGTTATAAAAAATTTACACAACATCGGACCACCCCGTAAAATATGAGAACCGACTTGATGCAATATTTACCGTTTCCTTTTTTGTTTATTTGCCCGAACTTTCAGCTTTTAGGCAATATTTCGATGTGAGCGTTTTATGTTACTGTACATAGGGTTGGAAAAAAAACGTTTTTTTTTAACTCGATGTTTTTTTTAAAAAAAACAACGTTTTTTTTATAAAAAAAAACGTTTTTTTTAAAAGCTCCCAGATATGGCCTAGTGTCAACATATATAGGTATATCAGACACTGGCAATACTCTGTGATGTTAAATATGACCATATAATGGCTGTGGAGCCATGGGATAGCATTATAAGTGGTGATTTGTGTCAAAAATATCCATTTTTCGTCGACATATCGTTTGTATATCGCCTTATAGTCGAATGTTCGTGACTTCAGGTAAAGTTTGGCACAGAATGGTGATCAAACAATGTTATAAAAGGAGGTTGTTACTTTGGGAGTGAAGTTACACATTGTGGAGGTACATGGAAGCACATTACCTCAATATTATATATTACAGCAACATATGTCGGCTTATTCACCCATGGTAGCACATAGAAATGGATGTTTTGATACTAAAAATGCAACAAAACCAATGAAAACAACCACCAATGTCAATTTGTGTGTGAAATTGCGTGCTTGCGCGCAAAAATTTTGCAAAATACCTAGTGCTTAGTACTAAAAATTTCAGCCGATGTTTTTTTTTAAAAAAAAACATTTCGGACGTCATGTTTTTTTTAAAAAAAACAACGTTTTTAAAAAAAAAAAAACGTTTAAAAAAAACATCGGCCAACCCTAACTGTACATGTATAATTTATTTTTTAATGTAGATAAACACGTGGGGGCTATATTTCTACCTTATTTCTTTAACTTCGAAAGAATTAACATTTATTTCTGGCAAATTTCCAATTTTCGGAATCATTCATCGATTTCACTAGTCCCATTGGTTTTTAATAGCAAGTAATGAAATCAGGGTCTACAAGATTTTGGCCCTTGCGGGTGCTGGATAGATAGCAAATCTGTCCTCCTGAGGGATAGATAGCTGAAAATTTTCCTGGGGGGGGGCTCGCGGGGGCAAAATATATAGGCTTTTTCAGTGCATAGAAGGCAGAAAGGGGGAAACATCGCTAAAAACAGGTTAAAAGTTCCCAAAATAGACTGAAACTGGCTAAAAATTGGTATATAAACTAGTGTATGTGCGAAAGCCGCGATTTTGAAGGTGACAAACTATAAAGTGGTATGAAAATTAACGAAATTGTGCAAAAATTGGGGAAAAATTTCTCAAAAATCGCTTAAAAATCAAAACTTTTCAGTTCTTACTTCTTCATTTATTTCACTTTATCTTTTTTCCTCTCACATCTAAATTTTTTTTTTACTTCCCGACTTGCAGAATTCGCACCTGGCGTCGCAAAAAAGTTTTTACTGAACCTAACTGTACGTCTAGGCTGTGCTACAAATTTTCCTCGCATATGCCACCTTAGGCAGCTTCCTATGTTTTTTTGTGAGGTAAAGGAAATGCGCCACCATTTATGTTCTTTTAGGATAGTTCCATTTTTTCTCTAGCAAATCGTTTGTCTGTAGATGTGTTGTCGATTTTATACTTTTTATTTAGGTGTAGAAGTGCTAGTGTTACATAGGTAGAGAAGAGCATTATTTTGAGAAAGTACCCTGAAAAATATATAAAAAGACTGAAAACTAGTCAATTTTTAGTGAAACTGCACCAAAAACGACAAAAAATTTGAACTTTGAACATAAATAGGGTTCAAACGGGACTGATTTTTCGGGATCGGGATCGGGATTGGGGTTTCGGGACCGGGATCGGAATCGGGATTCATTTTTTGAGAGCTCGGGATTGGGGTATCGGGACCGGGATAGGGATCGGGATTGGCATTTTTTCGGGATTAGGATTTTGAATTGCAAACTTCAGATAGGTGTCCTATGGAGTCTACTCTATTGTGTTAAGATTTCACTGTGATAGCTCAACCGTAGCTCAAGCTATCGCGTTTTTCCAGCGTAACTGACAATGCCCACCCATGTACATAAAACTACAGGGGTGGGCATCTTCAGTTACCGCTGGAAAAACGCGATAGCTTGAGCTACGGTTGAGCTATCACAGTGAAATTTTAACACAATAGAGTAGACTCCATACAGGGCCGTATCCAGGGGGGGGGGGGGGGGCGGGGGGGGCTGCAGCCCCCCCCCTTCCCGGGCGAGACCAGAAAGTGACCGGAAAATGCGACTTTCTTAACGTCCGTGTAAAAATTTTTTGCGCGCAAGCGCGCATTCTTCACCAGACATAAGGTATTCTCATCAGATTTGCTCCATGTGACCGCAAATCGTTATAAATACATTCAATGTTGCGCTTTTTGCTGTTTTGTATGTGTATTTACATACATATACAGCGTTCCATGGCAATGGCGCCAACGCCAATGGCGCCATGGCGTGGCGTCTACTAATGGCGCCAGCGCCATGGCGCCATTCCGCCACTATGTAGCAAAAATTTTAGGGGGGGCTCCCCCTCGTCGGCCTCCGTAAACAAGCAGCCCCCCCCGCTCAAAAATCCTGGATACGTCCCTGACTCCATAGGACACCTATTCTGAAGTTTGCAACCCAAACGGCCACATTTTGGGTGAGTAGTGGAACACACCGTTTTTAGTGTAATTTTGTGACTAGGCGTCACCCATAGGATAAATCGAGGGTGGCATTTGAGGGGGGGGGGTCACCGGTCTTTGGTGTTGTCCCATTCTGTCGTACATTGGCCGATTTGGATGCCCTTTGAGTATGTTGGGGTTTGGGGTCGGGGCTACAACCAAATTCTTTGTTTTTCTCGAATAGTCCCCCAGTCCTGAGATAACGGGGGTCAAGTCACAAAATTACACTAAAAACTGTGTTCCACAACTCACCCAAAATGTGGCCGTTTGGGTTGCAAACTTCAGAATAGGTGTCCTATGGAGTCTACTCTATTGTGCTAAAATTTCACTGCGATAGCTCAACCGTAGCTCAAGCTATCGCGTTTTTCCAGCGGTAACTGAAAATGCCCATCCCTGTACAATTCATGGTAATGGGCACTGCATTGAGTACATTTATAGGGTCTCTAACATAGTTGTTAAAACGGGGGGTGCACTGATACGCACATCTGCCCGTTACGCACATTTGCCCGTTTTTTTCACTTGACACTTTTCCAAGTGATTTTCAGATATGAGTGATATGAAAAAATTTGCGCAATGACATTACTGAACTTTTTTCACTTCACTCATATCTGAAAATCACTTGAAAATGTGTCAAGTGAAAAAAACAGGCAGATGTGCATAACGGGCAGATGTGCGTATAAGGCCTGCCCCGTTAAAACGTATTTACGTTTTGAAAGTACTCGAGTACAGAAAACGTATTTCAGATAGGCTTTGTTACAGGCATTTTCAAGACAAAGATGTGGAAAAAGGGAGAGAAAAAGTGAAAAATAGGATTTTTTCCAAAAATAGCTTTAACTAGGTAAATAAGACATGAACTAGTGAATTTGAAGGTTAAAATGGTCAACAAGGTTCCAAAGTAGATGATTTTGAGTGAAAATTGTGCAAAATTCAAAAAAAATACTCACTTTTACGTTTTCTGGGGCAAAAAGTATTTTACTCATGTTTACTCATGAGTAAAAGTAAAAAAAATACTTTACGTTTTTGTACTCAGGGGGTGAGTAAAAAATGCTTTACGTTTACGTATACTTTGAAAAAAGTTCGGTACTTTTAACAACTCTGGTCTCTATGCCCATATAGCAGAGATATAATCACTGCACTTGCGCGCAAGATTTTTGCAAACTGCCAGCAAAATTGTCATATAAAAGTGCCATTTCTGGCATTTTTTATGTCTGGTCGAGGGCGATGAATTTTTCCGGGATCGGGATTGGGATTTTCAAAATTTCGGGATCGGGATCGGGATTGCGTTTTTCATATTTCGGAACCGGGATTGAGGTTTCGGGATCGGGATCCGGATCGGGACCACAAAATCCCGAAATTTCTCGGGATTCGGGATCTGGATCCCGTTTGGACGCTACTTCTTAATCCCCATAAAGTAATTTTTCCGCCGCAATTAATTTATGGTCTTTTACTAATTAGTAATTAGTAATAGACCATAAATATTTCTGCACGTTTAATCAATCAGTGCCATAAATCCCGTCACAATTGACGCAACGCCCGCCATGTTATTTTAATTTGAATTTCTAACCCACCACACAAAAATATGAAGTACAATCATGCATAAACTTATCTTGGCATCGTTCCAAATGCAATTCAATCTGCAAAACGGCGACATAAGTCTCATCTTTTCTGCATTGTCAAGCCGAGCGCCTGCACCTTTGCTGCATCTTCGTGGATTGCCGAAGTCACTTTGCCACAATCAGATGGCTCCGTCTATGTGTGTGTGTGTTGCGTGCACATGCGCTTCCAGGGCTCAGTTCCAATTGGAACGTAAGGTGACCGACGTGGTCCTGCACACACTAGTTGACGACAACACCAAATGTGCGCTGGTTCACATCCCAATTTCAAAGCTCTCGTGACTCAACAAACGTCGTTCTAATCCACAAGTGTTGAATCATGTTGAAAATGAAACTATAGTGTTGAAACAAATATTGCAGTATGTGCAATGTACGACCCCGATATATGAAATATGTGTATTCACGAACTGATGCTACTCATTAGCAAGCTTTGAATTGGGACGGGAACCAGCAGACATTTAGTGTCCTTGCCAACTAGTGCGGGGACTTAATCACTTGTCAGGCGCTCTACGTTTCAATTGACTCTGACCCCAGGCCGATGCATCTTTGCACGGCACTGCCCGTGTGTTGTGCGCTGTGCGGGGCAACGCTTTTGGCTTAGGGGGTCTGTTTTTGCATATGGATGATCTTTGCAACCTGGGGTCTATTTTATGACTGCATGTAAATAAAAATTGTCATTGCTGATATAAATAATATTGACATAAAATCAGTTAGACTTATCTAAAACAAAAATGTACAGTTAAAATTAGGGATGGCCGGGTTTTTTCAAAGTTTTTTAAACTCAACCATCAAGACCGTTTTTTTAAACCTCTGGCAAAGGTTTTAGTACTAAGCACGAAGTATTTTGCAATTTTTTTTAATTCCAATTTGTTTTATGCGAATATTTTATCAAAAATGTCAGTTTAAATATATATATTTTTTCACACATTTATGTTCTAAACCATCAAAATTTCGCATCAACTGTTCAAACACCATGGTTGCAAAAGTCAACTAAATGTGACATAACTTTGGGTTATCACTAAAAGTTAGCCCCTTTTACTTGTGTATCAGCAGTCACAGCTCGTTTTATGTATCCCAATATATGTATTTATTTTATGTATGCACACAAAGTGCACAATGGCTGGTGGATTGGGGGCTGTCATTTTGCAATGGCATTGTGCATTATTTTCTGCTTGTTCGGGGACTGACAATGACTTTTGGAATGAAATCTGGGGAATGGCAATACTGTGGTTTTACACACTACATACTAGTTGATGGCCAAGCTTTCAGCAACTGATTAATCTGTTTTAAACACAATTGAGTTCCCCATAATCATTTTTTCGATCTACGTCAATAAGTCCAAAATTGAAGCTCATTCTGAAACTCATTCTGGTAAACTCAAATGTGTCCAAAGCTGATTTACCAGTTTCCGAAGAGGGTCCCCCATTAAGACAAAAGCGCTTAAAGACAACGATAGCTTTAAGACAACATAAACGCTCATTAAGACAAATCTACTTTGATACAACAATTGGTGCATTAGGACAACACTTGTCGCTTTAATACAATGCTTGTCGGTGTAATACAACATAAATAGTTGTTCATACATTAATTTTGTGCATGGAGCCAACCAGGGGTCTAAAAGCTACAAGAAGGTATGAAAATTAGCGATTTTGAGTGAAAATTGGGGCAAAATTTTTTAAAAATATTTGTATGGATATCAAAAAGTTTAATGATCAAAAGCAGGGACGTATCCAGTGGGGCTGCAGTAGTTTGAGTGCCTTTATGAGCTGTTTTATCCATCGTTTTGTCAAAATCCAAAAAGCGTGAAGACTCCTTTACATGCATATTTTGACTTAAAACAGCCATCAAAAAAGCATACAGTAAAATACAGTTAAGTAAAATCTGCATAAAGGCACCTTAATTTATTGTGTGATATATAGGGTTGGCCGATGTTTTTTAAACGTTTTATAAATAAAACATTTTTTTACAAACACGAGGTCCGAAACGTTTTTTTTAAACGCGAGGTCCGAAACGTTTTTTTTAAACATCGGCCGAAATTTTTAGTACTAAGCACTAGGTATTTTGCAAAAATTTTGCGCGCAAGCGCGCAATTTCACACACAAATTGACATTGGTGGTTGTTTTCATTGTTTTTTTTTGGCATTTTTAGTATCAAGGCATCCATTTTATGTGCTACCATTGGTAAATAAGCCATCATATGTTGCTGTAGTAAACACCTTCCCGGTCACCTCCGGCACCCTATTTTTGATTTTACTTGTGACATCCTATCTCCAGTTATAGGGCACGCCAGAAGCTGAAACTTGGGGTAGATCAAGGACGTACGCAGGGGGGGGGGGGCGGCCGCCCCCCCCCCGTTCCCGGGCCGGACAGTAAAATTTGCCAGAAATGGCACTTTTCTGAGGCGAACTTGTGGGCACTTTGAAAATTTTCTTGCGCGGAAGCGCGCAAATCCCCACCCCATTGTTTAATATGTATTTTCAGGTGTCAAATTCCATTAGAAAAGCGTCCAACAGTGCAAAAAGCGGACCTAGTACCATACATAGGTATCAATAGATACCTATATGGTAGACGTTAGCGCCAACGCCAACGTCAATACTGCCATGGCGCTGGCGCCTACATATGGCGCCAGCGCCATGGCTCCATTCCTTTACTATAGGGCCAAATTTTAGGGGGGGGGGGCGCCGCCCCCCCGTTTGCCGGGCTCCGTATACGATCCGCCCCCCCCGCTCAAAAATCCTGCGTACGTCCCTGGGGTAGATATTGGCGCAACCCCCCTCTACTTCGCATGAATTGAGGGGTCGCGGCGACCTCTTACAGGGTGGGTCGTGCTAAGTGCCAAAAATTTTATTGGCTGTTTTGATGTCCCGCACAGGTCCGGCACTCACTTATTTCTGAGCTGTGGGAGGGGCATAAATCTAAAATTTTGGGGATGTTTTACCAACACCCCTCCCCTACTATACACTATTCAATAATGTGAGATTAATGTGAAAAATTTCTTAATAATTATCTTATTCTCTAAAAAAACACCACCCCCCCAATAGATGAAATTTTTGATTTATACCCCTTCCACAGCTCAGAAATAAGTGGGTGCCGGACCTGTGCGGGACACCAAAACAGCCAATAAAGATTTTGCACTTTGGGCGACCCACCCTGAGAGGGGTCGCCGCCACCCCTCCATTTCATACAAAGTAGAGGGGGGTTAGACGTCCCTGATCAAAAGGGTTGTCGAAAATCGCTTTTAAAAGATACATACCAACCATAGGTGCAATACCCTGTTATCATGGTGTCCACATCTGATATTGTTTCAAACTTTTGCATCAATGTCCACTCAAAATTGTTGTGCAATGTCCACTCAAAACTGTTGATACACTAATCACTAAAATCCCTATGAAACTCAATGAACATTTCTTGTCTCTCCCAAAAAATATCCATCACAAACTTGTTTTGTTTACATTGGGCAGCGAGATGATTTCTGTTCGTGAAGTTGTGTTCAAAAGAAATTAGTAATGACAAATCATTGTTTGAAAAAAATTCAGTGAAAATTGCGTAAACTGTCAGCCTTTGTTTAGACCCAACACTGTGATTTTCCATAGTGAATACTTAAAAAACATGAAAAAAATTAGCATAATCTTCCACACTTTTCCCATTATCATTGATATTTTTACCACCCTGGGGCATACTTTTCCATTTGTTTGCTAAATCTTTGAATACTTTTTCATCGGTAATGAAAATGTGTTTCACATCAAATACGTTAACATAAATAAATCACTCACTGAGAAATGTTCTCCGGATAATCGGATCGCGTGCAAATTGCATTTGCCACAGTAATCTAGTGAATATTTTGCCGAGTCAAAAAATTGATGAAAATTTGATGAGCGGAATCAAATTTGATAAATGAAATGGATCGGCTTCTATTGTAGTTTGACATGCAACATGCGTTTTTTTTGTAAACATTCGTAGTTTTTAAAATAGCAGCTAGGAGTCGATATTCGATATATTTTTTTCAGAAACTCGATATCGATATTCGATGCTCGATATTTTGTTCTGAAACTCGCTTTTGATATTAAAAATGTTCGATATTCGTTATCGATATTTCGCTATTTAGATTTTGGTACAGCAAGACAGGATTTTTGAGTGGGGGGATGGATTGTATACAGAGCCCGGCGAACGGGGGGGCGGCACCCCCCCCCCCCCAAAAAAAAAAAAAATTGGCCCCTATACTTGCGGTATGGCGTTATGGCGCTGGCGCCATTTGTAGGTGCCACGCCATGGCGTGATTGGCGTCGGCGTTGGCCCCAATGCCTACAATATAAGGATAATTTTAGACCAAAATGTATAAATTTGTACTTAGTTTAGTAATTTGAAGCGGTATTTATATTCATGCAACAGTTTGAGTTTACAGGAATATCGTCTTAGGGGCCAATGGGCAATGTGCCCTGTATCTAGTGTGAGTGGGCCAGACAAATAAAGAGGTCATGTCCAGAAAATCAAAAATCACAGTTTAATCACAACCACAATTGAGGTAATCACAAAGTTTAAAATCATTGTTAACATGGTACTGTGGCACATGTCTGTATATTGAGGGTAATCTTTGTGTGGGGGAGTGGGCAGGGGGTCAAAATATACCCCCTAATTACCAGTGGGTCAAAATATGGCTTTGGGCAAGCCACAAGGACTTAATTTTTTGAAAAAGCACCAACACAAGTGTATTCATCACTTGTGTTGTCACCACACCAAAACATGGCTGCACACTTCACCACAGCTATATTTTGTGTGGTTTTTTGAAAATTCTCATTTATATTTTCCGGGAAAAAATTGGCAAAAAATCTTCATTTATCTGTAGCAGCAGAACAGGGGGGTGCCATGGGGTGCCACTTGGCAGCCTATGGCACCCCCCTGTTCTGCTGCTACAGATAAATGAAGATACTTATATGTAGGCAAATGTTGTGGGCACCCCCACAACAAATGGCAGCCATATTGGGCTGCACGTTTTCCTGTGAGATTGTTATGAAAAATGAGGTACCTGATTTCTCATTTAAATCTTCCACCAGTTTACTAACGGAATTTTGTTGGGTCATATATCAGCTTTGAGTACATTTTAGTTTACCAGAATGAGTTTCTTTGAATTTCTGCCAACTGTAGTTGATAGACACCTCATTCAGCTATGCTCAAACGCTCATTTACTATATGTTCAGTTTAGTGGGGCAAACTAGTGTGTGCAGCGCCAATGAGCAGTCTCAACCATCGTTGTCGGAAATCGAGAATGATTCATTCTGGTGAACTACTGGGGAACTTCTGCTTATTCTGGTATTTCCAACAGATTTATCAGTTTCCGTCACAAACTAGTCTGCGGAACCACAGTGTGTGTGGCGAATCAAAATGAAATGAATCGTTTTACCGAAAACGCGTTGGCCCTGTGCTCGGACTCAATAAACTAACTGGCGCCAGCGCCAGGCTTTCTTTGGCGCTGTGGCCATCAATTTTATTCCTTCCCATCTGTGCCCGCGCATTCTTTGCGGTAACTATAAAAAGGCGCCAGTACGAAATTGCAATTTTAATGCGACGCACCTCAGTAGCGGCATTTTGTGCCAATGAAGCCAATATGCACATGCAGCAGCTGCAGCGCGCCGGTTTTCATGCTTAAAAAGGTTGTTGTTCAATTCGTCACAGGATAACTCGACCCGGAACAATTTGACACAGAGTTGCATTTTCGTCGCGGACACTTTAACACATACCCATCTGGGCACATGACCTTTATGGCACACAGGGGTCTCCTAGATTGCGGCCCTCCGGGCTGTTGCATAGATAGCAAATGCAGAGGGATTGATAGCTGAAAAATTTTCTGGGGGTTGGGGGGGCTTGGACGGGGTAAAATATATAGGCCTTTTGCGGGGTGAAGAAAGAATAAAAGTGAGAAAAATCGCTAAAAGTAGGTGAAAAATCGTTAAATATAGATATATAAGCACATATATAGCCTAAATAGCCGAAAACAGGCAATAATGAACATGTAACGATGTTGGAGGTGAAAATCTATAAGCAGGCATAAACATTAGCAATTTTGAGCAACAATTATGGCAAAATTTCTCAAAAATCGCTCCGGATAGGTAGATAGCTGGGTGATTTGGGGGGGGGGGGTTAAGGGGATCGTAGCCAAAAAAAATTGCCTCCGGGATAGATAGATAGCTGTGCGGTTTGGGCGGGGGGGGGGGTAACCCCCCCCCCCAACCCCCGCCCCCATTCAGGACCCCTGATGGCACAATGCCAATACATGATGTACATTTCTGGCTTAGATTTATATATTTGGGTATTGCTAACAGCAATTTATAAAATTTTAAATGTAAAATTGCATATAATTGCCTTAAAATTCATATAATGATCACAACCATAATTTTTTTGCATCTGTGACCATAAATAGATTACTAGTGACATTTTCTTTGTGAGTAGTTGGACACAGAACAAAACATTTTATCATGGCTAAGGGCCTGTTCGGCAAGAAGCAAAGTTTTAACTTAACTTTTAACTCTTATCTTTGCCACTTGCGGAAGCAGTACCAGGTACCACTTCTGCAAATTGATAAGTGAGAAGTTAAATGAGAAGTGAGAAGTGAACTTAGAAGAAAATTGGCAAAAGCAAATAGAAATGGCAAGTAGATTGGCAAAAGCGAAGTGAAAAATACAAATAAAATGTAATTTTCCTTCGCTTTTGCCAATTTCCTTCTCAATTCACTTCGCATTTGTCATTTTACTTCTCTATTCTCAATTTGCGGAACTGGCCCCAGATTGCCTGTGACGAGTCGTCCCCATGCCGTAGAATTTATGGCTGCTCGCAGCTGCAAGTGCTGTCCGTTTCCTTCCCCCCAACTGCTTAGTTTCACTGCGTTGCATTGCTCATGCACAACATACACTTATGTATGGCAGATTCGACTATTGGGGGGGGGGATTTGGGGGTCTCCAAGTTTTTTGAAGGGGGGGGGGGAATGGGACTGGATTTTCGGTATAGGTATCGAAAAAATTTCGACTTTTCGTTGGTTTCCGGATACATGATCTGTTATTTTCAGTTCATTTTATCTGTTGTGGATTGTGATTCGGGATAAGGGTTGGCCGATGTTTTTTTTCAAACGTTTTTTATTTAAAAAAACGTTGTTTTTAAAAAAAACGATGTCCGAAACGTTTTTTATTTAAAAAAACCATTGGCCGAAATTTTTAGTGCTAAACACTAGCTATTTTGCAAAAATTTTGTGCGCAAGCGCGCAATTTCACACACACAAATTGACATTGATGGCTGTTTTCATTGCTTTTGTGGCATGTTTAGTATCAAAGCATCCATTTCTATGTGCTACCATGGGTTAATAAGCCGTCATATGTTGCTGTAGTATATAATATTCAGCTAATGTGATTCCATCTACCCCCACAGTGTGTAACATCACTCCCAAAGTAACAGATTGTATACAGAGTGCAGGCAATGGGGGATAGCACCACCCCCCTCCCCCTTAAAATTTGACCCATGTATTAAGGGAACGGTGCCATAGCGCTTGTGCCATTCGTAGGCGCTATGAAATTTTTAGTACTAAGCACTAGGTATTTTGCTAAAATTTCGTGCGCAATTTCACACACAAGTTGACATTGGTGGTTGTTTTCATTGGTTTTGTGGCATTTTTAGTATCAAAGTATCCATTTCTATCTGCTACCATGGGTTAATAAGCCGTAATATGTTGCTGTATATAATATTGAGGTAATGTGCTTCCATGTACCTCCACAGTGTGTAACTTAACTCCCAAAGTAACAACCTCCTTTTATAACCTTGTTTGATCACGCCAAACTTTACCTGAAGTCACGAACATTCGACTATAAGGCGATATACAAACGATATGTCGATGAAAAATGGATATTTTTGACACAAATCACCACTTATAATGCTATCCCATGGCTCCACAGGCATTATATGGTTATATATAACATCACAGAGTATTGCCACTGTCTGATATACCTATATATGTTGACACAAGGTCATATCTGGGAGCTTTTAAAAAAAACGTTTTTTATTTAAACAAACGTGTTTTTTCTAAACGTTTTTTTAATAAAAAATCATCAAGTTAAAAAAACAACGTTTTTTTCCAACCCTAGATGGATCAATTTTTTACATTTTAGGAGTACCCAGATATTTCGGTCAGGAAAACGTAACAAAACATAATGGTATTTTTGGAAAACGTTAACATAAATGTAAATATAAATACCTGAATAAACAGGTATTTCAGGTAAATGTAAATACGTTTTTGCAACACTGATGGATACATGACTGAAACTCTGTTTTGTGGGAAGGGGTTCAATATATAGGCTTTTTCAAGGTGTAGAAGGTAAAAATGGAAAAATCACTAAAAAAAGGGAAATATTCCCAAAAAATAGGTATACAATCTCAAATTCAGCCTTTAGGCTTTGATTTTTGGCTTATGATTTTGAAGGTGGTAATCGCAATAGGCAAAAAAAATAAAAAATCGTGTGAAGTAAACTTAATAAGTAACATTTTACATGTCACCTGGCTATCACTTTTTAGTTTTCCTCCCACTTGTCTACTCATCAAATGGCCGAAAAATGACGTATTTTTATACGCAATCATTGTTTTTCATTTTTGGCGCCAGGCGTCAGCTCAAAATCCGAAAACCAACATACAACCTGAAATGTGGCGCTGCAGCATTCGGTTGAACCATAAAATTGTTATGTCTGCATGATTTGCAGAATGTGCTTTTTGATATTTGCTAATTTTCTGGCCTTTGTGTGTCTATTTTTTAGCTAATACATGACTAATGATGACAAATCAAGATTTCACTATACAGAAAATCTAAAGTATCATACCAATTTAGGGTTCGAACGGGATTGACTTCGGGATCGGGATAAATTTTCAAATCGGGCCATCGTCAAACTTTAAAATGCGATTTTGAAAAATTGAAAATTGTGGATATATGCGTTTTTGGAATGAAACTCCCCATGTACGTAATTTACGTACATAAAGAGCGGTTCGTGGCGCCAGTGCCAACACAAATGGCGCCTACAAACAGAGTTGCGAAAGAGTATTTATGCTTACCTGAAATACCCGGGTAAATGGGTATTTATACTTACGCTTACGCTTTCATAAAATACGCGTACGCTTTATTACGCTTTCCTGGCCGAATTACCCGGGTACTAAAAGCATAAAAAAAATTTCACACAGTCCTGTTTTACGCTTTTCAAACAGCGTGAAACTACAACAAAAAATGAACGAGAATGCATACAAAAAAATTTCTGCGTGTGTTTGGCTTTTGGGCTTTAGGCTAGGTTTAAAAAGAAGGTTTTGATGCTTGCGTTTAAAAAAACACGTTTTTTTTATTTAAAAAAACCCTGGGCCATCCCTACTTTTAACAACTGTGGCTGGCAGTTGAGTTTCCATTTGTCTGCGGAAACTAGTCGCGTTCGATATTTTTGTGTCACGTGGGCCAAGTTTTCCTTTTACCTATCTATATTTTGTCGCATATTTTGTATTTTTATCTGTAGACAGACACATGTCTTGTGGTCAATGAGGGCTCAATTTTTAATAACGGGTTTTAATTTAGTCGATTTCATACATTATTTTAAAACTCATTTTAAGTTTCACTTTCAGGCGATCTAGATTATATTCATTTGCAATCCATCCAAGATGTGCCATTCGATTTTATCTCGCTTTTTGAATTAACTTCCCCGCTCAAACTGAATGAAAACTTTCTTTACAGAAAAAGTGGCAACCTTAAATAGCAATGGATGTGTTCAAGGCTGCGAGAACGTAAATTCTTCACACAAATTTGGCACTTTGCCAGCTGTTGAGCACGTCACTGTGAGTTTGTTGACCAGTTTGTTTTGTTGCGAGGCGAAATACATTTCCGTACTGTACACCTGCTTGGTTTGAAAATAATTAGGTAACTTTTCGGAATTTTAGATTTTATCATTTAATTTGAGATAATGATTTTTGAAAAGGAAGCAAAAAATGATGTATGGAGATTAAGAATTATACTAGGGTGTGCTCGTGAGAGGTGCGCTGTTTCGGTGCCGAAATTACCATATAAGATGGATCAGCTTTGCTAAACGTACCGTAAATTCTCTAATTGGGCGCCAGGTCTCCAATAATGCGCCACTCTCCAATAAAGCGCCACACTGAGAAAAAAAAGAAAAAACGGACGTAACGATGTGGCAATCTGCGCAAGCGGCGAATTCGGCGCTTTCAGACAAGGCGGCTGGCAGTTCGAAAGAGCACCAGCTGCGTCACTGCCGCCCCTATACACTGTATATTGCTTTACAATGTCATCCTCACACTTGAGTTATGTGCTCAATGGAGTTGTTGATTTCAGGCAAAATATAATGCGCCACTCTCCAATAGAGCGCCCCCTAAAAATGTGCTGAAAACAATAGTACGCCGGGCGCCCAATTAGAGAATTTACGGTATTTGTATCCAGAAAGATTCGTTCCCGTAAGATCAAATATGTTTGAACGTTTTCGGAAATTTCGGCTTTACTTGGTGCGCATTGAAGCACCACACACTGAAATTTTGCGTTCAGCGTTCGAACGTTTTCGCACGCTGAACTACAAACGCTGAAATCAAAATCTAAAGAACACAGCGTTTTTGAAGCGTAAAAATTGTGGCTCGAATGTAAATTACGCGAAAAATTACAAATTCCGAATTTTTACGCTTCAAAAACCCTGTGTCCTTTAGATTTTGATTTCGGCGTTTGTAGTTCAGCGTGCAAAAACGTTCGAACGCTGAACTCAAAATTTCAGTGTGCGGTGCGCCATTGGGTTGCAGAATTCACGCGTCCCTGTCGTTTTTACCTTACCATACCGCTACCGTACCATTTCCGTTCATCGCCACCCTCCCCTCGGAACAGGGCTATCCTAGATTTTGACCCTCCGGGGGTTGCATAGATATTTAGCAAATCGCTGAAAAAATGGGGGGCTTGCGGGGGTTCAATATATAGGGAGTATTTTTCGAACTGTAGATATTTATATAAGAACTACGGATGGCCGGTGTATTTTTTAACCGCCTTTTTAATGTATTTTTTTAACAGGCATCGGAACCGACTTTTTAAATCATTCTTCTTTTAAATGTTTGGAATTCCACAGCCGTTCTATAGCTATATTGATCATTACAAAGCCCTGGTATTCGTCTTATATACCTGTACAAATATGTTGACAAAAAACCACATTTGGGAGCTTATAAATAAGAATGTCTGTTTAATAAAGAATGTTTTTTTAAAGACGGTCATTTTTATTTTTTCTATCCCTAATAAGAACATATAGTGCTGAAAATTGGCAGTTAGACACATCAA
This sequence comes from Sphaerolaimus hirsutus, assembly GCA_964036195.1. Classification (NCBI taxonomy): domain Eukaryota; kingdom Metazoa; phylum Nematoda; class Chromadorea; order Monhysterida; family Sphaerolaimidae; genus Sphaerolaimus; species Sphaerolaimus hirsutus. The sequence goes on from OZ038458.1 coordinate 21,970,960, forward strand.
CTAATGCTTTTGGAGGTTAAAATCTATAAAAGTTAGCGACTTTCAACAGGAATTTGATTATAATCTTTTCAAAAATCGCGATAGCTGGCCGATTTGAGGTGGGTTCAGGTTAATAGCGAACAATTTGTCCTATGGGATGGATACATAACGGGCTAGATAGTTGCCTGTGCGGTTTGAGGGTGGTGTCCCCTCGCGAGCCCCTGAGCCACCTGGGCACCGTGCAGATAACCTCGTCGCCTTCGTGCGGCTCGGGGGCAGGTTGGGCGGAGGCGGTGCCGCCCGACGCGGTCATGGTGGCGGCGGCGATGCGCGTGTCGCACTCGAGCGACGCGATCACCCCGGGCGGCGGGCCGGCGAGCGCCAGGCGCGGCACTCCCGCCGCTGCCGACCGCGATGCGCAGGTGCGCCCCTGGTGTTCATTACACTGCATCATTGTGGTTTCTCACATCATCCAGCAAATTTTTACCCGATACCAGGTTATTTCAACACCCGAAACCGAAACTTTGGATATTTTGGAACCGAAAGAACCGAACCGGAACCGACCTTGAGAACCGAAAATTTTGAGGAACCGAGAACCGATACCCGAACCGAAATTATCTGGAACCGAGAACCGATAACCAGCACCGAAAATTTTTAAATTCCCAACGCTAACACCATCACCCAAAACAATCAACTGATGTCCCCCTGGCGCTAGTATCGGTTCCGGTAAATGAAAAATAACGTTACCTAAACGCCTAAAAGCCAGTCCGTCGAAACCTACTTAAAACCTCAACCTCAATTTTACCTTCAATTCTGACGCGTTTTCATTTCAGTGGAAGCGCTGCGGTCGTCAAAACGGCACTGCGGCGGGAAAACGCGGAGCGCTAGCTTACAGTTTGCGTACTGGAAAGTTTTGGCTGCGCTTGTTACAGCCTTGGAAGTGGCGCAGACGCAAACCCCACCAGGTTCGGAGTTTGAACAGATTTTTGCATGTTTTCAAAAATTTTAGATAGATAGATAGATATATAGATAGCTGGCCGATTTGGGGGGGGGGGGGTTAGGGTGTAGCCGAAAATTTTGCTTCCGGGATAGATAGATATACTCCGCTTACTTTACACCTTGCACGCGTGGTTCCAGCTGGAAGTGTGCCAACGGTGGTTTACGCGTGTGAGTTTCATAAAAAGATGACAAAATTGATTGTTGTTATAGTGTTATTCATTAACATATACACATCGATGAATTTTTTTCATCTCTACGGAAATCGCATGATTTAATGATCATTGGCACGCTTCCAACACGAAACATAAATCAGTGCGAGGGCAGAGTATCATGTACGCCGAGTATAGCTGAGCGGCCTCCGGGATAGATAGATAGCTGGCGGATTACCCCCCCCCCCCTACTAAACCACAGCCACACAGGTCGCACGTTAGCAGGGGAGACATTGAATTTTTTCGTTCCCGATCAGGAGGAAAATACTTTTCCAGCAGTGTACACTAGTTTACTACAGAAATTTAAAAAATTTTGAAAGCCTATTTCATAGATGAGATTTGAGTTTACCATAATGCGGAGTCGGTCAACTACCCTTGAAGGCGAGAAAACCTTATTAAAATGGGTCCAAATGGGGACTTTCATTCTAAAAGTTCACATATCCAGATTTTTCGATTTTTTTAAATCGCATTTTAAAGTTTGGCGCTGGCCCTGCAGCGCCATGTTTGGGCGACAAAGCTTGCCCTGCACTTTTCAGATATCTCGGACATTTGTCTACAATTTTTGTGTCCCTAAATTTTGTCGGCTGGCAAATATTTTGGGAGTTATGTCATATTTTGTAAACCACCCAAAATAAGGAGTACATTTGAAAATTTGAACTTGAAATGTAAATAACTTCCTAACGGTGCATGGCAGGGCAAAACCAATTACACCACTGAAAAGCCATTGTCGAAAAGTACCCAAACCTAAATTTTCAGATCTATATTTATTTCCGTACTCGATTTATAGAGCAAATTATTTTTGGAATGTATGACCACGTATGAACTTTTGGAAATGAAACTTTATTTTGTATAGGAATTCCAGCCGGCTCTTCGCGAGCGATCCGGAGCACGCGTGAACTTTTGGAAATGAAACTATTTTTTGGACTTGTGAACTTATGAAATGAAACTCCTGTGGTCTGGGATGGATATGTGAACTTTAGACGTGAAACTTCTGTTTTTCATAGGGGATTTGAGATGGATATGTGAACTTTCGATATGAAAATTGTGATTTTTCTGAAAATCGGTACCATTGTATCTCAGGAACGAAATGGACTATAATGCTGATTTTTTTCCTAAAATGTGAAAAACTATACGTGGAGGTCAAATCCACGCTTAACTCGATTTTTCTGGATTTGGCGCTTGTGAACTTTTGGAACGGAAGTCCCCAAATGCAGCCTCTTGCTCTCAAATAAGATGAATGAGTTTTATTCAACTTCTCAGTAAGGTCTTAGGGCAAGTTTCGAATGCAAGGTTACGACACCTGGAAGATAGTGTCAGCGTGACCCTTTCTGCAATTCTAGTTTGGTCTACCCCACAGGCCAGAAACATAACAGCGGATCAGAATGACGCGACGGCACTGCAGCCAGTGGAAAACGGCCCCCCGCAGCCCCCAAACGACACTCACTCAGCGGCGGAAAATTCCATTAAAGGTCAAGTTGACGACAGATGCAGTTGTGAAGAGGGTGGGTCTCTTAAAAATTGAAATTTTTATTTTTAATTTCTGAAATAAAAAAGAATAAAAATGGGCTTCTTGGCGCAGAGACAAATCGAGAGCCGACGTGTTCGTGTTCCGTCCCTGTGGCCGCAGATGCCACATCGCGAATAACGAGGTTAATTGAAAAAAATTTCTCAGATTTAAGGTGTGATTTGAAAGGAGGCTTAGAATTTTTCTAAGGTGGGGCCGCCACCCCAAATTACAAGTCAAACTTTCATGGAACATTCCGTTTATATCGCCGGGCGACTCTTACACCCTCACCCTAAAAACTCGGGACTTGGCTAAAGTCAAAATATTCGGTTAATAGCTGTGGGGTAGTATGTACATCGGGTATACTGTCAGCGTTTTAAGAATAAAACGTTGGCTAAATTAACACTTGCTCTATCTATAAATCACCAACTAACTATCCATCGTTTCCCACCAGGGGCCAGATTTAATACTCCCTACAGATTTGTAGGGTAGGGGCGTACGCCCGACAGATTTTTTAAAGTTTAGCCGCATCGACGCACATGCACCGAGAGCAAGGCGGTTCGTAAAATATACGAAACCATCCCTTAAGGTTGCCGATATTGCAATATGACGTGTATCACTTCGATTTTGGCCCGGAAATCACGATTTCGTCATTTCTTGGCCGTCTGCTAACTCGTTTTTTATTTTATTTTGTCGGGCGGGTTACTCGCATAGGTCACGCTTTTGTGTAGCCAGGTGGTCACTTTTTTAGTGTTCACTGTCTGCAACCGAAACCATGAGGGCAGCGACAAGAAAGAAATGCATGCACGAGCGTACAAAAGCGCGACTTATGCGAGTAACCCGCCCGACAAAATAAAATAAAAAACGAATTGGCAGACGGCCAAGAAATGACGAAATCGTGATTTCCGGGCCAAAATCGAAGTGATATACGTCATATTGCAATATCGGCGACCTTAAGGGAAAGTTTCGTGTATTTTACGAACCGCCTTGCTCTCGGTGCATGTGCGTCGATGCGGCTGAACTTTAAAAAATCTATCGGGCGTACGCCCTACCCTACAAATCTGTAGGGAGTATTAAATCTGGCCCCAGGGGTTTTGTAGATTTGGACCCCTGCGGGGGTTTCATATAGATAGTAAATCGCTCCTCCGGAGGGATAGATAGCTGAAACATTTATATTTTGGGGGGTGGGGGTTCGCGGGGGTTCAATATATAGGCTTTTCCGAGGTATAAAAGAAAGAAAAAGGGAAAAAATCGCTAAAAGTAGGGAAAAACAACTAAAAATAGGTATATAAGTATAGTACAAAAAATAGCTGAAAATAGGCAATATGGAACATGAATTAGAATCTTGAAGGTGAAAAACTATAAAAAGGTATGAAAATTAGTGATTTTGAGCGAAAATTGTTGCAAAATTTCTTTAAAATCGCTCCAGATAGATAGATAGCTGGCCGATTTGGGGTGGGGCGGTTTAGGGGATAGTAGCTAGGGTTGGGAAAAATCAATTTTTTTAAACGCCTTGATTTTTAGGTAAAACAATTTTTTTAAATTAAAATCAGATTTTTTTAAAATCATCCAAAATGGGGGTATAGAGAAAAACTATGTGCATGGTAAGTGTCAGACAATGTATTGTTATGTCTACTGTGGTCATAATGGCGCACCGCACAATGCAAAGTGTAACGATCGGGTCCGGACGTTCTAATTGCCGCCCGGGCAGAATTATAAGGTCAGTTCGGACGATTTGATTTACGACACATCTAAAAACTACTGAGATTTGGGTCGGTTCGTACGATTTTTAATTCCACCCCTTTTTTTTATTCCGCCTTTGAATTCCACCGATGCAAAAATCGTCCGAACTTCCCGTTACACTTTCCAGTGTGCGGTGCGCCATTGGTCATGCACACACTAGTTTTCACACGAAATTTCAGAAACTCATAAATTTACTTTGACCGTGTTTGAGTATTGCCAGTATTTTGTGATGTTAAATACAGTGATAGAATGGCTGTGGAGCCATGGGATAGCATTATAAGTGGTGATTTCTGTCAAAAATATCCATTTTTGTCGACTTGTTACGTATATCGCCTTTTGTCGAATGTTCGTAACTTCAAGTCAAGTTTTGCATGGAATAGCACTTGTATAAGGTTATAATCTAAGGCTCATCCATTGACAGTGATGGATCACACTGTAGAAGTATGTGGGAGCACATTGGCTGGATATTATATACTACAGTAACATATCACAGCCTTTTATTACACAATAGCATGAACAAAAGGAAGCTTTCACACTAAAAATGCCTCAAAACCAATGAAAACAACCACCAAAGTGTATGTGAAAAAAAATGCAAAATAGTGCGTAGTACAAAAAAAATGTGGCTGATGTTTTTTTATAAAAAAACGGTTTTGATGCCTGTTTTTAAAAAACAACAACTTTTTTCAAAAAAGGACAGTTAACAAAACACCAGCCATCCCTACCTGGAAGGTGTTTATATTTAGTGCCTACGTGCCCCCCCCGCGCAAGTGCGCAATTTCAGACACAAATTGACATTGGTGGTTGTTTTCAGTGGTTTTGTGGCATTTTTAGTATCAAAGCATTTCTTTGTGCTACCATGGGTTAATAAACTTGTATGTAGCTGTAGTATATAATATTCAGCTAATGTGCTTCCATTTACCTCCACAGTGTGTAACATCACTCCTACTCCACAGTAACAACCTCCTTTTTATAACGTTTTTGATCACTATTCCATGCCAAACTCCACTTGAAGTCACGAACATTAGACTATAAGGCGATATATGACCATGTAAACAAAAAAATGGAAATTTTTTGACACAAATCACCACCTATAATGCTATCCCATGGCTCCACAGAGTATTGTCACTTGTCTGAAATATCTATGTAAATATGTTGACACGACAGTGTAGCATTCCGCACATAAACCCATTCCGCATGTGTGCCCATCTCGCATTTATGCTCATTCCGCATGTAGTTGATGCTACATGCGGGATGGGCCATGATGCGGAATGGGCCCAAATGCGTGATGGGTATACATGCGGGATGGGCTGGGGATTAGCAGTATTACCGGCTAGTGGCCCATTCCGCATCAAAGCCCATTCCGCATGTAGACCCATTATGGTCACATTATGCCTGCAGGGCATACAACAATTTCAAAGGGTGACATAGAAGTGACATGTATACAATCAGTCGCCCTTTTTTGCTGCCAACTCAGCACACTTATTATAATCCAACCCCCCCCCCCCCCCTCCCAACAGACGGCAGCCACATGTTGCGTGTCGGTGTTGCGTGTGATAATTAAATTTCTCGCTTTACTGACTGCTGTTTCTGTGAGTATAGTTCAGTTTTGTTATCTGGGATCCGGGAACCGGTTCTGGGTACCCGATTTTCATTTCGATCGCTAGTTCACCTAAAATCAATTGTTGTGATGAAAATCACTTTCAGGTGAACTAGCAATGGAAATAAAAACCGGGTACCAGACACACATGCGGCTACAGTCTGTTGGGGGGGGGGGGGGTTAGATTATAATAAGTGTGCTGAGTTGGCGGCAAAACAGAGGGCGACACATTGTATATGTGTCACTACTATTGTTGTGTGCCCTTTGAGATTGCCGCACCAAGCCTGCCGTTCATGTAAATCTTCAGCCAATTCCGCATGTATGCCTCCCCCCCCCACACTGCGGGTCGCGAATACTGCCCATCCCGCATGTATACCCATCACGCATTTCTGCCCATCCCGCATCGTGGGCCATCCGCCCGCATGTAGCATCAGCTACGTGCCAGATGGGCACAAATGCGAGATGGGCACAGATGCGGAATGGGTTTAGGTGCGGAATAGGCCCTAGCCTGTTGACACAATGTCTTTCCTTTGTGCTTTGGAAAAAACGTTTTTTTAACAAAAAAAAACGGTTAAAAAACAACAACTTTATTTATAAAAACCTGGCGTTGAAAAAACGGTTTTTTCCAACCCTATCCCCAACCCTCCCCCTAAACTAAACGCGTGCAGCCACATGAACCGCGCTGGGGGTGCAACTGTACAAGACCCCCGCCTGGAGGCCCCCCACTCGCAGCGCCGACGACACGAGTGCGAAGGGCGACAGCGGCGGCGGGCGGCCGGTGGCCGTGATCGCGTCGGCGCGCGAGATCGCCGACGTGCAGAACGTGGTCTTCGCGCCCCTGCCCGCCGTGGCCGTCAGCAGCGACGCTCGCACGGCCGCCGAGCTGCAACTGCGCCCTACTCACGACCGCAGCCAGATCCACCTTGGTCGGTCACCATGCGAGGCGCAGTCAGGGCTTAGCTTCGAGGCGCGCAATTTCGGCGCTTACTCGCTTGCGTGCAATTGAAACCGTGCGCCTGACGTGGGCCACCCTGTAGTATTTAAGTATTTTATCAGTTGGCTAATAAAACTCATTCGGATTGATACGAATTTTATAAACTCATAAAAAAATTGAACACATTTAAGAATAGTTGACATTGACACCGAATGTCAACTGGTGCCGAACCCAAGTCAAAGCGAGGTAGCGTCACTTTACATCCTCTGTATTGCGACAGTTTACATTTCACAGTAGTGTGTCTACCGCGCCAGTTTACATCCTGTAAAAAATTGTCGCATCCCACACTTTTTGTACAATTCACATTCCATTTGAAAGCGGCACTTTACATCCCATGAATCCAACAGAAGCCATACTCAGCATGTGGAGTCACAGAAAGGTCAACATATGCCAAGCGATTGGTTTTAGTTTATGGGGCAAGCCCTGCAATTGAAATGTTTAATTGTATGAATATCATTAAATGTAATTAACAGTTTAGGAGTCAAAGTTATATGTATAACAATAGGTTTATGCTCACATTTGATTGACAGTTCAAATAAGGAAATGTCAATCAAATGTGAGCATAGACCTATTGTTAAACACATCAGCTTTGATGAGCATAATGAAATATTCAAAGTGTTACACAACAAACGTGATGGGATAAAATTGGATTGCAGTTTTTGCGGGACCATTGCAGTTCACTTCACTTTTTAGTCATCGGTGAAAATGAGGCACTGTATGGTGCTACCCGTGAGTATATCACAGGTTTATTTACAAAAAATTGAGAAACTTTTTTTATTGCAAGTTGCCACTATCCAAACCTGGGATGACTGCAATTCAAATGTCTGCACCTGTTAAGGTGCACAACCTTTCAACTGATTTAAGAAATGCTACAGAGATGTATTCATAATTGTCTTGTTTAAATGTATTTACCGATTAATAAACAATATTTATTTACCATTGAATATGATGCATATTTGTATTCATACATTTGTTATTTTTTGTGCAATACACTAATAGAAATACATTATTTATATCCAGTGAAAAAACTAAATACATTTATATAATGTAAACGATGAAATGTGGCATCTAAGATATGGCATCTGACATCAATACGTGTAACTATAAGACTGGGGAATGTAAGCTTAAGATGTCCCTGTGGAATGTAAAGTGTCGCGTATGTAGAGGATGACACATTTTCACACAGAATGTAAACTAACGCACTGTAGGATGAAAACTTGTGAAAGAATGTAAAACTTTTTTGGAAGAATGTAAAATGTCCAGAATGTAAAGTGGCCTGGCCTCAGTCAAAGCTTGCTTACGAGTGGACGACCGACGTTCAAACGCAATCTTTGAATTAGGAACAGAACCAGTTGACATTTGGTGTCGATGTGAACTAGCGTGTGTGGGGCCATTACTACAATGAATGATTTTTGATGCCATCAACGTTTGTTGACGGACAGGTGTGGTTAACTAAAATGTGTTAAAAACAGATTTGAGTTCCCAAATTTCGTTGGTGTGGTAGAGTTCCAGTGATCATTTGTAATAATGCAAATTGTCCAAATTGCAAAAGTGCAAAATTGTGCAAATTGCAAATTACATTACCACTGCCGAAATTACATACTAATCACGTCTGACTTGCATTTTCACTGACCCATTTGTCACGTCTGACTTGCATTTTCACTGGCCCATTTGAATTGACACCTGGTTCACAATCTACTTGAAAAACTTTTACCGCATAAAAATGATCATGCGCATCGCATAACCTCCAGAAAAGTAAATATTTTAATAAAATCTATCAAGCCAATTTTACAATTGATAAAAATATACTATCTCACGTTTCATACATGATACAATCCAGTAGTTGAAACATCTGTTATACCGGTTTACACTCTCCAGTAAATAAAATATAGTCAATTCATTACGATCTCGTATCTATTTTATATTTAGTTTGTCTTGACTTTTTTAGCGGCACCCTGACATACATGTAGTGACGTTGACAGTGCCATGGTGCTGGCGGTTTTTCTTGATTTTGAACGTCCGGGGGTTGGATCGATATTTAGCAAATCGCTCCTCCCGAGGGATAAATAAATAGCTGAGAAGATTTGAAGTTATTTTCTAATAAAATGATGAATATTTTAAGAAGAAACAGCCCAAAAAGTAAAATTATAACTATTCCACAAACAAAGCCACGCTCTAATCCATGACCTGCCAAATAAAATGTTTCAGTATATATCTAAGTTAATATGTTACATAATAGATATAGGTATGCAAGAAATAACACCCATGTAGATGTGTGTGAAATGTGAGATTATATTTGAAACATTTATTCAACAAGTTTACACTGACTGCATCATTCGATAGCACTTTGAAAACCAAGAACGTATCCAAGGGGGGCGGGGGTGCTGCAGCCCCCCCCCCCCCGCCCCGTTCCCGGGTGAGACATGAAAAAGTCAGTGAAAATGCAAGTTCTGGTACCACTTTTGAAGATGAAATGTAAAAAAAATTGTGCGCATTTGTCCATCCTGCAGATCAGGGGTTTAGTAGGGGGGGTGGTGGTTACCCCCCCCCCCCCCCATCCGCCAGCTATCTATCTATCCCGTAGGCCCGCTCAGCTATCTATCTATCCCGGAGGCAAAATTTTGGGCTTCTATCCCTAAACCCCCCCCCCCAAATCGGCCAGCTATCTATCTATTTGGACTAGGGTTGGAAAAAAAACGTTTTTTTTTAACTCGATGTTTTTTTTATAAAAGCTTCCAGATATGACCTAGTGTCAACATATATAGGTATATCAGACACTGGCAATACTATGTGATGTTAAATATGACCATATAATGGCTGTGGAGCCATGGGATAGCATTATAAGTGGTGATTTGTGTCAAAAATATCCATTTTTCGTCAACATATCGTTCGTATATCGCCTTATAGTCGAATGTTCGTGACTTCAGGTAAAGTTTGGCACGGAATGGTGATCAAACAAGGTTATAAAAGGAGGTTGTTACTTTGGGAGTGAAGTTACACACTGTGGAGGTACATGGAAGCACATTACCTCAATATTATATACTACACTGACATATGACGGCTTATTAACCCATGGTAGCATATATAAATGGATACTTTGATACTAAAAATGCCACAAAACCAATGAACACAACCACCAATGTCAATTTGTGTGTGAAATTGCGCGCTTGCGCGCAAAAATTTTGCAAAATACCTAAACACCTGTTTACCTCGGTCCGCACCTCTGCGATTTTTTTATAAAAAGTTTTGTTGCTCCCCCCACCTAACTTTACAGCGAATTTCACCCTATACAAAAAGTAGCCCAAAGAGTTGCCTAAATGCCCATTGGGGCACCCCCCATTGTAACGTCATGTGGGCTGTGTAAATGGCCCACACATTTTTTATAGCAAAATGCAGTGATCACCTTGCTCCATACGCGTTTCATTAAAAGATTATATTCTGTCAGTCAAGGCCAGAAAACTGCTTGAAAGACAGAAAGGAGTCCTAGCTTAGTGCCAAATGCCATTTCAATGGGTAATTTACAGATAAAAATGAGATTAGGACATTTTCAATTTGTTCTGATTTGTACAGCAGATCACGATCAGCTGTGTTTGTGATCGCTTTTTCTGCTCATGCTACATCTGTTCACACAGAGTATGCTTCTGTCTGAAAGAGAAATCCTCAGGCATTTTTTAAAAACTGACTTGGCTTAAATACAGCATTCCACACAAGAGAATTCAAGGAGCAAAATTAAAAAAACTTTGTATATTTCGTCCAAGGAAGAAAATTAGTAGTAAAGAAAATTGGGCAATTGTTTTAAAATTTCGCTCCTTGAATTCTCTTGTGTGGAATGCTGTATTTAAGCCGAGTCAGTTTTAAAAAAATGCCTGAGGATTTCTCTTTCAGACATAAGCATACTCTGTGTGAACAGATGTAGCATTAGCAGAAAAGCGATCACAAACACAGCTGATCGTGATCTGCTGTACAAATCAGAACAAATTGAAAATGTTCTAATCTCATTTTTATCTGTAAATTACCCATTGAAATGGCATTT
>OZ038458.1:21982217-22123961 GCA_964036195.1 Sphaerolaimus hirsutus
AAACAAAAAATAAATGCAACACGGACAAAAATTTCAATGCAACACAGACAAAACACCAATGCAACACAACAAAATGCCAAAGCATTTTGTCTGTGATCCATTGGTGTTTTGTCTGTGTTGCATTGATGTTTTGTCTGTGTTGCCTTGATTTTTTGTCTGTGTTGCATTAATGTTTTGTCTGTGGTCCATTGGCGTTTTGTCTGTTATGATTACCATACTGCTACACATGCAACACCATTAAAAATGAAATCTCCATGTGATTCTGATCATTTTAAGTGTTCAGTGGTGAAAATCGGCTGAGAAATGGCCGAGAAATTGAGTTTTGAAGTTGCATGCATTTTTCTTCATGTACTCACACAATCAATAATCGATGCCAATGGGCCTAACAGACGCGTGCATAACTGTGGAGCGCCACGCGTCAATAAATAATTTTAAACTGATGCAAGTGTTGTTCTTGCATCACATTAGATAAAATAAAAAATCACATAGCACACATTCCCATGGCCAAACAGACGCCCCAATAGAGTAATTAGAGTGGGCGGGGGTCAATGTACTATTTAATACTATTTTGTATGGAGGACTACTTCCCCCCACGTTATAAAAGTCGGGTCGAAGTAGTCCTCGGGCTGATGTAGTCCTCAAGGGCTATATCAACCCAGGGGGGAAGATGTCCATGGGGGGATAGGGTACGTAACCCCTTTGAGATTGCCGCACCAAGCCTGCCGTTCATGTAAATCTTCAGCCAATTCCGCATGTATGCCTCCCCCCCCCCACACTGCGGGTCGCGAATACTGCCCATCCCGCATGTATACCCATCACGCATTTCTGCCCATCCCGCATCGTGGGCCATCCGCCCGCATGTAGCATCAGCTACGTGCCAGATGGGCACAAATGCGAGATGGGCACAGATGCGGAATGGGTTTAGGTGCGGAATAGGCCCTAGCCTGTTGACACAATGTCTTTCCTTTGTGCTTTGGAAAAAACGTTTTTTTAACAAAAAAAACGGTTAAAAAACAACAACTTTATTTATAAAAACCTGGCGTTGAAAAAAACGGTCTTTTCCAACCCTACCCCCAACCCTCCCCCTAAACTAAACGCGTGCAGCCACATGAACCGCGCTGGGGGTGCAACTGTACAAGACCCCCGCCTGGAGGCCCCCCACTCGCAGCGCCGATGACGATACGAGTGCGAAGGGCGACAGCGGCGGCGGGCGGCCGGTGGCCGTGATCGCGTCGGCGCGCGAGATCGCCGACGTGCAGAACGTGGTCTTCGCGCCCCTGCCCGCCGTGGCCGTCAGCAGCGACGCTCGCACGGCCGCCGAGCTGCAACTGCGCCCTACTCACGACCGCAGCCAGATCCACCTTGGTCGGTCACCATGCGAGGCGCAGTCAGGGCTTAGCTTCGAGGCGCGCAATTTCGGCGCTTACTCGCTTGCGTGCAATTGAAACCGTGCGCCTGACGTGGGCCACCCTGTAGTATTTAAGTATTTCATCAGTTGGCTAATAAAACTCATTCGGATTGATATTTACGAATTTTATAAACTCATAAAAAATTGAACACATTTAAGAATAGTTGACATTGACACCGAATGTCAACTGGTGCCGAACCCAAGTCAAAGCGAGGTAGCGTCACTTTACATCCTCTGTATTGCGACAGTTTACATTCCACAGTAGTGTGTCTACCGCGCCAGTTTACATCCTGTAAAAAATTGTCGCATCCCACACTTTTTGTACAATTCACATTCCATTTGAAAGCGGCACTTTACATCCCATGAATCCAACATAAGCCATACTCAGCATGTGGAGTCACAGAAAGGTCAACATATGCCAATCGATTGGATCTAGTTTATGGGGCAAGCCCTGCAATTGAAATGTTTAATTGTATGAATATCATTAAATGTAATTAACAGTTTAGGAGTCAAAGTTATATGTATAACAATAGGTTTATGCTCACATTTGATTGACAGTTCAAATAAGTAAATGTCAATCAAATGTGATCATAGACCTATTGTTAAACACATCAGCTTTGATGAGCATAATGAAATATTTAAAGTGTTACACAACAAACGTGATGGGATAAAATTGGATTGCAGTTTTTGCGGGACCATTGCAGTTCACTTCACTTTTTAGTTATCGGTGAAAATGAGGCACTGAATGGTGCTACCCGTGAGTATATCACAGGTTTATTTACAAAAAATTGAGAAACTTTTTTTATTGCAAGTTGCCACTATCCAAACCTGGGATGACTGCAATTCAAATGTCTGCACCTGTTAAGGTACACAACCTTTCAACTGATTTAAGAAATGCTACAGAGATGTATTCATAATTGTCTTGTTTAAATGTATTTACCTATTAATAAACAATATTTATTTACCATTGAATATGATGCATATTTGTATTCATACATTTGTTATTTTTTGTGCAATACACTAATAGAAATACATTATTTATATCCAGTGAAAAAACTAAATACATTTATATAATGTAAACGATGAAATGTGGCATCTAAGATATGGCATCTGACATCAATACGTGTAACTATAAGACTGGGGAATGTAAACTCAAGATGTCCCTGTGGAATGTAAAGTGTCGCGTATGTAGAGGATGACACATTTTCACACAGAATGTAAACTAACGCACTGTAGGATGAAAACTTGTGAAAGAATGTAAAACTTTTTTGGAAGAATGTAAAATGTCCAGAATGTAAAGTGGCCTGGCCTCAGTCAAAGCTTGCTTACGAGTGGACGACCGACGTTCAAACGCAATCTTTGAATTAGGAACAGAACCAGTTGACATTTGGTGTCGATGTGAACTAGCGTGTGTGGGGCCATTACTACAATGAATGATTTTTGATGCCATCAACGTTTGTTGACGGACAGGTGTGGTTAACTAAAATGTGTTAAAAACAGATTTGAGTTCCCAAATTTCGTTGGTGTGGTAGAGTTCCAGCGATCATTTGTAATAATGCAAATTGTCCAAATTGCAAAAGTGCAAAATTGTGCAAATTGCAAATTACATTACCACTGCCGAAATTACATACTAATCACGTCTGACTTGCATTTTCACTGGCCCATTTGTCACGTCTGACTTGCATTTTCACTGGCCCATTTGAATTGACACCTGGTTCACAATCTACTTGAAAAACTTGTACCGCATAAAAATGATCATGCGCATCGCATAACCTCCAGAAAAGTAAATATTTTAATAAAATATATCAAGCCAATTTTACAATTGATAAAAATATACTATCTCACGTTTCATACATGATACAATCCAGTAGTTGAAACATCTGTTATACCGGTTTACACTCCCCAGTAAATAAAATATAGTCAATTCATCTCGTATCTATTTTATATTTAGTTTGTCGTGACTTTTTTAGTGGCACCCTGATATACATGTAGTGACGTTGACAGTGCCATGGTGCTGGCGGTTTTTCTTGATTTTGAACGTCCGGGGGTTGGATCGATATTTAGCAAATCGCTCCTCCCGAGGGATAAATAAATAGCTGAGAAGATTTGAAGTTATTTTCTAATAAAATGATGAAAAATAAATATTTTAAGATGAATATTTTAAGAAGAAACAGCCCAAAAAGTAAAATTAGTACTATTCCACAAACAAAGCCACGCTCTAATCCATGACCTTCCAAATAAAATGTTTCAGTATATATCTAAGTAAATATGTTACATAATAGATATAGGTATGCAAGAAATAACACCCATATAGATGTGTGTGAAATGTGAGATTATATTTGAAACATTTATTCAACAAGTTTACACTGCCTGCATCATTCGATAGCACTTTGAAAACCAAGAACGTATCCAAGGGGGGCGGGGGTGCTGCAGCCCCCCCCCCGCCCCGTTCCCGGGTGAGACATGAAAAAGTCAGTGAAAATGCAAGTTCTGGTACCACTTTTGAAGATGAAATGTAAAAAAAATTGTGCGCATTTGTCCATCCTGCAGATCAGGGGTTTAGTAGGGGGGGTGGTGGTTACCCCCCCCCCAATCCGCCAGCTATCTATCTATCCCGTAGGCCCGCTCAGCTATCTATCTATCCCGGAGGCAAAATTTTGGGCTTCTATCCCCTAACCCCCCCCCCCCCCCCAAATCGGCTAGCTATCTATCTATCTGGACCTATTTTAACGAAATTTTGCCCAAATTTTTGCTCAAAATCGCTAATTTTCGTACCTTTTTTATAGTTTTTCACCTTCAAAATTATAATTCATGTTCCGTATTGCCTATTTTTGGTACTACATGTTTTTGGTATATACTACATGTTCTTGGTACATGTTTTTGGTACTACATCTTTTACTACTTATATACATATTTTTAGCTGTTTTTCTCCTGCTTTTAGCGATTTTTCTTTTTTCTTCCTTCTATAATAGCTTGGAAAAGCCTATATATTGAACCCCCGCGAACCCCCCACCCCCAACCCCCCCCAGAAAATTTTTGAGAGAATGTACACAACAAATACCGCGGGTTGTGATCTGTACAATGCAGAACACACGTTAAAATCGATGATTGAGTGACGTTAGGGATCGGGTTTATTTGTATATACAGTTGTATATGACTATAAACACATGTACATCTATGTATATGTTTGATTTTTATACGTCTTAGTATGGGGATATTCCAAAAACAATTGGCGAAATAATAGACCCCCCTCGAATTATCCCCCCTCAAATTTTACTGACGAAATAATAAACCCCCTGAGGGTATTTCGAGGTAATACGGTGATAAAATATTTTGATAAATTTCGTAATTAATTATTTCATAGTAAAAACGAAATAATGTGATGGAAATATTGTATAATTTTTGGTTCATTATTCAGCTAGGTTACCTTACTGAGCGTGGTGTTTGCCGAGTACAACACATTGTCGATTCGTCACAGCACACTCGGTCACACGCACAGGCGAGCCGTGTGGCACAGTGGCAAAAGAAACGAGCAACAGCAATTCGCTGGTGACGGGCTCGCACATGACCACTTCCACCAGCTGCTTCGAGCACATGCAGTACGCGTGTGCGGAACAAAGTGAACGGGGCCCCGGCGACGCTGCGAGGCGCCCTGCGGGGGGTGCCATCCTAAGGAGACACTCCAGCTTGGAGTATCGTCAGTTGAATTGGGGTCCTGCGTGCGATGCAATCTATTGGGGTGCTGGGGGGGGTGGTCAACAGATAAATGGGCTTTTGAAGATGTAGGTGTAGAAGCGGGAAAAGAAACGCCACGAAAAAATGGGCTTTTGAAGATGTAGGTGTAGAAGCAGGGGAGGGCACAAAGTAGCAGGCGGGAGGTAGTGTAACGGGTGCCGTGCGCAGCGTCGTCGTCGACCAGCTCGTCGCCGCCGCCGGGCGTGGAGCGCATCCCCGCCCGCCAGCCCGCCAGGCCCGACGCCCGGCCGGCGCGCCCCGCCCTCAAGTGCGACCCCCGCACGCAGCCCCGCTGGAAACGCCCCGAGCACTTGCATGCCGGCACGATCAGGTCAGCCCGCTTCATTCCACTCACCCGTGTCCTCCAAATGCCCCCAGGGGCTTGATTTTTTCAAAGTACAATTTTAAGGTGGGTTTTTCGAACAGGGTGGGGTTTAGGGTTGGCCGATGTATTTTTTAAACGTTTTATTTTTTTTAAAGTTGTTGTTTTTAAAAAACACGAGGTCCGAAACGTTTTTTTTAAAAAAACATCGGCCGAAATTTTTAGTACTGAGCACAAGGTATTTTGCAAAATTTTTGCGCGCAAGCGCGCAATTTCACACACAAATTGACATTGGGACATTTTAAGGGACAGAGAATGTCATTTTGCCAGACAAAAAGTGACAAACATGGGACATTTTCCTAAGAAATACTTATGAGGAGAGAAAAACACATCGTTGATGTATTTCAGGGTAAAAATTGCAAAAATACCGATTGTTACGTTATTTTTGTGAGAAAATACCTACTTTTACGTTTTCTCTGAGAAAAAATACCCATTCTTGCGTTTTCCCTGGAAAAATACTTGATTTTACGTTTTCTCTGGAAAAAATTATTTTACTCACCTTCTACACAGTGTAAAACAAAAATTACTTAACGTTTTCTGTACGCTGAGGCGAGTAAAACAAAAATACTTTATGTTTACGTTTACTTAAAAAAGTTCAGTACTTTTAACAACTCTGGTGAGATGCATATTTGTCTAAATGCATAATAGGTGCATGATGGGCCTAGATGCATAATCGGTTTAGATGCATAATGAGTCCTACTCCTTTTACATATTCTATGAAGGAAAGTACTCGGTTTTATATTTTCCCAGGGAAAAGTACCCAATTTTACATTTTCCCAAGGAAAAAAGTAATTTACTCACATGTACTCATGAGTACGGGTAGCAAAAATATTTTACATTTTCTGTAATCGGGTGTGAGTAAAAAAGTATTTTACATATACAAATACTTCGATAAAAGTTCAGTATTTATAACAAATCTGGACTATGGACAACGGAATTCAGTTGATCGACTATATAAAATATTTACGTGCTTTTTGTATTTAAAAAATTTGTCAATATTGTTGTGCGTGACTGTTTTGGACTTGAATAAAGCGAGTTGGAAATGAGGGTTTTTAAAGGTAGATATTTCTCGAGCCATGTATAAATCCCTTTATCCCAAGAAAATGAAAAAGGTAATAAATTTTCCGAGGGAAAGAACAAGTTATCAAAAAATAACGTGTAAATTTAGTTCAAAAAACGTTTGCCTGAAGAAGCACGTAATAGCGGCTGCCGCTAGCAGAGCGTCCACGTCGGCCATGGCGGCGCTGTCCAGCGGCGGCGCGTCGCAGCCCAGCTCGCAGCTGCAGCAAAGCGGTGCCGCGGCAGGCCACGCGCCCACGGCCGACGGCAGCGACAGCGACGACTCGTCCGACGGACCCATTCTGTACAGAGACGATCACGCCGCTGCCAGGGGTCAAGTCGAGCACGACCTTCCCCAAGTTTTGTGTACGTTTTTTGTGCTGTCTCATTTTATGGGGTCTCCAAATTGGGTTCAAACGGATCGGTATCGCAAAATCCAAAAATCATCGGGATTCGGGATCGGAACTGTAACTGTAACTGAACACGGGTCGCATGTACGCAGGGGAGACATTGATTTTTTTGTTCCTGATAAGGAGGACAAATACATTTTTCCAGGAGTGTAGGATGCCATTATGTACCATGATTTGATCTTTTTTTTAACACGTAATAACGCACACTAGATAACATATTTTGCTTGTTGTCGGAGGATTTGTTTTACGCTAGCGAGGCCGCGTAGATCAACCAATATTCGGCAACCTCCGACGACGTGAAAAAAGTGTGGTCTAGCGTGCATGATTACGGAATCTGTGGAATTTGATGTTTGCATCAGGCAGTCAGCTGATACAATTTCGATGATCGAAGCATCATCGATCGAGGCATCATACATGTGAAATGTTTCACATTAATTCCACAAGAACGGTTGAAATATTGTATTTCGTTTGTCCTGACAGAACATCTCTGTAAAATGTCAAACGACCGGTTAGAAAAATATATAAATTCACATTTTACTTTCATTTTACATGACTTTTGACACTATTACGATTGGCACTTTACAGGACATTTTACATTTTACTGGGTAACCCATGCCGGTAAATTGCCAGCGTTATATTGTACAGTTACCGGTAATTTCAGGTACGGTACCTTTGCATTGAATGGCTTGGGCCTTCTGTGCATGTTTATCCACTGCATGGTTACCGGGCGTGCATTTGTCATGAATTTTCACCGGCTACTTTTTACTCAACCAAATTCCACTATGGCAAACTGCCAAGTTTTACCGATCTCACACCTACTCGTTGGATGAGCGACAAAGTAAGGCAACGGAAAAGCGACTACCGATTGAATTCGCAACGCACAATGGTGAATTCACCGAAGTGAATATCACAGGTGTACGCTACGTCAATTAAGTTAGCTTTTTAGCGAATGGCGTTTTTATCAACGCACCAGCAATTAGTTGAATGTCTAATTTACACCAAGGGGTCCGAAGTTTTTAGAAGAGATTTTATTTTAGGCGATTTTTTAGACTCAGAATTCACACATTTAGATAGAACACAGGGAACACACTGAGAGCGAGTTTCTAACCAGCGGCACAAAACCTTCGAAAAAACTCCAAGAAAATGAAACCGAAGCAATTTCGACTGAATCGACCCCTACTCTAAATTACGGTACGCTTTTATACGCAACAACATAAGCCAAGTCCAGACAACACTTCCACATACCACGAGAAGCATGCTTACAAACGACTTTACGGACACACGGAATTTCAAAATGGGCATACCTAAAATTATTCACGGCGTCAGTTTACAGGATACGTCGATCAACTACACAAAAACACAAAGAATTCACGCGCAAAAAAATCGGGTTGGGAACAAAAGCGAGGATAAAAATAGAAAAATAAGAAAATGAACGAATGCGACAAGAATAAAAAGAACAGGAAAAACACACGAGATACTGTAAAAACCTGTTTTAGCGCGAAAAAAATGGCGGGCGATTCAAATTTTACTCAGCGAACTCTACCGAAATCCCAAAACCACCTCCACGAACGGGGAAACACACAGCAATTAGCGAAACAAATAAACACGCGAACAGTAATCCCATCAGCAAAAAGAGCGTATAATAAACGAAAATGACGTTGATATCCAAAGCGTAAGAAGCACACGTATTATTAATACACAACGAAAAAATGTCGTAAGTGGGATAATCCATGATAAGATTAGGATACCGGTAAGGCGAATGGAACTAACTTTCACACTGACTGTCAAGGAAAAAATGAATTACGGTACCGTTTTAAAGACTCTTAGCGGAAATTCTATCAGAGTGATTAAATAAATACGCACTCAAATCAGATCACCTTTACACTTATCAAAATATTCGGGGAAAAAACAGGAAAAACAAGCGGCTTATTATTTCATCTCTTTGTATAATAAAGATCAACCACGAAATTTGCATAAATTCCTAAATATCCAAATGTCAAGTTATCAGTTTTCTAGGGGAAAGGGAAATACAGAAAAATCAATCTAGGATTAGGTAGATAGAAAATAGCGGAGTTGCAAACGTAAAATCAAATAAAAATTAGCATACTCGAGTTTTACCTATTCCCTACCAAACCTAAAGTTAAAATGAATATGAAGTCGGTATAACTCTTAACAGAAATACGAACGCAAATGATTGGCAACTACTTGAAAGTTTATAAATTTCAATCTTTGTAGCTTAAATGCATGTTTGGATTGCATGACTTTTTGAAGTTTAACACTAAAACAAAACAAACTCAAGTGAATCCACTGCCACATGCCGAAACGCAACAGCCATTAACTACCGAAGGCACTTATCACGAAAATGACCACTCTCGCTGCTACACCACTCATTCTGCTACCAGAATATTAATTAGTTAGCCACGGCTTTTTGATCCCATACGCACTGTGCAAAAACCACACCCCGACAACACCGAACTGCTCAACTCACTCAAAAATAGGTACACTTGTCACTGTATGGGTGCTTGTTTCGATGATATCGGCGGACTGGGCTGTTCTCACAACAAGCCAAGGGAGTAGGCATTTAGACATGCGATCATGCCTGTCGAGTTAGACTCGATTCTTTTAATTACCTCTCATTTTCAACACCAATCATCATCGCACCTCTATAATCAGTGTACCTTTGTAAAATCGCATGTAAATTAACTTTTGTTTCCCAATCCGGAAATGCAGGAATGCACAGTACATACTAGATCAATAGCCGCGACCCTCACGTAAAAAAAATGCAACGAGAGTTAGTCAAAATTCAACCTATGTGCCCTCAGTTATCACTGACCATTCACGCACTACGACACGTAACTGCAGTGTCACTCTTTTACTTAGAAAAAATAACTGAAACTTTGTTATGCAATCCAAACCGCTAGTAAAAAATTACTTTTAAATTAAACTGTCACAATTAAAATTGTTGCCAATTCACTTGTCTCACTTTCTTAAAAAAAACTACCTAATTAAAAATAAAATAAATAAAAATAACTATTTACATCACAGCGTCAACTTTGTGTCAGATCCTCAATACCTCCAATCCTTCCTTGGCCAGAAAAAACACACATAACACAATGGGGCACCGGAAAAACAGAAATGCACGTTGCCAACGTAGCGCAGCGACGTAGCCGAAAACGTCAACGCCACGTTCGCCCACCGAATCGCCCAAAACCATCGTCGAAGTGGAACTGAAATGTTTAAATTGTTGTAAGCTCGGAAGTGTAAACAACCCTCTACATAAATTCATTAAGCGAACTATATATACATTTACACTTAAAATTTTTGAAATTTTACAATTTTTTGGACACCCACTTTTGCTCACAAACTCCACCAGCCATACATTTTACCTCCCGGCTAAAATCGAAGCACAGCAAAACTATTAAAGAAACGAATTGAACTAAATTCCCGTTTTTTGAGAACTATTTTAAACCAATTTTAAATTTGTTGACAACCATTACGCATTTTTCCACACTTTGTTGAGAACACAAAAAAAACTTTTGAACCGGTAAAACTCATTGAGAATTCAATTTTCAATTCAACAAAAGCTCAATTCTACTGGTAAAACGTTCGCTCTAACAAAAACAACTAAAAACAAAAACAAAAAAAAAAATTCCTGTACACCTAAATTACCATTACTCCGCTTCCATCTCCTCCTCTGGCTCCAAACCTGCCAAAGTTGGAGTCACTGGCGGGGGCGGACTCTGTTCCTCTTGCGGTGGCGGTGACGCGCCAACTACGACAACCTGAACAGGTTGCTGCAGCTGCTGTGCGGCCACTTCCTCAGGCTGCTCCTGCTCCTGCTCATCTTCCTGCATGGGCTCAGCAGATTCATTGGCCTCCTCCTGGATGGCGTCCATTTCTCTGAGCATCTGCCGGTCTGGGCTCATGGACTGTTGCTGTCGCTCAGCGTCCAACTCGGTGTTCAACTCGCCCGCCATTTGAATTAACTCATCCAATTTTTCTCCAATAATTGCATTATTGGCCTCTTCAGTATCTGGCTCTGGTTCTTGCTCTTGCCGTTGACCTTCCATTGCCGGCTCCTGCTGTTGAGCACCTTGTTCACTTTGCTCCTGTTCCACTTCCATCACTTCCTCCTCCTGGTGCGTTTTCTGTTTGTGTGCCGGTACGGGCGGCGCGTGTTCAGACTCCGAGGCCGAATCGGTCTCACTCGATCCCGATTTTGACGAACCCGACGAAGAACTAGAGGAAGAGGAAGAACTCGACGAGGGAGAGCGACGACGACCGCGATACCGACGCCGAGACCGAGAACAACTCGCTTTTTCATCCGCACGCGGCTGAACTTTCTCTGACTCCTCCTCCTGCTCTTCGGGCGGCAACATTTGCACGTCTGGGGAATCGGGAGCGGGAACGACATCGGCGTCTGGCTGAGGGGACACTCGCTGTTCGCTCACATCCACCTCCTGAACTTCTTCCGGCGGCGGCGGAACCTCATTTTCTTCTTCTTCTTGCACGGGCGGAGCGGGTTCTGGCAGATCGACCGGGGCACTTCTCCAGTGGCCCAGAAACCTTGCCAACGGGTCACTCTCCCACAAATGTCGCTCGTGGTACGCAAAAACGTGTCCCTTCCCTAATTCCACCGCCACAAAACGCCAGAAAAATTCAGAATGCAGCACGGTAGCGGCGTTCATGATCACGACTCTGGCCGTTTTGGCGCGAGACGTGGCCACGTTGCACCGCTCCGGCATCGCCAAAAAGCCAATTCTGTCCATCACATCGCGCTCGCGCTGCGACGGGTGTCCAGTAGCGTCCACGCGCGGCGCGCTACCCCTCACACATGACACAATCACCACGTGCGCTTCACGAGCTTGCGCTCGATCAGCAGTGATGACTTTTTTCCGCCAAAACGCTGGGGTCACCAAATAATCGGGGAACCCCTCACCCCCTAACAACTGCGCCCAGCTCAATCGCACCAATTCGTCAATCACTCTTCTCTCCTGCGCTGAATAGAAACACACAATCAGCAGCGAATCGGCGCTTTCTAAATCACTCCACGGAACGACATTCTCGCCCTCGCTGTTCAGCGCCAAAATGACAAATTGCTGCACAACGCGCACCACAATGTCCACTTCCGTCAAATTTTTAACAGACACGCCCTCGCTCGTTTCGAAACCCATGTGCACGATCACAGAAGACAAAGGCACCTGATCGGCACCGCAAACCATGAGCGGCAAAGTATCTCGCCACTGACTGTATTCGTGGAACGCGCGCAATTGGCCATCGTACGCAGCGACTGAATTCGCTTGAATCAGCGCGTCGTGGCCGCGGAAGACAGTCTCGAGCTTCAGAATTGGGCACAACACACCTTCCACCAACCTATTGATCAGCGATGGATCAGGTTTCAGGATCGGAGCGATCCATGAATGCGGCCTGACCATTCGGGTCAACTGCTTGCTATCGCCAAACAAAAGCACCAAGCCATTGTGGGGGAGTCGAGCGTTTGAAACAGCGCCAAAAATCGCAGTTTCGTCCGCCAAAGACGCCTCGTCCACAAATACCGCGGCATATTTCAAAACTTGCAGTCGCTTATCGCGCGATGAATCCAAGGTCACATGGACTTGGCCTGGCTGCAGCACATTCAAAACCACCTTATGCAACCTAGTAGCCACCCTAACGAGGCGTCGCATTTCGCGCTTGTAAATTTTGCCCCACACCTGGTTGTCATCGACAAAGCCAGCCGCGGCCCCCCACGCCTGCACGCCCTCCTCTTGACCATCGTCCAGTGGCACCAAGTCATCCTCGTCGTCTTCGTCGATGGACAAACGAACCAAAGGCAACTGCGACCGAATGGCTTCGAAAATGTCGGCGGGGTGCTGATTGTTCGCGATGATCTCGTTCAAAGTGTCACAAATATGGCGTTGAGCGGTAAAGCGTTCATAGGCAGTTAGCCAGTGGTCATTCAATCGGATCACATGCATGGGCATGTTCTGCGCGATCAAATTCAGCAGCGGCAATTGCTGGAGCGTCATATCGACGTAGCGATCGTCAACTTCCAACAATGGACTCAGCACGCGAATCGCGAAAGCGGCGCGCACCTGACAAAAACGCGCATAGCCAGGTGTTTGAAAATTTGGCTTATCATCCATCGCAGTCCACCTCTCCCTACTGCGCAGCAAAACTTCCACGACCGTTTCCAAATTAGGCAGACCAATGTTTGCCAAACTTTGCAACGATCGTCTGGCAGACTCATCAGCGGCCGAATTCACACTGCAAGTAGTCATTGTGGAGTGGTAAAGCGCATTTTTGTTTGCATCAGAGGGCAATTCCCTCTTCAGCGGGTTCGGCGGGTCATTTTTCTCGGTAAATTTGAACGCAACCGCGTACGCACACTGACTTTGCACAGTCGTTTTACCGGAACCGAACGGTGAATCACACATCAACAATAGCGGCGCAGTTTTTCGCACAGACTTGATAACTGACGCAATCACACGCCCCTGCCCCTCCTGCGGCCGAAAATCACCCTGCTGCGCTTGCAATAAATCTTCGCATGTGCCTCTGCGCACCTCGGCGTACAACCCGTCAGACTCAATTTTGTCGAGCGTGCGCTGCCAATCAGTCTCAACTTGGTTCAACTGCTTGTGCAGCACTACCGCCATTTTGACTTGGTCTTCCACAGCGAGCATTCCGGTGTTGCTCTCGGTTGGCCGGTAGCCACTAGGCCCCATTATGCACAACCGCTCCAAAGTTTCCATGCGGCCATTGTAGCTAGGCGACAAAGCGGAACCGCGCACCATGTAATCGCAATTAGGCAGCAAATGCGGCGACAGCGCCTGCGGCACCAACACATCCGGTTTGGCGACCAGCTGCACCGCCTCGGCAGTAATATCGGCGCTGACCGTACGTAAATTTATTTGCGGGCGGCCAGTCAGAGCGCGCTCTTCCCCCCGGGGATCAGCTTCGACGATTTGTAGCGACGACATGGGAGAAGTAAAATTTAACATGTAGCCCTGCGCCTTATTCCTGTGCCACTCGGCCGTGTCGCGCATCGCAGCAGCTGGATTCAAATGCACGCGCTCCCACCTAATTATCGCAATTAATCCCCGCGGCCCATTTTGCCAAGTCACCTGCGCGCGCACCGCTTTCGCCCTAGTCGCAGTGTATCGCAAATGCGCTTCGTGACACACGTTAGCGGCGGCCAAAAAGATGGAACGAAGCTGCAGCTGAGAGGTGAGGTAATTTCTATTCATTTCGCCCTTCCACTCCATACCAGCCTCGATTTGCCGCGCCGAGAAAATACGCACGCCATACGCATGACCCCAATAAAAGTTGTTGACTTTGCCGGCGTCATCAAAAGCGTGATATTCTACATGCGCCACACCTAATTGTCCGGCGTGCGGGTGTATGTCACTTTCCATGACATTTTCGCTGTGCGCAAAAATTAACTTTTCAGGGCCCGGATCCCGCTCGTCGGCGCCTTTGAAGGGGGGTGCACTAATGTACCGCGAAGGGGTGAACGCTGCCCTCAAACGCAAGTATCTCCACTTGGCCGGATAAGGATGATATCCTTCGCGATTTTCCTGTCCTCTCTGTGAAATTTCCGATGCTGGCTCATCGACGGAGAGGTCAACCTGTCCTTGCGAAACGATAACAACAGGGCGGCCCAAAAACAATGGCATTTGAGCGTCATTTTTCATAATTGTGACGCCTCGCAATTCCCAATATTTCGGATTGGCGCTAACCCTACTGATACCAGTCGCGACAAAATGCATGCCGTGGCGGACAAGCGGCAAAAACATGTCGTAAGCTTCGTTAGCCTCGCGATATTCCTTCAAAATTTTCTGCACCGACCGCTCACGAGCGCGCTCCGCTTTGTTGACCGAATAGGTGAAAAAGGGATAAGCCGTTTCCGCTTCCGACCACTCCGGATAACTTTCCAAAAGCGCCTGCGCATCGCCGTCGAAACGAATGTGGCATTGATAACTGGTAGGACGCGGCTCGTTACCGACGTGAACGCGATCCACTATTCCCGACAACTTCTGGTTGATGACAAATTCAGGACAAATCGACCGGGCGTTTCGAGGAGGATTGTAGGGCAGCGGCGGAATAGTGTCACCGCCCTGTTTTCCATGAGAAGTCCACGACTTGAGCGGCGCTTTGGCTATGCGCCCGCCACGATACGAACTGGAACTCGCTCCATACCCACCCATAGGTACGCCACCCGAACTAGTCATATTTCACACTTCAAAGTAGAGCACCGGAAAACACAACTTATTGCTACTTAAAATGCGCCACCCAGAATGTCGGCACCGAAATGCACGAAGGTCTGAGCGACACCCTAATCGAAAAGTTGCGAATTATTTTCAACGCACTACGTTGAACGTATTGCGCCAAAAATAATTTTTATTTTGTTGCGAAATGGGCGAAAATGAGAACGAAATTAAAGAACAAGTTTAGAACGAAATAAATGCGATGATATGAATAACTGGTGAATTAAAACTGCGACGACAATTAGGAACAAACAATTAATAACACTTATGAAATTTTCGCGCTTTACCCTTTTACATAAAAAACCAACTTTTTGCTACAAAATTATCTCGCGCACAACCAAAAACACAAAAATTGCAACCCTGAACTCACCACGAATTGACGGCCGAAATTAAACGCAAATAATCCGAATAAAAATGAAAATGAATTTTAATTTAAGTTTTGAACGGAATAATTGACTTGGAACACTTTAGGTTGAAGAGCGGAAAATCTCAGGGTTTTTAACCGAAAATCTGCGAATAGGTGGGATTAACTGGTTCATTTGTTAATTTAACGCGATCAGCATGAACGGTATAAGTTTTCTTAGACAACCTATTAAACACGGTCACAATGGGATGCACATAATCTAAACATTCATACGGGCCAATATAATGATGCGTGAATTTCTTAACGCGACCTAACTTTCGAAGAATTCGGGGCGAATAAACACGAACTGATTGACCGGGCTTCAAATTCAAGCGGCGCGCACTGCGATTTGCATAAAAACACTCTTTTTCTTGCGCGCGCTGTAAAGCCGAATGCGCGGCCGTGCGGACGTCCGAAAGTCGCGCGTCTAAATTTGACACAAAAGGACTGTACGCCGTCGGCTTATCGGTCTTATCGGTGCCATTTCCCGTCGGCTCGATCATACGCTCCCAAAGTGACGGAGAATTTGATCCAAATAGCAACGCATATGGTGTCACTTTCATAGAGGGGTGCATAGACGTATTATACGCATAGACAGCGGCGCCTAAGTGTTTGTCCCAATCCGAATGCGAGCCATTCACATAATGCGAAATTATTTCCATTAAGACTCCATTCCTACGCTCAACCAAACCATTCCCCTTTGGCGTATAATTGAAACACTTATGCTGCACTGTATTTAGATAACGTAGCAATTCCGCAAAAATGCCGCCAATGAAGCTTGGTGCATTGTCGGATAAGATTACAGCGGGCACACCAAAAATCGGTAACACATGTTGCAAAAACGCAATAGCCACAGTATCTTGCTTCAAATTAGGAACAGGCACTGCTAAACCAAAACGCGTACATTGATCCACAAATACCAATACATGCACATTCCTTTTTTCGGTAATTGGCAATGGCCCTACTGCATCAATCGCAATAAAATCACCAGGAAACTTAGCGATTTTCCGGCTCTGAATTTGAGTTTTCATTGAGCGGCGCAATCCTTTCTTCGCGTTGCACGAAGGGCAAGTAGAAACCCATCTAGCGCATTCTGGACGCATATTTGTAAACCAAGCAAATTCGCGCAATCTTTCAAACGTTTTCATCACACCCAAATGTCCAGCAGTGGGATGATTATGAGCCAATTCTAACACAGTGACAACTAGTGACTGGGGAATGCACGCAGGGTCGTATTTCCTTTCACCCACTAATATTGACGGTTCTGCATCACGCCTGACAACATCAAATTGATCAATGAAAAACGGTGGGGCCCTACGCAAAGTAGATTCCTCGCACATACGACGAATTGTAATTATATACGGTTCTTCTTTTTGCAAACGCGACAACTCTTCAATTGGAGTAATGGGAGGAGGTAAAGCATCGAGTTTTTCCGGTTTCTTAATTAATTGAACAGAACGGCGGCCACCAGCCATTAATTTAGACGCATCGTCAATTTTGGGCGGCGATTTCAAAGCATTTTCAGAATTGGACTCCACCTTCTTTTTACTTCGCACGCGCATTGTCATTGGATGCGGCGCCCGCACAGTAGCAACGCTTGCCACTGGCAGTTCAGTAGCTACCGTAACTGACGGTTCCAAAGACTTCATTTTCGCATGTTTCAGCCAATTTTGAGCAGAAGCCAATCGCGCCATGGCCTTAGCTACCGCTTGACAAGCCAAATGTTCCTCAGATGTTAACAACGCCATTTCCTCAGTCAAAATTCTCGCCAATTCATCAACAGGTATATCAAATGCATATTCTTCAAACGCTTCGTCCAAATTAACACGCTCATCAAATTCAACGGGTGCATCACGCCTGCGCGACAAAGCATCAGCCAATTCGTTACTTTTCCCACGCAAATGCTTAAAAGTAACTTGATATGATTGAATAGCAAGCGCAAATCGGTGCAAACCCGTATGGGGATGGGTTTCCAAATTTGGATTCTTCACCCATGAAATACTTTTCGCATCAGTCCAAACTTCAAACGGCCGGCCCGCTAAATAACAATGCCAATTGCGTATGCTCTCAAAAATAGCACATGCTTCTTGCGTAATTGCAGGCCATCGGGATTGCGCTTCAGAAAGTTTTCGACTATAAAATGAACACGCATGCAAAGCGGCGGCAGGTTCAGCGCGTTGTACTAAAATGCCAGCTAATGCAACTTTAGAAGCATCGGTAATAATTATGAACGGTTTACTGGGATCAGGATACTGTATACAGGGACTTTCAGCCACCATCACTTTCAACTTATTAAAAGCTTCCAAAGCGGCGGGGTTCGCATTTAAATCTACGGGAGTACTTCCGCTATACTTTTCAGTTCCTAACTCAGTTTTCGTTCGAGTTAAATTAGACAAAGGAGCGGCATATTCAGCACATTTATGAATTAATCTCCGGAAAAACCCAACGGCACCCAAAAACGCTTTAACTTCACGCACACACACAGGTAGCGGCCAGTCACTCAAATACTTTCGCTTATCATCTGGTATACAAATCCCTTCACGCCCTACCATATAACCCAGGAATTTAACAGCAGTTGTGCGCGCGAAAAAACACTTTTTTGGGTGTATTTTAAAACTGCTACTTATCAAACGCGACAAAACCTGACTTATATCACTCAAATGATCTTCCCATGACCTACTGTAAATGAGCAAATCATCTATATATACCAACACATTTCGATGCAATAATCCAGCCATTGTAACTTCAAAACAGCGCTGCGCTAAAGCCGGGGAACACTTTAATCCCATCGGCAAGCGTTTCATCTGAAATTGACCAAAACAATTACGAAACGACGTAATATGTCTATCATCCGGATGCAGCGCAATGTTGTAAAACGCTTGATTGATATCGACACTGCTAAAAATATTTGCAACTGTGCAATGACTCTATTGTATCGTCTAATCTGGGCAGCGGAAATTGGGGAGCGTGAACTACTGCATTTAATCGTCGATAATCTATCACCATGCGCTTGGCACCATCCGGCTTAGTAACAACTAATGTCGGCGCGCAGTACGGACTCGTACTGTGTTCAATGACGTCATGCTCAAGCAGGCAACTTAAATGCTTTTCTAAGTACTGCTGGTCATCCAAACTCAACCTATACATTCGACACGCGACCGGAATTTTACTAGTCAACTGAAGTCGATAATCAACCAATTCACTGTATCCCAAATCATACTTATCCCTGGCGAAAGCATCCTGATGAGTCAAAATTAACTCTTTTAATTGCTGGCGCTTAATTTCGTCCAATTCAACCGGTACTTCAAAATCCATTTCTCTCCCATCGGCACAAACCACTTTCATAGTCGTATTCGCCGCTTTTGAAGGTACAGTGCCCTTCGTTGGTACTTTTTCCTCACTAGCTTCAAGTATAGTATCGGTAAAACTCATATCACGCTCGCGGCACTCTCGCACCCACTCAGCAGGCGGATCACCTCGTCGCACTTGTAAAACACACTCCACTGGCTCTACGATGGCAATTTTCTGGCCCACCTGCAATTTTACTGGCACCTCAGTCACATTAACACACCTCACCGGAAATAACTCACTCGCGCTTTCATAAACAGCATTAGCTGCAAACACACCCGTTTTCACATGAAATTCGTTCAAAGGCTCAATCGCAAACGTCAATTCATCAATTGGTTCAGATAATTTCGCACTAATTATCGTTTCATGCCGCGGCTTAATTTCAGTCGGTTCAGTCACCACTGCATAAATATGCCGTTCTTGCACTACAGGCGACGGGTTGTCAAAAGGCACAGTCAACTTTTTACGCGCATCGCCACTCTCAATTCGCAACTCACGCGCAGGCATATCAATAACCATATGCCTCAATACATCAGCGCCTAATAAAATGTCGTCCGACAAACCGCTAATCACCTGAAATACAATAGAAAACGCTTTCCCGGTAATCATCACTTGAAGTTCCAACTGACCCTCAATTTGCAATTTGCATTGAGACGCGCTTTGCAATCCCCCCACAGGCGTGACCTCATCAAACGCTATGCAATTATTTCGATGCCTAGCCAACACCAGCGGGCTGCACAATGACCTCATCGCACCTGTGTCCAACAGACACCTTTTGTATTCATTCCCCTCAATTTCTACCGTAATCGACGGACTATAGTAAATTGGCACGAGTTCTTTACGCTTAGCCGTAATACTTTTGATGTTCGCAATTTCTTCACTGGTCAGCGTGACTACATTCACCTTTTCCATGACGGCAGAACCTTTAGGAACGCGCAGCGGCGGCAAACGCTTAAATCTACTCACTGGCGTTTCTTCAATATCGGCACTATACCCTGAACTGTCAGCGCTAACTGGATTTAACTTTTGCGGCGGTGTCACGGGGGTCGCACCCCTTGCAGGATTGCGCCTATTTTCTATTGCTAACATGCGGTTTAATTGAACCCGCAACACTCTCATTTTTATCCAATCACACACTGTGAACACTAAATACAACACCAATTCACACAAAGCGGGCAGAATATATCTCAAAAACACGGAAGTGCACATTCCAGCGATAAATCCCTCAAGAAAATTTCGCACGGTCAAAATCCACTCATCTGACACTCCTTTTTTCTTAACAACGCCACCACTTGGAACACCCAGGGCATCAACACTTGCAAAAAACGTAAATAGACAGCACAGGAAAAACACACGGTTCAACACACTGGGCAACATACTCGGTTCCGACCACGTTCGGTACAAAGTTGGCACGCTCGCTTCACAATAATCGGACAACACATACAATTCAGAGTCAGATGACGTTCGCGACAAACTAATGTCCGGCGGTTCACACATAAATGTATGCATGGTCAATTCTAGCAGCGCTTCTAACTTAACGTACGTCAACGTGTCCTCAGGGTCATCATGCGGATGCTCATCAGCATGCTCACAAAACCCGCTTATATTCAACCCCTGCAAACCCATGTGTTGCAATTGAGCCCACCACTTTGTTCGAAAAATCATGCTATCTAACGAACGCGCATAAACCCAAGGCATAATCCAAGCCTCTCTTTCGAGCATGAATTGATGTTCTTGCGGCGTTATTTCAGGCGGATTGCATGGATCCTCTGCTTCCTCATCTGAACTTTCAAGACCCGGTACAACCCTAATCATGCGCACATATTCCTTACTTTCTTGCACGCTGCGTGCATGATTCACTGAGTTCGCAGACACGCGCGTCGGATTCAACGCAGTCAATTCAGTTGACGGAGGGGCCGCAATGGCCATTTGCGATGATTGAACTTGTTGCACTGGGGACCAACTAGTAGTTGACACTTGCGCGGGAGGGGGATAATACAGGTAAGGCGGCGCTTGCATGGAATATACAGGTTGCTGTGCAGAGCGCATCATATTCGCTGGACCTCTGAAGTTATTCATCGGTCGCTGCGGCGGCCCGCGCCGAAAATTTCTAAAACGCGCTTTTTCCTCTTCTGTCAATTTAGGACAATCAGAACGAAAGTGATCATCTGCCCCACATTCATAACAGCCCTCATCAAATTTACGCGGCCTAAATTTGGAAACTGGTTTCGCAGCATTGTTACCTATCAATTGCTTTTCCAAGTCAACTAAACGCTTATCCTTATCCTCTAACTGCCTAGAAAGTTCTTCCAATTTCACTCGCTGTTCCTCAAACTTTGGATTTTCCGCCGCCGCCGGAACGGGCGGGGAATTTCCGAAAGCTCCCGCACCCCCTAAAGCAAAAATTCGCTCGATTACCGAATTGGTGGCTTCTGAAACTAATTCAGCGTTGGATTTTGACTTTTTCTTACCACCCACTTTGTCCTTATCAATTTCCAGAAAACTTTCTTGCGTGCGCGCATTATTGACTACGTCTTGAAACTTAGCCCCAGCAGTAATAGATACATTCCTACGGATGTCAGGATACAATCCACTGACAAATTTCGCCACTGCCATCTTTTCGCGTTCAATTTTTGAAAGTTTCGGGAAAGCGCGTTTTATAATCTTCTCCAGCCGCACTGACCAATTTAACACATCTTCATCTTCGCCCTGCTCACTACTAATCACTTCCCTTTGCGCATGATGCTCCGAAATGGGGTTAGTATAATAACGTTCCAAAGTGTCCATAAACTCCTCATAATCTAAATTAATCAATTCACTCTTATGCGACATGTAAATCGAACGCGCGCTGTCACGCAAATAAACCGGAAGCAGCGATTTTCGCTCATCCGTCGGAATTTGCAACGCCTCACAAACTGCGTCCCAATTTTTACGCCAATCAGCAAATTTATCATCAGCGCGCCCCTTAAAAGGTATCACCTGTCCAGTAAGCGCGGTCATGGCAGCAGCATAACCCTCCCTACTAGTAGCAATCATACTCACAGCAGGTATAGGTGGTGTGGTAGCGGTAGAGCACCCTCCCGAATTAGAAACAGCGCTAATTACAGAATTAATCGCTTGCATATCAGGCTTTTCTAAATGAATATACTCAGCAAATGCATTAATCGCGTCCGCAATTTGACTCACATCATTTCGCAAATTATAGCAGTCAACACCTAACTTTACTAATGACACTAATTTTTCGTCATTATCACTCATGTTCCCATTTTCCAAAGAACTCATGGGTCGCTGATTATACAAATAAGCGGCAATACTCACCGTTTGAGTCACAACCTGACTAAGGTTCCATTCTGACCCCTGAACCGAATTCCCCACTATCGACGAATTAATTTGGTTCAAAGTCAAATTTTTCGCTTGAATCAACAATTGCACCACATCGGGACCCGTGTTCACACCACTACCGCTCGCATGCGCCATACTCAAGGTAGAATACCGGAAAAACACACACTCACTCGACGACTGGGTACTCGCACTTCGGTACCCTAACTTACTTTGCCCTACGGTCGGGAATGGCACCTCCGCACCCGCACTTGGCTTGCCTTGCTCACAGGTCGGGAATGACTCCTCCGCACCTCTTTCAGGGACCGGTCCTTCCGCGTCCACCCAGCAGTTGACGTCAAAGTCGTTAGGTTCGTCACTCAACTCAGCGGTTCCCGGTTCAGAACAGTGCGCGTCCGTACTGAACTGAACCGATTTCGGTTTTTTCTTACTTTTCCGCTTTTCCCTTTTTTGCCCACTAATAATTTCGTCAGTTTCGCGTCCCAAAACAAAAATATCCGTGCTTATCGGTTGCGTCGATCGGGTAGCCTTCCGTTCCTCCAGCCGGGCGGTGGTTCGTTTGTTCTCACCAGCGATTGTCAAACGGTGATCAGTCGCCTGAACTCACTGGGAATATTAAACAAACCACTCGCTGCTACCAGTTGTCATGAATTTTCACCGGCTACTTTTTACTCAACCAAATTCCACTATGGCAAACTGCCAAGTTTTACCGATCTCACACCTACTCGTTGGATGAGCGACAAAGTAAGGCAACGGAAAAGCGACTACCGATTGAATTCGCAACGCACAATGGTGAATTCACCGAAGTGAATATCACAGGTGTACGCTACGTCAATTAAGTTAGCTTTTTAGCGAATGGCGTTTTTATCAACGCACCAGCAATTAGTTGAATGTCTAATTTACACCAAGGGGTCCGAAGTTTTTAGAAGAGATTTTATTTTAGGCGATTTTTTAGACTCAGAATTCACACATTTAGATAGAACACAGGGAACACACTGAGAGCGAGTTTCTAACCAGCGGCACAAAACCTTCGAAAAAACTCCAAGAAAATGAAACCGAAGCAATTTCGACTGAATCGACCCCTACTCTAAATTACGGTACGCTTTTATACGCAACAACATAAGCCAAGTCCAGACAACACTTCCACATACCACGAGAAGCATGCTTACAAACGACTTTACGGACACACGGAATTTCAAAATGGGCATACCTAAAATTATTCACGGCGTCAGTTTACAGGATACGTCGATCAACTACACAAAAACACAAAGAATTCACGCGCAAAAAAATCGGGTTGGGAACAAAAGCGAGGATAAAAATAGAAAAATAAGAAAATGAACGAATGCGACAAGAATAAAAAGAACAGGAAAAACACACGAGATACTGTAAAAACCTGTTTTAGCGCGAAAAAAATGGCGGGCGATTCAAATTTTACTCAGCGAACTCTACCGAAATCCCAAAACCACCTCCACGAACGGGGAAACACACAGCAATTAGCGAAACAAATAAACA
Source organism: Sphaerolaimus hirsutus (assembly GCA_964036195.1). NCBI lineage: Eukaryota > Metazoa > Nematoda > Chromadorea > Monhysterida > Sphaerolaimidae > Sphaerolaimus > Sphaerolaimus hirsutus. Next base: position 22,006,078 of record OZ038458.1, read on the forward strand.
CGCGAACAGTAATCCCATCAGCAAAAAGAGCGTATAATAAACGAAAATGACGTTGATATCCAAAGCGTAAGAAGCACACGTATTATTAATACACAACGAAAAAATGTCGTAAGTGGGATAATCCATGATAAGATTAGGATACCGGTAAGGCGAATGGAACTAACTTTCACACTGACTGTCAAGGAAAAAATGAATTACGGTACCGTTTTAAAGACTCTTAGCGGAAATTCTATCAGAGTGATTAAATAAATACGCACTCAAATCAGATCACCTTTACACTTATCAAAATATTCGGGGAAAAAACAGGAAAAACAAGCGGCTTATTATTTCATCTCTTTGTATAATAAAGATCAACCACGAAATTTGCATAAATTCCTAAATATCCAAATGTCAAGTTATCAGTTTTCTAGGGGAAAGGGAAATACAGAAAAATCAATCTAGGATTAGGTAGATAGAAAATAGCGGAGTTGCAAACGTAAAATCAAATAAAAATTAGCATACTCGAGTTTTACCTATTCCCTACCAAACCTAAAGTTAAAATGAATATGAAGTCGGTATAACTCTTAACAGAAATACGAACGCAAATGATTGGCAACTACTTGAAAGTTTATAAATTTCAATCTTTGTAGCTTAAATGCATGTTTGGATTGCATGACTTTTTGAAGTTTAACACTAAAACAAAACAAACTCAAGTGAATCCACTGCCACATGCCGAAACGCAACAGCCATTAACTACCGAAGGCACTTATCACGAAAATGACCACTCTCGCTGCTACACCACTCATTCTGCTACCAGAATATTAATTAGTTAGCCACGGCTTTTTGATCCCATACGCACTGTGCAAAAACCACACCCCGACAACACCGAACTGCTCAACTCACTCAAAAATAGGTACACTTGTCACTGTATGGGTGCTTGTTTCGATGATATCGGCGGACTGGGCTGTTCTCACAACAAGCCAAGGGAGTAGGCATTTAGACATGCGATCATGCCTGTCGAGTTAGACTCGATTCTTTTAATTACCTCTCATTTTCAACACCAATCATCATCGCACCTCTATAATCAGTGTACCTTTGTAAAATCGCATGTAAATTAACTTTTGTTTCCCAATCCGGAAATGCAGGAATGCACAGTACATACTAGATCAATAGCCGCGACCCTCACGTAAAAAAAATGCAACGAGAGTTAGTCAAAATTCAACCTATGTGCCCTCAGTTATCACTGACCATTCACGCACTACGACACGTAACTGCAGTGTCACTCTTTTACTTAGAAAAAATAACTGAAACTTTGTTATGCAATCCAAACCGCTAGTAAAAAATTACTTTTAAATTAAACTGTCACAATTAAAATTGTTGCCAATTCACTTGTCTCACTTTCTTAAAAAAAACTACCTAATTAAAAATAAAATAAATAAAAATAACTATTTACATCACAGCGTCAACTTTGTGTCAGATCCTCAATACCTCCAATCCTTCCTTGGCCAGAAAAAACACACATAACACAATGGGGCACCGGAAAAACAGAAATGCACGTTGCCACGTTGCCAACGTAGCGCAGCGACGTAGCCGAAAACGTCAACGCCACGTTCGCCCACCGAATCGCCCAAAACCATCGTCGAAGTGGAACTGAAATGTTTAAATTGTTGTAAGCTCGGAAGTGTAAACAACCCTCTACATAAATTCATTAAGCGAACTATATATACATTTACACTTAAAATTTTTGAAATTTTACAATTTTTTGGACACCCACTTTTGCTCACACATTTCTCTCTACCCGGTGTGCATGGCGGCCGCCCCCCCCCCCCGATGCACACCGGGCACCACCATGCGCGCCGGGCCCCCATACACACCGAGCCCCCATACACACCGGGCACCACCATGCGCGCCGCCCCCCCCCATGCACGCCGGGCCTCCATACACACCGGGCACACCACCATGCCCGCCGGGTATCCGTGCACAGCGGGCCGACATGCACGCCGGGTAGTGAACATGGAGGTCGGCTGCGGGAATACATCACGTGACCAGGGCGGCAAACACAAAAATATCTCGTACACTAGGGTTCGGACGATATATCGTATCGAATATCGGATATCGGCTGTTGTTTCATATCGAATATCGATATTGAAAAATATTGAATATCAATAACGAAAAGTCATATCGCCCGAACCCTATCGTACATAATCCTATTGTTTGACTTTGTGTTCGCCGCCGGCCCGCGTTTCAAGTCCAATTTTACTGAGGAAAAAATAACTCTCCCATTGAATAACTCCTCCCCCTCGAAAAACTCCCCCCTCAAACATGCTGACGAAAAAAAAACTCCCTTGGGGACTTATTCAGGGATATACGGTATTTAGATTGATGAGTAAAAACAACAGACAATAAAACAATAGATAGTACAACAAATGGCTATAGGCTGCGGGGGGAAACAATTGGGCATATGGCAGCGTGGGGGTGGGCGCACTGATACCTGGCGCACATGGTGATGCCTGGTGTGCATGGGGGCCCGGTGTGCATGGAGGGGCGGCCGCCATGCACACCGGGTAGAGATAAATGCACGCCGGGTAAGCATGTACAGGGGGTAAACATGCACAGAGGCACAGGCACCATAAAATCACGTGTGCTAGGTGGAAACGTTCTAATCACGTGTGTACTGGTGCAGCGGGTCTGGCGGCGCGCGTGCACCGCAAAGACACGCTGGCGCTGCGGCTGGACGCGCGCACCGACATGGGCGACCAGTCCCCCCAGGAGAGGCTCGACAAGATGGAGGCCGTCAGCGCCAAGCTGGAGAGGTGCGCCGCTCCACGTTGCAGCTGGCTCAAATGCTCTTGTCCACTCACGCCATCATTCATCTATACCCATTACTCATCTACAATTACAATTGCAATTACAATTACTCATTACAATTGCCATGGCAAATGTAAAGTATAGTGCAAAATTGTCATCACAAATATAAATTTAAGTATCCAAATCTTATGTTTTGGATCCAAACCTTGTTGTTTTTGAGTCCAAAGCTTGTGTGAATATTTGGATACAAACATAAGATTTGAGCTTTGGATACAAAGAAAAACAGTTGGATACACCATGTACACTTTGCATGACTTGTGTCATGACAATTGCCACTTTTCTTGACATTTGACATGACACTTGTCATTTTGCGCGACAATTTACAGATGTGCACATAGTGCACTCCAATAGTCCTTCTACTGAAAATGCAAACCACTGTTATCAATAATTGTAAACTTGCACTTGCAGCTAGCTAACAATATGTACTGCATGCAACTTTTGCAAAGTTATGAAAATATTTATGACAGGTTTTTCATGGATAGGTCTAATGATAACATTTTTTGGCCTTGCATGCATGATTACAATTTTTTTGTAAAATTTTTGTAAAATGGTTTCATTTTATTATATTAACGACTTTTAAGAACAAAATAAAATAAAGTGAAACAAGAAAAAAATTAAAATAAAATACAATTTGATACAATTTTTATACAAATAATTTTTATAAAACCAAGCGTGGTGAGAGGATGAGTAATGAGTTCAGATGGGTCGGCGCAGGGCCGTGTTGTGTGGAATGAATGTGTTCTCACCTGAATGTGTTGTGCAGAAAACTGAGCCAGCGCCCCACTGCCGACGAGTTGGAAGAGCGCAACATTTTGCGGGAAAGCAACGCAGAAGAATTGGCTCGGCAGTCGATGGCGGAGAAGCGGCGCATGTTGCTCAGAAAGGTAGGCGCCTTGCCCCCCCCCCAGGCGACAGTGTCCACTGGGCCAGCGGCGCCAGGCTCACTTGCCCACCGCGCCGGACATGTCCACTGGGCCACCGGCGCCAGGCTCACTTGCCCACCGCGCCGGACATGTCCACTGGGCCACCGGCGCCAGGCTCACTTGCCCACCGCGCCGGACATGTCCACTGGGCCACCGGCGCCAGGCTCACTTGCCCACCGCGCCGGACATGTCCACTGGGCCACCGGCGCCAGGCTCACTTACTTGCCCACCGCGCCGAACATGTCCGAGCGCCCACGACGCCAATTTGGAGTCCTTTTCCATTGCCGCATGCGCACTTCAAAATTCTCCTGTGTAGGGTTGGCCGATGTTTTTTTAAACGCTTATTTTTTTAAACGTGTGTTTTTTTTGAAAACACGAGGTTCCAAACGTTTTTTTTAAAAAAACATCGGCCGAAATTTTTAGTACTAAGCACTAGGTATTTTGCAAAAAATTTGCGCGCAAGTGCGCAATTTCACACACAAATTGATTATTATGGTTGTTTTCATTGGTTTTGTGGCATTTTTAATATCAAAGCAACCATTTCTATGTGCTACCATGGGTAAATAAGCCGTCATATGTTGCTGTAGTATATAATATTGAGGTAATGTGCTTCCATGTAGCTCCACAGTGTGTAACTTCACTCCCAAAGTAACAACCTCCTTTTAAAACCTTGTTTGATCACTATTCCGTGCGAAACTTCACTTGAAGTCAAGAACATTCGACTATAAGACGATATACGAACATGTCGAAAAGGAATGGACATTTTTGACACAAATCACCACTTATGATGCTATCCCATGGCCCCACAGCCATTATATGGTCATATATAACATCAGAGTATTGTGATATGTCTGATATACCTATATATGTTGACCCAGAGCCATATCTGGGATATTTAAAAAAACGTTGTTAAAAAAATGACGTTAAAAAAACGTTTTTTTCAAACCCTAGTCCTGTGACTCGTCAACTGAAATCTGATTCAACATGTAAACCAGTTGACACCAAGTGTGGGTACTGCCATATTTATAGAACTACCTAGCTGCCTTCTCTCCGGGCATTCGGCCTGGGGATGGTCCGGCCGTAAAGTAAACCCGGCCGTAAAGTAGAGGGTGCTACTTTTAGGCCGGACATCATTATGGCAGAGTTGTGTAAAGTTCTGAACTTTTTCAAAGTAAATGTAAAGTATTTTATTTTTAGTCACCCTTGAATACAGAAAACGTAAAGTAACAATTTTCTACTTTTACGCTGTGTAAAAGGTGTATAAACGTAAATATCTGTCAATACTTGTTTTCTGTACTCGCGTACTTGTACGCGAGTAACTGAGTACGGTATTTTTTCGGGAGGAAACGTAAACGTATTTACGCAGCACTCAAGTATACGTATTTATCGAGTAAACGTAAATACGTTTGTACAGCCATGCATTACGGCGGGATTTACTTTACGGCCGGGTTTACTTTACGTCCGATATCTCGCCATTCGGCCTACCCTTACGCAGTATTCTACCCGCTCACACATCCAAACAGACATTTTTATGGACATTAATTACGGGTTGGGTCGAATCACTTTTCGATATTTTTCCTGAAATTCGGTTTTCGATATCAATATCGATATGTACCTCTATATTGAGATTACATAAATAATTGTTGTTTAATGGTCGCTATGCGATATTAGATGTGATAGAACATTCTATTATTTATATTCCCCAAAAAATTCTAAATTTTCGTTATCGAAAAGTTGATATCGTCGCAATCCTATTTATCTTAGTGACATTGTGTGTGTCGCACTTTCCATTTGCGTATTTCTATTTTCAATGCCAATCACCTCCTCCCAGCTCTCGTTTCGTCCCACCATAGCCGAATTGCAACAGCGTCAAATAATCGACTTTTGCGATTATGTCGAAGTGACACAGGCCGAGTTGTACGATCGACGGGCTGACAAACCGTGGACCAGACTCACTCCCCAGGATAAAGCTGCTATACGAAGGGAACTAAACGAGTTTAAGAGTACCGAAATGGCTGTGCACACCGAGTCTAAACAGTATACTAGGTGAGGGGGTATGGTAGCGAGTTACGGTACGACTGTGGTACGGTACACTTTTCGGTACTGGTACGGCATTTTTGGTATTTTCATCCTGGTGCCACTTCAAAACCCTATAAAATGCCCTTTAAGGTGTGATATGCCATGCAACGTGTCAAAAGTCGTGTAAACCTTTGTATAGTACGACAAAGTGTCTCTTATTTAGTTTGTTGCTGCTTTTGATATTTTCCATGGCTTTTGACATCTTACAGGGTTTATCAGCTTCTGCTAGTGGCCCTGGTAGGCAAGTGCGTTGAATTGGTTATATTTTTGGCATGCTGCCAATGGCCGGTTTGGCAATGAAAATTTCAGATTTACATGTAACTTTTACAATTCAGCGGTAATTGTTGGTAATTAATTCCATTGCATGCTAAATTTCTACACAAGTTTAACCTTTTTAGAAATACACGTTTTGTTTTGTCGGCAAAGCATGATCCTTCATTTAATGCACATCGTGTATTCATTTTTCAGATTTCATCGACCGTGACGTGTCAATGGCATTTACAAAATAAACGGCATTTGAAAATAACGAGTCAGCTTCATTCTGGTGCAGCGAATGTTTGGATAAAATCAGGCAGGTGTTCATAACGGTTCAATAAATTGATGTAATAATACACCTCACGTTGTAATTTGAGCATTATTTATGTTCAAGGGCATACCCACACCCCGCAAATTTTCCCATTTTAAATGTCAAAAAATTATTGAATTTCATATAAAATGCAAAATGTCAGACAGATTTCTCAACCGCCCCATAAAATGTAAAATCCGCGGTAAAATTTTCTTTCTGTACAGTACTTTTTCGAAATTCAGTTTGACATTTTACAGGGTGCGGGGGTGTCCTCACGTATTATTATAAATTATACACTCGCAATTGATATTGAAGATAAAGTAGTATTCCTTCTCATTATTTAGATGTCTGGTCATTCTGTGATTTCGACTTTTATCCCTGTGAAATTATTTTCCATTAATGCAATGATCATTGCGTGTCAGCTTTCTATGTATTTATATTCACATCATGAGATGCAATTTACAAAGTGTGGTATTTTGGTGCAGTTATGTACTTAATGTTGATGCGCACAAGTTAAGCACACTGGCCAGGGATGAAATTTAATTGCCGAGCTCAGTGGGTCAGGTGACCGAATCCCTACACGCACTAGCAGAATATCGAAGCCTTTGAACCTACCAGACCACTAGTTAATGTCCACTTCGTTCCTTGGCACGGTGCCAAGGAACGAAGTGGACATTAACTAGTGGTCTAGGTTCAATGGCTTCGTTATTCTGCTCGCACGGCTTCCTTGAAACAGGCTCTACGTGTGCATTGCATGTGGATTCGTTCAAATGTATGATTCGATATAAAAATCTTTCAATTGGACGCACATTCAATTGGAAATTCAATAATAACTTATTTAAATTGACGTCGCGTCGATTAGTTTATGCAGGGCGAATAAAAGTGTAATTGATAAGAGGTTAAATGTGGTAAGTGTGACAGGTAGACTTGTGATTCACAGGTATTTTCGTTGAAAGTTCAGGGGGCAGTCCCAAGCCCTGTAAAGTGTAAAGTAAAGTGTCAAGTCAAATGTAAAGTAAAGTGTCAAATGTAAAGTAAAGTGTCAAGTCAAATGTAAAGTAAAGTGTCAAATGTAAAGTAAAGTGTCAGTTGTGTATCCAAATCTTATTTGTATCCAAATCTTATATTTTTGTATCCAAATCTTGTTTTTCAAAATAAGATTTGGATACAAAAACGTAAGATTTGGATACGAAAAATAAGATTTGGATACACAATTGCCATTTGACATTTGACTTGACACTTTACTTTACATTTGACATTTGACTTGACACTTGACTTTACATTTGACACTTTACTTTACACTTTACAGGGCTTGGGATTGGCACCAGGTTGAAAGTTCCCGGAACCTGTAAAATGTCGAATGTCATGCAAACAGTGAAATGTCATATAAAATTTCCTGTGAGATGTCAAGTTTTGACTGAGTGTTTGACAATTTTTCGTGACATTCTACCTGACTTTGATACTTTGCATGACATTTTACATGACTTTTAACACATAGCATGACATTTAACATTTTATAGCTCTGGGAGTATCACTTGGATTATCTCCACAACTTCTCCTATCACTTTATACCACTTTGATAGTCATTTGTCCACTTGTAAAATTGATCCCTGTCAGTAGTAGCCAGCAAATTAAATTTCATCACGGGTTCTGAGAGGAAAAGTTGATTGTAGCAGTTTACCTAAATATTCAATTGTCCATTTATTCTGCGGGTTATGGTAGACATGGTGCGACGGGCGATTTGATTCGATTTGTGCACTTGTGTAGCTACCAGAAAGTGCTGATTAGAACCCACGGGGTCTGTAACGTGACGGCGGACTAATTGGTCAATTCTGACGAAATTTCAAATCATGTTTTGATTGTTCACGGTCCAGTCCCGCACCCTATTCAGTTTCACGTAATAAAATTTATAAACAATGTCAAGTGTCATTTGAAATGTTATGAAAAGTGCTAAGTTCCCTGTAAAGCTCAAATATTCCACTTTACATTGTGCACTTTGCGTGACATTTTACAGGCTGCGGGACTGCACCTGACTGAAAGTATACTCGTTTACGTCTACACTGGAGCTATAATTGTGCTACCGAAGTTAAGATTTTATCATGTAGAAGAAAAATGTTTAAATAGTTGAGGGATTGTGAAGAAACATTGAGACATCACGTGGCATTTTATGAGCGACGGCCAGTTTCGCAAGTGGGCCAGAAAACGAAAAGTGTTCATTGGTGTAGCTTATTAACTGCACACATCACAGTGGAATCTGGCATATGCCATCTGAATAAGCCAGGCACAATTCGCTTTCATACTCCATCTGTTTGCATTGTTTTCACCACGTGTCAATTTTGTGCACAGTTTATCATGTGACTTTGTTCATCAAAATATGGTAGCACTCCTTGTAATGCGTGTAGTCTGGTCGGTAATGTTGAGTTACAAGTGAAAAGTCAAGTGACATGTAAATATCATGATGAAATACATGTCGCATAATTTTCCTTCATTTGCCCACGTGCGGAATTGGCGCTACAATATGCACAAAAAAAATACTTGTGCTTCCTCAATTTTCACATGGCATGTTTTGTTTTGCAACTGTTAGCTTTTTGCAGCTTCCATTTTTTATACAAGCACTTCGCTTTTTAACCTTGGCACTTTCTGTGAGAAATGTGTTAGCTTTAAAGTGTATTTTGTATTTATGTATTTTTATCAAAAAAATCGTCGTGTGTTTAATTGTTTTGTAACAAACCCACAAAATTTGCACCGTTTTAAATGCGTTTTTCCAGTTTCGTGACAACTTTTTGTACATTTATTTCAAAAAATTATTTTTCTTTTGCCTGACTTGAGCTCAGTTCCACAAGTAGAAAGGTGACATTAAAAGTGTTGAGTGGTAAGCATAGGGTATTTTGGGGGTAGCATTTTAGGAGGGGGGTCGGCCCGCGAGCACGTGTTTATAACTCGGGAACGGCTTGGTGGAAATTGTTCAAATTTGGAGTTAATATGGTTTCAGGTCGGGGCTAGTGACAAGTTTGAGGAAATTTCGCTACGACCTCCCTGACCGGAGGTAGAGTGGGTCTATAAAAAGGTACTTTTTGCGAAATTTTTTGGATGTCGACCAGAATGTGCAAACTTTGAACATCAATAACTCTGCTATTTCTGGGCCGATTTGGATCGTTAAACACTTCAAATGATCGGGATAACCTGCAGATTCCATTTTTTTTGTTATATCAGTGATGTCTAAATTCCATATGCCTATTTGACCCGATTTTGTAACACAAAAATAATTTTTTTCTGAACATGCTATCATATACTTTAGACAATGAGAATTCATATAAAACAAAAATGAGTCCAATATCGCTTTCCAATCAAAATTTATATCGCTTCAAACTTTTCCCTCCCATCCACAATAATAACTGCATGAAGGTTGATGCACGGATTTCAAAACGCAATATCTCGATCATTTCTCCGCCGATTTTCACCACTGAACAGTTAAAATGGTCAGAATGACATGGAGATATCAGTTTTATTCCCAGATTATTTGTATCTTTTATGTGTTTGCCCATACAAGAAAATAATGTGAACTCTTGAATGAAATTAGCATAATGAACACGCATAAAGATAAACTGAGGATAAAATTGATATCACCATGTTATTCTGATCATTTGAAGCATTCGGTGGTGAAAATCGGCTGAGAAATTGTCGAGATATATGGAGTTTTGAAGTTGCATGCCTTGTTCTTCATGCGGGTTTTTGTGGATGGGAGGGAAAAGTTTGAAGCTCCATAACTTTTGATTGGATAAAACTCATATTATTAATATTATTATTATTAGATATTAAACTCATTTTTGTTTTATATGAATTCTCATTGTCTAAAGTATATGATAGCATGTCCGGAAAAAAATTCGTTTCGAAAAATCGGGTCAAATCGGCATACGGAATTTAGACATCACTTATATAACAAAAAAATGGAATCTGCAGTTTATCCCGATCATTTTAAGTGTTTAACGGTTTAAATTGGCCAATAAATAGCCCAGTTATTGATGTTCAAAGTTTGCATATTCTGGGCGACACCCAAAAAATTTCGCAAAAAAGGTACCTTTTTATAGACCCACCCTACCTCCGGTCAGGGAGGTCGTAGCGAAATTTCCTCAGACTTGTAACTAGCCCCGACCTGAAACCATATTAACTCCAAATTTGAACAATTTCCACCAAGCCGTTCCCGAGTTATAAACACGTGCTCGCGGGCCGACCCCCCTCCTAAAATGCTACCCCCAAAATACCCTATGGTGGTAAGTCAAATGACTGAGAAGTGTTTCCTTTTACAAATTTGTTTAAGCACCGTCACTTGACACCAGGGGTCGGGGAGGGGACGGTTGAGGGGGTAACGCCCCACAACAGCCCAGCTATCTATCTACCCTGAGACATCGTTGGCTACTATCTCCTGGGCCCTGCCCTCCCTACAAATCGCCCAGCTATCTAGATATCTGGAGCCATTTTTGACAAATATTACCCTAATTTTCATCCAAAATAGCTAATTTCCATACCTTTTTATAGATTTTCACCTTCACAATCACTAGTTCATGTGTTTTATTGCTTATTTTCAGCTTTTTGTACTATACTAGCAGGATTCTCTCCGACCTTCGGTCGGGTTTTGTGGTTCTCTACAATTAATACCATTGGAGAAAATATGATACTTTAGTTAAGTTTGCCCACATGCTAGGCATGTGTTTTGAAATGCGGTATGTAATCTACCAACAATAACAAGACCAATACCAAAGATGCAATGTTATGGAATGGATTTTTGTAAACTTCTGTAAAATGGTTGGGCATGAAACTCGGTAGTAAAATGTAGACAGTTTGCGATTTGGTATGATGGTGTGCAGTGTGCATTCTGTGTGGTATAGGTTTTGTGATATGATAGTGTGGTTTTTGCAAGGTGTCAAACTTTGTTGTAATCTTCAATTGGTTACATTTGTGCTTTGCTGTTCTTTTTGTGTTTGTAAATCCTTGTGGTATAAATTGTAGAGAACCACAAAACCCAAGTGAAGGTTGGAGAGAATCCTGCTATAGGTACCCACTACTCAGAGGCTTGCAAAAACTGACACCCCAGTGGGGACCCCCCTCCAAATGGCACCCCCTGGGGAACCTCCCAAAAGTGGCACCCCCTGGGAACCGCCCAAAAATGGGACCCCCTAGGGCCCCACAAATATGGCACCCCCTGAGGACCACCAGAAAATGGCACCCCTTAGGGACCCCCCAAAAATGGCACCCCCTTGGGACCCCATAAAAATAGCACCCCCTGGGGACCCCCCAAACATGGCACCCCCTAGGAACCCCCACAAAAATGGCACCCCCTGGGGACCCACCCAAAGTTGGCTCCCCCTGGGGACTCTCCAAAAATGGCACCCCCCTGGGGACCCTGTGCATTCTGTGTGGTATAGGTTTTGTGATATGATAGTGTGGTTTTTGCCAGGTGTCAAACTTTGTTGTAATCTTCAATTGGTTACATTTGTGCTTTGCTGTTTTTTTTGTGTTTGTAAATCCTTGTGGTATAAATTGTAGAGAACCACAAAACCCAACTGAAGGTTGGAGAGAATCCTGCTATAGGTACCCACTACTCAGAGGCTTGCAAAAACTGACACCCCAATGGGGACCCCCCTCCAAATGGCACCCCCTGGGGAACCTCCCAAAAGTGGCACCCCCTGGGAACCGCCCAAAAATGGGACCCCCTAGGGCCCCACAAATATGGCACCCCCTGAGGACCACCAAAAAATGGCACCCCTTAGGGACCCCCCAAAAATGGCACCCCTTAGGGACCCCCCAAAAATAGCACCCCTGGGGACCCCCCAAAGATGGCACCCCCTAGGAACCCCCACAAAAATGGCACCCCCTGGGGACCCACCCAAAGTTGGCTCCCCCTGGGGACTCTACAAAACCCAACTGAAGGTTGGAGAGAATCCTGCTTTAGGTACCCACTTCTCAGAGGCTTGCAAAAACTGACACCCCAATGGGGACCCCCCTCCAAATGGCACCCCCTGGGGAACCCCCCAAAAGTGGCACCCCCTGGGAACCGCCCAAAAATGGGACCCCCTAGGGCCCCACAAATATGGCACCCCCTGAGGACCACCAGAAAATGGCACCCCTTAGGGACCCCCCAAAAATGGCACCCCCTTGGGACCCCCCAAAAATAGCACCCCCTGGGGACCCCCCAAACATGGCACCCCCTAGGAACCCCCACAAAAATGGCACCCCCTGGGGACCCACCCAAAGTTGGCTCCCCCTGGGGACTCTCCAAAAATGGCACCCCCCTGGGGACCCCTCTCAAAATGGCACCCCATATGGACCCCCCCCCCCCGCAAAAAAAAATATAGCACCCCCCTGAGGACCACCAAAAAATGGCACCCCTGGGGACCACCCAAAAAATGGCATCCCATGTGGACCCCCTTTAAATGGCACCCCCATATGTACCTCCAGAAAATGGCACCCCCTGGAGACCCCCCAAAAATGGCACCCCATGGGGACCCCCTCTAAATCCTGTAAACACAGCCCCTAGTTTGGAAACTCCTGTAAACTCAGCCCCTAATTTGGAAAATGGTATGAATATTTCAAAAAATCACTATCATCAATCCACAAATGCATCAATTCACAATTTTCAATTTTTTAGCCCCAGGGGTTAGACTTAAAAAGTTATGGTAATGTAGAGTAGAAATGGAGTGCACATCTCAAATCAGTGCAATAAAAAACCCACAAATGCATCATTTCACAAATTGAAAGTTTTTGTGCCCAGGGGTTCATTATCAGGGTTTTAGTAATGTGGTGTCAAAATGGAGTGCATATTTGAAATCGCTACAATCAGAAACCCACAAACACATCATTTTATGATTTGAAAATTTTTGGCCCTGGGGGTTCATTTTCAGGGTTATGGTAATGTAGTGTCAAAATGAAGTGCATATTTCAAATCAAGGCAATCAAAAAGCCACAAATGCATCATTTCACAATTTCTAATTTATTAGCCCCATGGGTTCAATTTAAGGCTTACAGTAATGTAGAGTTGAAATTGAGTCATTTCAAATCAGTGCAATTAGAAACCTGCAAAATGCATCATTTCACAATAAGAAATTTTTGGGTCTAGGGGTTCAATTTCAGGGTTTTAGTAATGTAGTGTCAAAATGGAGTGCATATTTGAAATCGCTACAATCAGAAACCCACAAATGCATCATTTTATGATTTGAAAGTTTTTGGCTTAGGGGGTTTATTTTTATGGTTATGGTAATGTAGTGTGAAAATGAAGTGCATATTTCAAATGAGTGAAATCAGAAAGCTGAAAATTTATGATTTCACAAATTGAAAGTTTTTGGCTCCAGAGGTTCATTTTCAGGGTTATGGTTATGTAGTTTTCAGGGTTATGTAGTGTCAAAATGGATTGCATATTTCAAATCAGTGCAATTAGAAACCCACATCAAATCATTTCACAATTTCTAATTTTTTAAGCCCTGGGCATATTTGAAATTGCTACACTCAGAAACCCACAAATCCATCATTTTATGGTTTGAAAGTTTTTGGCCCAGGGGGTTCATTTTTAGGGTTATGGTAATGTAGTGTCAAAATGAAGTGCATATTTCAAATGAGTGCTTTCAGAAACCCGAAAATGCATCATTTCTCAAATTGAAAGTATTTGGCCCCATGGGTTCATTTTTAGGGTTATGGTAATGTAGTGTCAAAATGGAGTGCATATATCAAATTGGTGCAATCAGAGACCCAAATTTGAAATCAGTGCAATCAGAAACCCAAAAATGAATGATTTCACAAATTGAAAGTTTTTGGCTCCAGAGGTTCATTTTCAGGGTTATGGTTATGTAGTTTTCAGGGTTATGTAGTGTCAAAACAGAGTGCATATTTCAAATCAGTGCAATTAGAAACCCACATTGAATCATTTCACAATTTCTAATTTTTTAAGCCCTGGGCATATTTGAAATCGCTACACTCAGAAACCCACAAATCCATCATTTTATGGTTTGAAAGTTTTTGGCCCAGGGGGTTCATTTTAGGGTTATGGTTATGTAGTGTCAAAATGAAGTGCATATTTCAAATGAGTGCAATCAGAAACCCGAAAATGCATCATTTCTCAAATTGAAAGTATTTAACCCCATGGGTCCATTTTGAGGGTTATGGTAATGTAGTGTCAAAATGGAGTGCATGTATCAAATCAGTGCAATCAGAAACCCAAATTTGAAATCAGTGCAATCAGAAACCCAAAAATGCATCATTTCACAAATTGAAAGTTTTTGGCCCCAGTGGTTCATTTTCAGGGTTATGGTAATGTAGTGTCAAAATGAAGTGCATATTTCAAATGAGTGCAATCAGAAACCCAAAAATGCATCATTTCTCAAATTGAAAGTATTTGGCCCCATGGGTTCATTAACGGGTTATGGTAATGTAGTGTCAATGGAGTGCATATATCAAATCAGTGCAATCAGAAACCTAAATTTGAAATCAGTTCAATCAGAAACGCAAAATTGCATCATTTCACAAATTGAAAGTTTTTGGCCCCAGTGGTTCATTTTCAGGGTTGTGGTAATGTAGTGTCAAAATGGAGTGCATTATATATCAAATCAGTGTAATTAGAAACCCACAATGCATCATTTCACAATTTGAAAGTTTTGGCCCCGGGGGCCTCACTTAAGGATTATGGTAATGTTATTGTTAACTCCCATAAACTCAGCCCCTAATTTGGCAAACACCCATCAACTCAACTCCCATAAACTCGGCCTCTAATTTGTGAACTTGTGTCAACAGGCCCTTATTTTTAAACTTCTGTCAACTCAACCCTAATTTATAAACACCCATCAACTCAACCCTGAATTGTAAACTCAGCCCCTAAAAACTCAAGTCAACCCCCTATACATGTGCAATTGCATTCTTGGGAAGCAACTTTGCCATCTACTAACCCTGTTTGTCAAGATTGTGGATCGTGTTTGTAAAGGGCATTTGTACTAATAAATAGTGACTGCATTGTGTGCAAAAACACACACGAATTGGGCACAATGATGCCTGTGATTGTGTGTCCTATCTTTTACATTAGGCATACCTAGCACGCAATTCTTTCACAATTGTATATGTTTTGATGTGCTTATATGCCTATTTTTAGCTGTTTTTCACCTACATTTAGTGATTGTTCTCGCCTTTGTCCTACACCTTGAAAAAGCATATACCGTATTACCTCGAAATACCCCCAGGGGGTTTATTATTTCGCCAGCAAAATTTCAGGGGGGGATAATTCGAGGGGGGGTTTATTCGAGGGGGGGGGGTCTATTATTTCGCCAGAAATTTTCGGAAATTCCCCATACGCGGACGTAGAAAAATCGAACAATTACATTGATGTATATGTGTTTATACGCATAAACTCGACGGACATTATAGAAGTCAATGGTCTAAGGAATTTTCGTACAACTGCGTATATTCGTAGTTGGCACACGTCCAAGTTACTGTTTGCGAGAATGTTACCAAATATGAAAGACGCATGATTTCGGTCAGCGTCAACAAAAATGACTGCGGAATGCGATTAAGCGACCGCAATTGGTTGCTAATGGCAGCCCACACACGAGTTGACACTTGTGTTGACTTAATTGCATTCCGCGGTCATTATCGTTTACGCGAACGGAAATCATGCGTCTTTTACTTCGTTCATATAAAACGCAACAGTAACTTGGACGCAGCGGTAAGTTCATACGTAATTTTTTGAATGAATTTGTCGGGACTGCGACGGTAAGATCTTACCTAAGACCTAACAATCCGACGTTCTATAACGAGTTGTCTATCAAATTCACATCATTCTCGCATAAAAAGTCGGATTGAATCAAATGTATCATGAACCGAATGGAATTCGTCCATTCAAGTTCGAAATAAAAAACACACGTCATTGGTAACGAAGGGCCGAATCACTGATTCGTTTCATGTCCGCCGAGTTTATATCTGTATATACACAAAAACCCTTCCCTAATGTCACTTAATCATCAGTTTTAACGTGTGTTCTGCATTGTACAGATCACAAACTGCGGTATTTGTCATGTACGTTCACGTTACACTCAATCTTAGGGGGGTATTTCGAGGGGGGGGTTTATTATTTCCTCAGCCGAAATTTAGGGGGGGTATTTCGAGGGAGGGGTTTATTCAAGGGGGGGGGGGTTAATTCGAGGTAATACGGTATATTGAACCCCGCAACCCCCTCCCAAAAAAAAATTCTGCAATCTATTTACCCGAAGGACTGATTTGCTACCTATCCGACCCCCGGAGGGTCAAAATCTGGAATACCGCTGTTTCATAGTTGTTAAAGCGTTTTTACGTTTACTCGATAATTACGTATACTCTAGTACCGCGTAAATACGTTTACGTTTCCTCCCGAAAAAATACCGGTACGCACTTAGTGAGAATTTTGAGGGTGTTTAAACTAGGGGGAGGGTTATTATTTCGCCAGAAATTTTTTGAAGTGCCAGTACTCATTTGTTGTTTGTAGCGTTCTACACAGACGTAGAAAAATGCAACAATAAGCACCATGTATAAAGATCTATAGAGTCATAAGTATAAGTATATAAGTATGTACCTAGATGGTACATATAAACCCTGTTCTAACATAACACAGTCATTGTTTTTAACGTGTGTTCTGCGTTCTCCGGACCACAAACCGCAGGCTTTATCATTTACACGTTACGTATACGTTGACATATAAAAATACATCACTGTTACGTTTTCTGCGAGAGATTAATAGGTTCCCGGGAAAAGTTTTTGTACTCACGTTTTACGCAGTGTAAAAGTAAAAAAATTGAGATTACGTTTTCTGTATTCAGCCGTGAGAAAATTAAAGATACTTTACGTTTACGTTTACTTTGAAAAAGTTCAGTACTTTCAACAATTCTGCCCTGCTTAACACTTTTAATAGTTGTCACTCGTTTTACGACAACATTCGGGAAGAAAGATGAGCAATTTCACCAGTTATTCTACTATTTATGAATATTTTCACAATTGGCGCTGATCGATCACATTATCGGTAAACTCATTGGTTGGCTTTGAACGAATTTGAGTTGACCAGAATGAGTTGTCCGTCAATTACAGTTGACGGATATAGCAAATCACTGATTGTAGTAAATTAAACCACGTTCAACGCTGATGTAAATATGAGCACCCAATTTCAGTTTGCTTCCTTTAGTAAACTAGTGTGTGCGACAACAACACAAACTTATTATTCTGCTCGATATTTATTTTTCTGTATTTATCAATACAAATAAATATCTGTCCATAGAAATTTCGTTCAAATGCACTCTGTATAATGTTTTCCATTTGCATATTTATTTTGATTTCATGTCCCTAGGCACGTTGTTCACTTTTAGCTCACATTGTCTTCTAGTGATATTTTTTACATTGAAATTGTGACGTATTTACGGTTGCAACTAATTTTTTTCGCATATCGGGCATTTTGTGTATTACACGGTTGATTTGGAACAATATTCCCCCGCAAATGTGGAGACATTTGGCCCCCACACACTGCATGTCAACTGAATTTAAGTGATATACTCGGTGAACATGATACTCTGCCGTCGTACTGATTTATGTCTCACGTTGGAAGCGTGCCAATAATCATAAAGCATGCTATTTTTGTATAAAATATGAAAAAATCATTGTTGTGAATAAGTTAACGTATCACGTTATAACTGAGATGAATTCTTTCAACTTCTTATAAAAATCACATGCGTGGAAAAATATTTGGCACGCTTCCAGCGGGAACCACGCGTGCAGGGTGTAATGTTACTGGAGTATACTGTAATTTCAAGTTATCTATCTGATAGAGCATAGTTAATTTTACATCATGACACTTCATTTTCATTGTTCCTGTTAAGTGTGATGCTTTTTACAAACTTCTTGTTTTATTCAATTGACACTGAGTTGACGCGAATTTGCGATGTCAACTAGTGTGTGTGGGCCCATTGGCGCTACGCACACGAATAGTTGACCGGCTGCCAACTGGTGTCGGTCACAATTCAGATTTGAGTTGACGCTTGCCCGAGCTGCCCCATGCCAGGGGTGAAGTGCGTCAATCCAAGTTTGGTGTGCCCTTTCCACCAGCCTTCTTGACCCACACCCAAGTTCGGCTCATCTCATATCGCTAAGTCCATACTGTCGCTGCAACCCCAATCGCATGTAAATATAATTGTGCAAAATGTCAATTGTCACTCGAATGAACAGTGGAAAACCCATTTCGGTTGGCAAATTTCAATATAAATAACAGTTTGTGTCAACGCTGTCGCTTCCCTGTGGCCTTTTTTAACCATTTCCTCTATATTCTTGGAAAAATCCCCTGGGTATTTTTAACTTCAGACAGTTTTAATGAAAGTGGACTTTTACAGGCTTCAATCTTTTTGGGGATGGGGGCTTTAATAAAAAATGATTAAAATTTTGACCAGGGACCAATTCCGCAAGTGTAGAACGAATTGAAGTGGAGAAGTGAAAAACGATTTGAGGAGTGGGAAGTCAAATGAGGATAAAGCATAAAAAGCTAATTAAAGTGAGAAATGAAAAGTTAATTTATCCACTTGCGGAATTAGCACCAGGTTAATTAGCACCAACTCATTATGGTGAAATCTAATGCGTTCAAAGTTGATTTCTGAGCACCCACATCAAGTTTACTTTTGTTAATACTCCAGTGTGTGTAGCGCGAATAACATAGGTCACAAAAGTAAAAAGTGATATGATAAATTATGTGGCAAGTGCCTAAATTCTCAATGGAAATCATTGACATTTTATATTTCCCGTAAATTCTCTATTATTGCTACCCCCTCCAATAAAGCGACCCCTCCAATAGTGCGACCCCCAAAAATGTGCTGAAAACAATAATGCGACAGTCGCATTAATTGAGAATTTACGGTATTTGTCACTTGCCTTAACACTCGAACACAACTTTACAGGACACTTTTGGTCACTTGCCAAATTAGTGTCCAAGTGAATAATTGCCATCGCAGCAGATTGCGGCAGCCATGCGCTGGCTATGGAAATTGTTCGTGCTGAGATTCGTGTTCGCTCTGCTGATACAGGTGCGTCCCTGTGGGCGGTCCACCCTGCAGAGGGTTGAGTTGGGTATGCCGCGTCCCAACTTGGTCCGGCCTGTAGAACGTCCGCAGTTCAGTCATAAAATGCCCTATCTGCGCCCTACGTGTAGTTTAAAATTAGATTGTTTCGGGCGTTTGAATGGGTAGGTAGGAATTCATGATTGAAATGTGCCTGGGGTCAATTCCGTCGGTGGAGAAATACAACATTTCAAGTGAGAAGAACAGATTGAAAAGAAAAGTTATTCATATGTGAGAAGTAGGGATGGCCAAGGAAATAAAAAAACGTTTTATGTTTAATAAAAGCCTACCATCGAAACCGTTTTTTTAAATCTCAGCCAAAATTTTGAGTACTAAGCTCTAGGTATTTTGCAATTTTTTTGTGCGCAAGCGTGCAATTTCACATGCACATTACCCTTGGTGGTGGTTTTCATTGGTTTTGATGCATTTTGAGTGAAAAAGCTTCCATTTGTTTGTCTATTGTGTAATTTTTAAGCCGTAATATGCTAGTGTAGTATATAATAAACAGCCAATGTGCCCCCACATAAATACTTCTACACTGTGAAACATCACTTGATTGTTTAGCCTTCTGTTATAACCTTATTTAAGCACTATACGTATCATGCCCAACTTCACTTGAAGTCACGAATGTTCGACAAAAGGCGATATACATCACGAGTTTATATAAAAAGAGATATTTCTGACAGGAATGACACTTATATTGCTATGCCATGGCTCCATAGCTATTCATTGGCCATATATAACATCACAGAGTCCCGCCGAAAGTCTGATATATGTACCTGCATATGTTGACCCATAATCATATGTAAACAACTTCCCGGTCACGTCCAGCACTCTATTTTTGATTTTACTTGTGACATCCTTTCTCCAGTTCTAGAGCGCGCCTGAAGTTGAAACTTGGGGGAGATATTGGCGCTCCACACGGTGGTTGACGCTACTTTTTAGAAGTCGATTGAGTCAACTCAGAGTCAACTGTTTTAAGTATAACTATTTTTAATTTTTTACCTGTGTTGATTAAGAAATATTGAGAAGTTGATTGATGTAGAATGAAAGAAGGGGATTTTTTGGATACATA
The DNA here is from genome assembly GCA_964036195.1 of Sphaerolaimus hirsutus. NCBI lineage: Eukaryota > Metazoa > Nematoda > Chromadorea > Monhysterida > Sphaerolaimidae > Sphaerolaimus > Sphaerolaimus hirsutus. The sequence continues at coordinate 22,026,664 of OZ038458.1, forward strand.
TTGTAAATGGCTCAGAGTCAATTGAATTTTTGACCAGTTGACTCTGAGTTGACGCTAATTTTGGCGTCAACTAGTGTGTGTGGGACCATTGGCGCAACCTCCCTCTACTTTGCACCAATTGGGGGGGGGGGGGTCGCGGCGGCCCCTCTCAGGGTTGGTCACGTTAAGTGCAACACTTTTATTGGCTTTTTTGGTGTCCCACACAGGTCCGGCACCCACTTATTTCTGAGCTGTGGGATGGGTATAAATTAAAATTTTGGGGATGTGTTACCAACAACCCTCCCCTACTATTCAATAATGTGAGATTAATGTGAAAAATTTCTAAAAAATTATCTTACTCTCTAAATAACACCACCCCCAATAGATGGATGTCAAAAAATTCACTTTTTGGAACTTGTTATATTAGACATTTGAAAAGCTGGTTTACAATACTTTAAAGGGAAGGGTTTGATGTTTAAAGTTATGTAAAGAACCGTATCTCTAAAATGCCTGCATTGCAAAATTTACTGAATTTCAAAGTGTAAATTTTTGTTCCTGCAATGATGTCATTATGATGTCATAAAATTCCCCCCAAGTAAATTTTGCAATGCAGGCATTTTAGAGGTATGGTTCTTTACATCAAACCCTTCTCTTTAAAGTATTGTAAACCAGCTCTTAAAGTGTTGAATAAAAAAGTTAAAAAAGTGGCTTTTAGTCATCCATCTATAATTTTACGATATTTTTTTAGAAATTTTTCACATTAATCTCACATTATTGAATAGTGTATAGTAGGGGAGGGGTGTTGGTAACACATCCCCAAAATTTTAGTCAGCTCATAAATATGTGGGTGCCGGACCTGTGCGGGACACCAAAACAGCCAATAATATTTTTGCACTTAGCGCGACCCACCCTGTAAGGGGCGCCGCGACGCCCCCAATTCATACGAGGTAGAGGGGGGTTGCGCCAATATCTCTTCCAAGTTTCAGCTTCTGGCGCGTTCTAGAACTGAAGATAGGATGTCACAAGTAGAATCAAAAATAGGGTGCCGGATGTGAACGGGAAGGTGTTTATCTGGGAGCTTTTGAAAAAAAAACGGTTTTATTTTAAAATAAAACCCTTTTTTAAACGTTTTTTAATATAAAAAGACAGGTCGTTTGGAAAAAAAACCTTTTTCGGCCATCCCTAGTGAGAAGTTAAAGTCAAAAACGTTTCCATCATTTTCTTGTTGGTTTCCATTTGTTTAAACTTTTTACTCCCCACTTCACTTCTCAATAAATTTACTTCCTTTAAACTTAAAGTTTACTTAAATGTACTTTTAATTGATTGTAGCTGGGAAGCCAAAGCGTCTACTACTGCTACCCCATTCCCCCTCAGGCGGCAACGCGCTGCGTGCTGCCCTTACAGCGAGCGGACGCGTTCCAGGGGGTGCCCCATGCACTGCAGGCAAACGGCACCGGGCCCCAGACCCCGCAGGCACCCCCTTCGATGGCTACGCTGCTCAGTGCATTTACAAGGTCCCATTGACTCTTGTCTTTTTATGATATTTTCCCGAATTCAATTTCAAATTGAATTTGAAAATTGCTCCTGCATTCAATGCATATAACAGATGAGCGACGTTCTATTTGGGCCCATGCCGTCCGACATCTAAACCCATCCCACATCTAGACCGACCGCACATCTAATTTTGTGTCAACCGTGTCAACGGGGGGGCGGTTGACCCCACCCCAAACCGCCCAGCGATCTATCTATCCCTGTGGCAAATTTTTTGGCTACTTTACCCTGAACACCCCCCCCCCCCCGCAAATTGCCTCGCTATCTAGCTATCTGGAGCGCTTTTGAACAATTTTACTCTAATTTGCACCAAAAATCGCAAATTTTCATACTTCTTATTTACGAAAACGTAAATGTAAACATAAATACCTTTTCTAAATTTCATGTATAAAAACTCAAATGTATTTATATTTCTAAAATACCTAGGTAAACGTAAAATAAAATGTAAACGTAAAAATTTCGACGACGAATTTTTTCTGACGAAAAAAAAACCTCCCCCGAATAAGCCCCCTCGAAATACCCCTCTAAAAATTTCCACTCTTAAAAAATACCCCCCCCCCCCGGGGGTATTAATAATGAACATGGATATGGGAAATTTAGCCAGTTTAGCGAAAACATGGAAGGCGGGAACATGCACGCAGATGGGACGGGGCGCACCTGCTGCACGTGGCGGAGCAGGGCTACGTGTTCGAGAAGAGCGTCGTGTTCGGCTGCCTGTTCCCCGGCTGCGTGCGCCTGGCCGCCCTGGCCCTCGACCCGCTGCTCGCGCCCCTCGGCTGCGCCCCACACGCGCTCGTGCTCGCCGCCGTCCTGCTCAATCAGGTCCGGCTTTTTAACCACACTTTTTGTCGGCTTGCTCCATTTATCCAACTACCGTATTACCTCGAAATACCCCCAGGGGGTTTATTATTTCGCCAGCAAAATTTGAGGGGGGATAATTCGAGGGGGGTCTATTATTTCGCCAGAAATTTTTGGAAAATCCCCATAGGCAGACGTAGAAAAATCGAACAATCACATAGATTTATATGTGTTTATAGGCATATATTACTGTATATACACAAAAACCTTCCCTAACGTCACTTAATCATCAGTTTTAACGTGTGTTCTGCATAGTACAGATCACAAACTGCGGTATCTGTCATGTACGTTCACGTTACACTCAATTTTAGGGGGGGTATTTCGAGGGGGGGTTAATTCAAGGGGGGGGGGGGATAATTCAAGGTAATACGGTAGTTCAGTAGTTGCGCCAACTAGTTGACATGCGTTAACTGGTGTCCATCTAACTTCACATTTTAGTTGGCGGGTTAAATACGCATGTGCCGCAATATTGAAAAATATATCGGCGTGCGCATTTGAAGATTGTTTTGCGACCGGTCAACTAAAATCTGAATGGACATTTTGGAAGGGAAACTGGTGCACACCCTGCTTAAACCAGTTTATAGCGCCACCATTGACATTATTTGATCTGACAGAGCACTTGACATCGCACTTAACAGAACATGAAATAGTCTAAATATAAGCAACAACAATGTGTAATGCAAGTCACGCTTGAGCGTGACCCCAAAGATAAGTAAGTCAGTTTATCATGCTATCTGATCATGTTTGCATGAATCAGATGTATGAAAACGTTTATGTACTTTCAAAAAATTTATGCGTATGAAGGTGCAGGAAATTATTTAAAACGTTATTTTAAGTGGATTCATTATGGCCCATTTTCACAAGTGTATGCTGTACCAAAATGCTGCTGACATTATGTGTTATTTAAAATCAATCACAGGGAATTATTTCCTTTGTTACCAACCAGACTACCATGGCTTGCCTATCCCATGACTCCACAGCCATTATGTGGCTATATATAACATCACAAAATACTGCCACCTGCCGGGCATACCTGTCCATGTTGACTCATAACAATTTTTGGGAACCTTTGAAAAAACCTTTAATTTTTATTAACAAAACTTTTTTGAAGAAAAAACGTTTATCCATTCGTAGTTGAAGAGTTTCGGGGATAATTTTGTTACTAGATACCTACTCTTTTTACGGTCTTTCCTCGAAATTTCCCATATCCATGTTCATTATTAGATACCGTCTTTCCTCGAAATACCCCCGGGGGGGGGGGTTATTTTTTAAGAGTGGAAATTTTTAGAGGGGTATTTCGAGGGGGCTTATTCGAGAGAGGTTTATTTTTTCGTCAGAAATTTTTACGTTTACCTAGGTATTTTAGAAATATAAATACCTATCTATCTATGTTTCGGCTACACCGCGAAGAATCGTTGATGCTAGTCATGCCCGTCGCATGACTACCAAATATAGTATTTATTAATTTGCTATGTCTGACCATATAATTAATAAAAATTTTACAAGTTATTGCAATCAAGGCCGATACGGCGTCCGATGGAATGTGAACTTATTATTTGAAACATATTTTCAACGGGTTTACTTCGTTCAAGCTACATGAATTTTATAGTTTTGTCCTTAAATCATATTTTATCTTTTTGTACCAAAATGTATCAACGCTGTTGTCAACGCTGTTGTCAAAGCTAAAGTATGGCCCTAGACACTACTTAGTTAGAACGACATGGGGTTGTCGACTGGGCCGACTGGTTTCCATTCAGATTTGACTTGACGGGTCGCCGTACCATGTTCAGATGACAGTAGGCTCGCATGGCATGTAAACCGCTTGGCATCTAGACTCGTTGCGGCCGTGCTCTTGCTATTGGCCAGGTTGCTCAGCTACCTATCCATCCCGAGGCTACTCACCCTCATCCCCCACAAATCCCTCAACTATCCAGGTATCTATGTGCAGCAAACTTTGAGCACTTTTCCACAATTTTTTACTCAAAATCGCTCAATTTTGCTCCATGCTGTCAATTTTGCCATATAGATTTTAACCACAGCGAGCCCCCCCCCCACCTCCAGAATAATTTTCAGCTATCTATCCGTCCGGAGGATGGATTTGCTATCTATGAAGCCCCCCCCTCCCCCGAGGGTTAAAACCTTGGAAACCCCTTATCCGTTGTGTACATGCCAAACGTGTTACATGCCAACAGACACAGGGCCGTTCAAATGCACATGCCAATATTAATTCCTTTACCACATTGCCGCATGTGCACTTGAAAGTTGTCCTGTGACTAGGGTGTCAAAAAACTTTTTCTACAGAAAACGGAAAGGTAAAAATTTTTCCTGCGGAAAGGCGGAAACGGAAAACGGAAACGGCAATTTGACACCCTACCTGTGACCCGTCGAGTAAAATCAGAATTGACATGTAAACCAGTTGACACCAAGTGCGGATAGCGCCAACATGCCAATTTTTTACAACCCCAGTACAAAACGCAATTAAATACACATCAATTTAGATCACGAAAATTTCTGGGTGGATTGGGAATGCAAACGCAGGGGTGCAGCGAAAGTTTGACGTGCCCATTGAGTTTGAGTTCTCCGAATCCTCCGCGCGTGAAACACGGCTGTGGGTGTAGAAGCTTCCCTGTAAAAGGGTGTCAAGGAGGTAATTTGTTGGATTACGAAAACCACACATTCTCAAGTGCAAAATCGGGTTTAGCTGTATATTTGTTCATGCGTTAGATATTGCCTAATTTCAGCTATAAATTGCACTATATGCAGTTATATACCTGTTTTTGGCTATTTGTCACCTACTTCTAGCAATTTTTCATCCACTTTTAACAATTTTTATCACTTTTCTTCCTTCTACACCTTCAAAGAGCCTATATATTAAGCCCTGTATAAAGCCAAGATTAGAGCTCAGCGCAAAATGATGATGTAAAATTAAGTCGTAAAATTAATTTAAATGAGTGTCAATGATGCTACAGGTCTCCATTTTTTATGGATTATATATGTATCAATACCTTAATCGTGTCCAATACTCATTCTTGTCAGCCACAGCTAGAACGAATTGAAAAATTCAATTTTTTCGTTTTACGTCATCATTTTACTCAGGGAACTAATTTTACATTTTACGTCAATGGTTGCATGCAATCATTGACATGAAATGTAAAATTAGTTCCCTGACGTAAAATGAAAAAAATTGAAGTTTTCAATTCGTTCTAGCTGTGGCTGACAACAGTGAATATTGGACACGATTAAGGTATTGATACTTAGATTATCTACAAAAAATTGTAGACCTATAGGTGTAGCATCATCCACAGTCATCATGTACCTAATTAACTTTACGACGTCATTTTACATCGTCATTTTACACTGAGCTCTAATCTCGGCTTTATGGGTAATGTAATTTTATGCTATCATACTGTTATTGCGTATGATATCACATTAAATGCAGAGTTTTTAAAAGGTACGTACGTTTACTCGAAAAATACGCATCGCGAGTACGCGGTAAATACATTTACATATACTTTTCAAAAAAATACCGTACGCACTTGTACGCGTACACTTTCAAAGCGTACGCGTACGGAAAATGTATTTATGAAAATTCAATGTGGGACATATTTATAAAGTAACTACACTGCTATGTATTTACAGAAGCGGTTCCATTGAATATTTTAGATATGCGGGGGTAATGCCTTTAAAAATTTCAAAATTCGCAACCAAATCGAAATGGTTGTGGAGACAATGGATGTGGTAAACGAGTCGGGAGAACGTTGATTCTTATCTCCTAGAAAAAAGAGACCTTGAAAACTATATAATCGGTCATTTGCTTACAGAAAAACATACGTTGTGCTTGCTGTACACGTATGAAAAAGTGCCCACTTTTACACATTCTATGAAGAAAAATAGTCGTTTCTACACTCACAAAAAAGTACCCACATTTACGCGTACCTACGAGTAAAAAAAAAGTATTTTACGTTTTCTATACTTTGTGGTGAGTAAAAAAAATACTTTACGTTTACATATACTTTTAAAAAAGTTCAGTAATTCTAACAACTCTGATTAAATGCTGACATTACGTCAATTTATACAGCAAAAGTTGTCTGCAGTCTGGCATTGATATATTTCTCACAAATTTACGATACCAAGGGCCAGTTCCGCAAGTGGACAAGTTAAGAGTTAAAACATAAGAGTTGAGTAAAATTACAAATGGCAAGTTAAGAGTAAAGTAAAAGTTTAAGAGAAAAGTTAAAATTGAAGAGTTGAGTTAAAAGTTGAGTTAAATGTGAAGGGTTGTCAGTTACAAGACAAGTGGAAAATGATGGTAAAATAAAAAAAATAAAATGAAATGTGAAATTGATATCGATACGGCTGTTCGCTGGCATGGTGCCAATGTTAAATGCATGACATTTGAAAATAATGTATCCAAAACCAATTATCGCTAAAAAAAAGAAATCGCGGAACGGTGTTGCGAAATGGCCGTGCGTGGACAAAATATGACCGAAGAGCAGCCTATCGCGCTTATGCAGCGTTTCCCCCATTTGTCTTTAAAATCAACTCAACTCTTTTCTCAACTCTTAACTCAACTTTTAACCTTTAACTCAACTCTTAAAGTTGATCTTTTCTCTTAAATTTTAACTTTTCTCTTAAACTTTAACTTTACTCTTAACTCGCCATTTGTAATTTTACTCAACTCTTATGTTTAAACTCTTAACTTGTCCACTTGCGGAACCGGCACCAGATACCACACACATACCGCATACGAGCCTGTGCCATCTGACATCTAAACCCATCCCACATCTAAACCCATCCCACATCTAAACTGACTGCACATCTAATTCTACCCATCACACATCTAGTCCCATCGCACATCTAACCCCCCCATAGATGTGTGATGGGGTTAGATGTGTGATGGGCGCGTGTCTGCAAAAAGCGGCAAACACAAAGTACCTCCAGAACGACTTTGCGTCGAGCGGCAGATCCATGTAGATGTGACATGGTGACGCTGCTGTGTCGGCAAATGTCACCATCACCGTTATTTAGGAAGTGTCATAAATGACATTTTATCACATTGATTTCAATGTTTTCTCCTGAGCTTTTCTCCTGTGAATTATTTGTTTCGCTGTTCCCTTGAAACATTTCCATCCCTCCCCTGAAACATTTGTTAGGTGGTTGGTAGGGTTGGGACAATATATTGTATCATATCGAATATCGGATATCGACTTTTTTTTCATATCAAATATTGAATGTCGATATCGACAATTTTGAAAAAATATCAAATATCAAGCATTTTTTTATATTTTTCGATATTCTTCCCTTCCCTGGCCTGACTTAAAATATTCCAGGAATTGCACTTTTATAAAGTGATTTTGAAGACAATTTTCAAAAATTCTGGTCCCATGCATGCACTTTGTCATCACATGACATGTATGTCCATTTTAGCAGTTGCAACCACCTCTAATGTTGTGCAAATGCACTCACAAATGTCCACGTCAGAGTATGTGCCATGGCACTGGCACCATGGTGCATTTTCTTTACTACATCCATCAAATTTTAGGGTGTGGGGTGATTTTATGTTAATTTGTACAATCTACTCTTCAGTAAGGATATGATCAACTATGTTTGTGACCAAATGGAAATACAATATGCCACTCAAGATATGCCTTGCTTTACCAAAAGCAAAATATCGAAATATCGAAAATTTTGCAATATCGATATCGAATATCCAGCATATTTTCATATCAAATATCAAATATATTCATTTTGTATCAATATTGAATATCGAGTTATATCATCATATCAAGTCATATCATCCCAACCCTAGTGGTTGGCAAACACAAAGGCATGTGAAATAAGGTGCAAATTGCTTTACTTGACATGCCGCTAATACCCAGCTTTTTTTTGGGGGGGAGTACTCTGTGTTTGCCGACACGCGACCATCACACATCTAACCCGTCACACATTGAGGCCGATCCCACATCTATGGGGGGGTTTAGATGTGCGATGGGTAGAATTAGATGTGTGGTCGGTTTAGATGTGGGATGGGTTTAGATGTCGGTTAAGCATGGCCCCCGCGTACTACCCTTTTCAGATTTATGTACCGTACCGTTTACCGCAAAATTTCAAATTGCTGTACGATTTACCGCAGGGCCGTAAAACCCCATCTGCCACCCTAAAGGTCACTGCTCCCAAATATGTTGAGGGCAAACTTGATAAATAAGACAGTTTGTAATCAACATGTGGAACGTGATGATCTCAGCAAGCGCGCCCTTTGGAGAGGCATCATGGCAGCGACTTGGAAATGAAACTTCAATGTCATTTCTGCAGTTATCAACTTCGTAGACGATTCATATATAAATATATTAAAAACGGTGACTCACTGGAACATAGAGAATTCATATGTGCAGTGTATCTGCTCAGTGTGCCGCCCACGAGCAATATCACCAGTAATAGTGCTAAATATTTTGTCATTTTTGACGCTTATCCAATCCAGCCACGTAGCCCTGAATCGACTGGCGTCCTGGAACAGTCGATAGTTCGCTTTAAATAAGTCCTGTTGGATATTTGACTGTGGCGCCACGATACGAAACTTCACTTTTAGTTGACCGCCGGTCAACTGAGCTATGTCAGTCCCGTTGGTTGTGAAGTGACGAAAATACTCGGAAATCGAGTGTGTGCCGGGTCAATTGACAAGCAAACTTGATTATAAACTGCTGATGCATCAGGTTCGGCACCGATTTTTTTTGTCGGTCCTTTATCTCCAGCTGTGTGCTTGATATAGAGCTGATACTTAAGGGGTATTATATGCGTAGCACCCCCTACTATACACCAGCAGGGGTGTGGGGCTTAGGCGAGACACTACAGTGTGGGTCGCTGAACACGCAAAAAAATTGCGCAATTTTTGCTGTCCACGTCAAGTTCAGCACCAACATTACCCCCACTGCGAATGCCATAACTCCAGCTGTGAGGGACGTAGAATGCTCAAATTTTGGGTAGGTGTAGCTCACACCCTCCCCCACTTTTCAACGCCGGGTGGGCTGCAGCGACCCACTACATCACTGTGGGTCGCTGAACATCAAAGAAAAATTAACACGGTTTTTGTCCGCGTCAAGTTCAGCACCAAATGTTTTTCTCCCATTCACATCAAGTTCTGCGCCTGATGTTGTAAAGTTACATTAATGTAATGATTATGTTAACTCTATAATACCATACGCAAATATTCCTGTTCATCACAAGAGCACAGAAAATGCTTCCCACCCAACCCAACCCCCAAAGTGTGGCAGACAAAGAAGGTGAGTTTACATAACTTTTTTATTACTTATTTTTATAAAACTTGGTTTACAGTGCCCTCTAGGGGAGGTGAAAGCTTTCAAAGTGCGTAATGAACATCCCCTCTAAAATGCCCCCCTGAAGAATTTTGATGGGGGTAAATGTAAGAGTATAAAAATCAGTGGATTTTTGTAGAGGGCACCCTAAACCACGTTTTCTAGTGCGTGATAAAAGTGATGTAAAGTCACTTTTTTGTCTGCCACCTGTTCATGGTGTAGTCAGGTTCGGTTGGGTGGGGTTGGGCGGAGAGCATTATAGTTCTCTAGTGATTTACAGAAATATTTGCTGTAAGGTATCATAGAGTTTACATAATCATTCGCGTTGATGTGACTTTACAACATCAGGTGCTAAACTTGATGTGAATGGGAGAAAAAAATTCAGTGCTGAGCTTGACGCGGACAAAAACCGTATCATTGTTTTGATGTTCAGTGACCCACACTGTAGTGGGTCGCTGCAGTCCACCCGCCGTTGAAAAGTATTGGAGGGTGTTGGCCCAACCTTCCCAAAATTTGAGCATTCTATGCCCCCACAGATGGAGTTATGGCATCTGTAGTGGGGGTAGGGTGTCAAAAAAATTTTTTTACGGAAAACGGAAACGGAAAAATAATTTCAGCGGCCGGAAAACGGAACGGAAAACGGAAAAAAATTTGCACTGGGCGGAAAACGGAAACGGAAAAAAAATTTCAGCGGCCGGAAAACGGAAAAAGGGGCCGGAAAAACGGAAACGGAAAAATGAAATTTGCATGCAAATGACAAAAATTTGCTGAAATTTTGCCGCAAGTGGGAGAAATTTGCGTAAATTTTCCTGGAAACAGAAAAAATTCACATAATTGACAATCTGCATGACTGTTTACCAGTTTGGCTGTAACAGAAAACAGAAAGTTGAGCCAGAAAACGGTAAAATGAGACGGAAAAACAGAAAATTGAGGCGAAAAATGAAAAAAAGGGGGAAAAACTGGAAATTGAGCCGGAAAACGGAAAAAAGGCGGAAAAACTGAAAATTTGGCCGGAAAACGGAAAATGAGCCGGAAAAACGGAAACGGAAAATTGAGTAGCCGGAAAACAGAACGGAAAACGGAAAAAAAATTTCAGCAGCCGGAAAACGGAACGGAAAACGGAAAAAATTTGCCTGCGGAAAACGGAAACGGAAAACGGAAATTTGACACCCTAAGTGGGGGTACCATGTTGGTGCTGAACTTGACGCGTACAGCAAAAATTGCAAACAATTTTTTTGCATGTTCAGCGACCCACACTGATGCATCAAAACGTTTTTTCTTTGCTGTTTGTGCAACACTACAGTGCAGAAAAGTTGGGACTTTTAACCCCTAGGAAACAGGAGGCTTTTTGTGCACCACACTTTTGTTGCTTCCCCTTCTTTTGCACCTTGCCCAATTTTGAAGCTGTTCGAGTGTGTTTGGGTTTGGGGATGGGGCTACAACCTGAAAAAAATATTCCTCCAAATAATCCCCCAGTCCCGAGCTAAGGGGGCCTTAAAGAAGCACATGCATTTTACATGGCAAATCTGGCCAGTTGTCTGATGTTCTATAAGTTGGCCATTTCTGGGCTGATTTTGACCGTTCAACATTTAAAATGATCAGGACAACCCTGTAGATAGCATTTTAGTGTCAGATTAGTGATGTCTAAATTCCTCATGTCGATTTGACCCAGTTTTTCAACACAAAAATAAATTTTTCTGAACATGCTATCATATACTTTGGACAATGAGGATTCATCTAAAACAAAAATGAACTCAATATCTAATTCCAATCAAAAGTTATGGAGCTTCAAACTTATTGGTGGCATCAAAATTACTTATGTAAATTTTACTGGGGTTGCCAACAAACAAATGTTGTTTTTGAACATGCCATCATATACTTGAGACAGAGAGGATTCATATCGCAAAAAAATTTTTTGTTAATATCTCTTTCCAATCAAAAGTTATAGCTCTGCAAACTTCCATCTTCTTTCCATACAAAATAATTGCATATTACATATTCACAGTTGAGCCAAGTTTTATTGCCAATAGAGCAAAGCTGAAATCTGAAATTCACACACCAAATAGCCCCACTGACTAGTGTGCCTACCTCCATTTTCCAGTGGCTGGTAATGGATGCAAAACTGCAGCTGAAACAAAAGCATGCCACAGTGTCACATACTCATAACAATCTGCTGTTCATGCTAAAACATTCTGTGCCGTGCTCAGTGTGGTGATGCAGATAGGCAGTCCCTATATTGAAAAATTTCCTTAAAACAAATGTCTGAATTGGATACACTCCATAAATTATGATATGGGTTGATACAGCCCAAAATAAGCAATCTCCCAACTATTCTGAAACATGAAGAAATTGGGCAAAAAATTTACTACTCACACAAAATATGCACATAGAAACTCAAGGGGCGGGCATCCCGGGCACATGTAAACTGGTGGAAAATATAAATGAGAAAATCACTTTATTGTATTTTACAAATCCCACATGCAACCTGTTAGGCTCTCATCTTGTGTGAGGGTGCCCCCACGTATTTACTATATATACCCTAGGGGGCACTCCCCTCAGGCCACCCTTGCTGCAGAAAAAAAATTTTTTCCACATTTTTTCTGGAAAATATAAATGAGAATTCATACAAATTTTTGTTCCTGAAGAAATCTATATTTTTAATATCTTTTTTTCTGGACATTTGAGACCAAAAAGTTTTTTTAACATTGGTAGATTGTAAGTATGTTTAACTTTTCTACCCCCTCACAACCCCCAGAAGCCCCACACAATGATGGCGTTGTTGATCAAATCCAAAAAAAGTTGTTTGAGAAAAACATAGTTTTGAAAAAGTGGACAATCCACTATCCCAAGCTATTAATGGAGCACATGGGGGCCAGAATTGGCTCGCTCAGTGTCAGGGGCAACATATGGCTGCTCCTGGGCCCCGTTTTTGCACTTGAGTATTTTTTTATAGCGAACAATAAAAACAGCCCTGTGTAAAGAGGGAACTTGCGTGACAGTGTGTCCAGCACCTGCAGTGTCGTGATGCAAATTACAAAATACTTGTGCCCATTCAATGTGGGCACTAATTATCTGATAAAAACCTGTAGGGGCCAATGGGCAATGTGCCCTGTATCTAGTGTGAGTGGGCCAGACAAATAAAGAGGTCATGTCCAGAAAATCAAAAATCACAGTTTTTTAATCACAACCACAATTTAGGTAATCACAAAGTTTAAAATCATTGTTGACATGGCTCCATGGCACGTTTCTGTATATTGGGGGTAATTTTTGTGTGGGGGAGTGGGCAGGGGGTCAAGATATACCCCCTAATTACCAGTGGGTCAAAAGATGGCTTTGGGCAAGCCACAAGGACTTTTAATCTTTTGAAAAAGCACCAACACAAGTGTATTCATCACTTGATTTGTCACCACACCAAAAAATGGCTGCACACTTCACCACAGCTATATTTTGTGTGGTTTTTTGAAAATTCTCATTTATATTATCCAGGAAAAATTTGGCAAAAAATCTTCATCAATCTGTAGCAGCAGAACAGGGGGGTGCCATGGGGTGCCACTTGGCATATATGTAGGCAAATGTTGTGGGCACCCCCACAACAAATGGCAGCCATATTGGGCTGCACGTTTTCCGGTGAGATTGTTATGAAAAATTAGGTACCTGATTTCTCATTTAAATGTGCCACCAGTTTAGACAACCCTCCAGGATACCCAACTATGGTATCCAAATGTTTTGTACATTTGCCATTTTGAAATTTTGGCAACATTAGTCATGCAGCGAAAAAAAGTCCCAACTATTCTGCACGCTAGTGTATACCACTTAAGTTTCAGCTTCCAACCTAGATTGAGCTGGAGATATAGCACTCATCAAAAAATTGGTGCCTAACCTGATGCGTCAGCAGTTTTCATGTGGCATGTATTTTCATTTGCAAATTTACTTGTCACTTGACTTATAATAACGTAGACTTGCTTTTCACTTGTTCACATGTGAAATTGCCCATCGTGGTCAACTGTAAATCAGGGGCCAGTTCCGCAAGTGGGAAGTAAAGAGTAAAAACTGGTGAATAGAGTAAATGACAAATGGCAAGTAAAGAGTAGAGTAAAAATTGAAGAGCAAAGTAATATTTGAAGAGTAAAGTAAAAAATTTAAGAGTAAAGTAAAAAGTAGGGTAAAATTGAAAAGTTAAGTTAAAAGTAAACAGCAAAGTAAAAATTGAAAAGTAAAACAGAGTAGAGAAACAAACAGAAAATAATGATAAAATGTTAGAAAAATATAAAATTTCCCTTTTTTCTTTTTATTCCGATGTTTTATCGCTATTTTCTATTGTTTTTTTTACTCTTTATTTTCCTCTTCAATTTTTACTCTACTCTTTTTTTGTCATTTTGCTCTACTCTCCAATTTTTACTCTTTACCTACCTTACCACTTGCGGAACTGGTTCCTGTTCTAAAAGCGCTTCAGTTCACGGGAACAATGCTGTTTTTGGTTTGTGCGGTTGTCGGAGATCTCTCCAGGAACCAAAATGTTTTTGAATTGATTTTTCAGTTCACCGGCAGTCAACTATGGTTTGTCCAGCTAGTGTTAAAAATGTTTAGATGAATGGTATCTTGCTGCATGTAAACATTTCCAATTTTTATATCAGCCAAGCCAATATTTTACATGTGAAAAATAACGGTGCAATGTTTTGGCAGAGTCTGTTTGTGTGAAAATTCCTATATCGATATCATGTGTTTGTATCTGCCTGGCCACGAAAAAACAGCAACTCTGTATCAAAACAAAATCGGAGGTGCCGCATAAGATAAATTATTAAGAGGCATGCCAAATGCAAACTGGTTGACACGGGGGCGGGGTGCTTTCACGGCTGTCAAAGGCCACGTAGAATGTCACATAATTTTGCAAAACAATCATGTCAAGTGTCAAATGATAGCTTTTTCACGAAAAAAATTCGTTTTAAAACATTTACAGTTTACAGGGTGTCAATAAGTGTTGTGAAAGCGACTGGCGCTGGCATTTAGCGCCATTTTGCACTGGCGCGAGGTATGGTAGGGTAAGCTACGACTATCGCTTTTACTTTTTTTATTCATTTTTATGTTTTCGTATTCAAGGACAAAATCATGAAAAATATCTCTTTTACGTTTTCCCCGAGTAAAAATACTGGTATTTACGTTTACTCATGTTTTACGCAGGTAAAAGAAAAAAAAATACTTAAAAAATAAAAAATACACGTTTTCTGTACTCCGGGTTTGAGTAAAAAATAAAAAACTTTACATTTACAACTGGATTGAAAAAAACTTCAGTAATTTTGATAACTCTGGTCTACGTAGTGGCGCATATGAGTCATCACATTCACAGGGTTCAAACTCGGTTCGGCTTGACTCGACTCGTGACTCGAGGGTAAAATTGTGTGCCGACTCGATGTGACCAGGGCAGGGGTCTCCTAGGGGCGGGGGCTGCCCCAAATCGGCCAGCTATCTATCTATCCCGGAGGCCGCTCAGCTATCTATCTATCCCGAGGCAAAATTTTTGGCTACTACCCCCAAAGACCCCCCCCCCCCCCAAATCGCTCAGCTGTCTATTTATCTGGAGTGGTTCTTGAGAAATTTTGCCCCAATTTTCACTCAAAATCACCAATTTTCACACTTTTTTTATAGTTTTTCACCTTCAAAATCCTGCTTTCCGTCTATATACATGGTTATATACCTATTTTTAGCCATTTTATACCTTCTTTTGGCTACTTTTAACTGATTATTAGTGATTTTTTCCCTTTTCTGCCTTCTTAACCTTGAAAAAGCCTATATATTGTGGCCCCCCCAGCCCCCCAGGAAATTTTCAGCTATCTATCCCTCCGGAGGAGCGATTTGCTATCTATCCAGCCCCCGCGAGGGCCAAAATCCTGGAGACCCCTGGACCAGGGTGTCCGTTGGTGAACCGCGCTAAGGGTGAAACGCGTAACCGCGCTCTTACGCATTTCACAAATTGGTGAACCGCGTTCCCCAGGCCCGGGAACGCGGTTCACACAAATGTCAACCGCGCTGCCAATCACGCAGCGCGTTACACTGTTCACGTGAAACGCGCATGAACATTTCAAGCGTGTTTCATTTATAACTTAAAACGCATGGTGGGCATTACTTGAAGCGGGTGTGAACGGGTCAGGCCTCCTACGCACAAATGCCTGGTATGCACAAACGCCCAGTACGCACAAAATTGTGCCCGCCACGCACATCTGCCCGGTAACTTACATGGCTGATGATCTTTGCGTACCGGACAGATGGTCACTAATGTTATTGCACAGCTTTTTTCACTTCACTGATATCTGAAAATCACTTGAAAAAGTGTCAAGTGAAAAAACGGTCAAAAATAGCCATTATCCAATGTTTTTTCACTTGACAGTTTTTCAAGTGATGTTCAAATATGTGTGAAGTGACAAAAAGTTAACTAATGTCATTGCGCAACTTTTTTTCACTTCACTCACAAGTGTGATGTGAAAAACACGGTCAAAATGTAGTGTTATGTCATTTCGTACCGGGCAGATGTGCGTGGCAGGCACAATTTTGTGCGTACCGGGCATTTGTGCGTACCGCCGTGTGAACCACGCTAAAGTAATCTGTAAATATTTTGTCCATGATAAATTGTAAAATCTTGAAATGTAAAAGTAAAATGTCAAAGTAAAAGGTTTAAAAGTATCAAAAGTCATGTAAATGCCCTGTAAAATGGCATTTTTATAAAACCAACCCTGCCCACGACCCGTCGCAGGTGCTCTCCTGGTGCGCCGCGTGGCTGCTGCACTGTGCCGCGATGCAGTTCAGCGGCGGCGACCACCAGCGCGCTTTGGCCGCTGTAGCTTTGTTCGCATTCAATCCCGCCACAGTGTTTTTCACTGTCGCCTATTCCGAGTGCCTGTATGCCGTTTTGGTGTTTGCCGCTTTTGCGCTGCTTTTTGGTGAGATTTTTTCTTTTTGTATTTTCAGGGGGGAGTTGTAATTTGGTGTGGGTATTCAAGTTTATTAGTTGTGGTTTACGGCCACCATTTTAAAATATAATCGACTGGCGCTGTTTGGTAGAACAATAATAACAAAAGCACAAAACAGTAACGCAACATTTTACAAAAAAAAAATATTTATGACATTTGCTTCGGATGAATTCCCGCATATTGTCAAGTGTGAATTGCCCATCAAAATGCCAAATAAATAAATAAGGCTTAAATAATGCCTGCCTGCAGAATGGGACGAAACTGGCTCAATATGGAGGTTGTCTGGGCGGTGCCTTTTAGCCTCACTCTACCTCGGCTTATCAACCATCGCGCGCTCCATCGGCCTCGTCAACGTTATTTTCGTGGCTTTTGTACTCTTTTCCGCCGCAGCAAGGTTTGTCGCGATGACTCGGCACGTTGCGAAAGGTTAGCGGGGCTTTTAGGGCGTGCCTTGCATTTTTGAGGGTATTTGGTGTTTTATATTGCGGACCGCATGGGAGGACGTGGCCAGGGGGGCGGCCGCCTCCCCCATTCCCAGGCCGGACAAAAATATGCCAGCAAATGGCATTTCGTTTTTGTCGGTGGATTGAAAAAAATTTGCCCGCAGTTTTCCTTAATGCAACAGGTATTGAATGCAACAGGTGAATGCAACATGAAACCATTACGTCATCATCAATAATAATAATAATAATAATAATAATAATAAAGACATAAGTAATTTTGGACGAAAAAATACTTTGCAATCAGCTTTTGGACTATAATGTGCCTACACACACTAGTTTTCACCGTGACTTCGTGTGAAAACTGAAATTTTTTCAAATGCAAATAAATGAATTCGGTTGAATGATTTAATTTTAATTAAATTTGAATTTAAATAAATGAAAGTTAAAGTTTGAAAATTTGAAAACTAAAACACATATAGCATACGATTATAGTAGGCTGAATGTCGCCATGTGGCCATTTCAGTTTTCACACGTGTCACGGTGAAAACTAGTGTGTGTAGGGCCAATATAGGTTCAGTTCCCAGGTTATCTAAGTGGAACTTGATGTATTTTTTCAAGTATACACTGGGCCGGAAATGGCACAGACCCCCGGGAAAACTGTTCGGTAATTTTCCGATAAATTAATACATATCAAGCGTATCAACCCTCCCCCCCCCCACCCGCAGAAGTGAAGCCGACAGCGCGTTGGCTAGCTGCCAAAAAATGCGCCTTACTCACATCAGTCGGCGCCCTATGCACCCTAATCATCCTCGCGCCCTACGTAATGCAGTCGATGTATCTGTACGACAGATTTTGTCTTCAGCGGCGCGACAACTTGCAGCTGCGCGGCGCCGTGCGACAGTTGGCGCTGAGCCAACCCGATGAATTCGTGCTGCCTGGAGATTTGCACAGATTGGGGTGGTGTAATGCGACGCTGCCCGGGGGTTTGATGTTTTATGCAAAAGTTCAGGTGGGTGGCGAATCTTTTGTTTCATTGTAAAGTGGTTTGTGGGCTGATTGGAAATTAGTCTCCAACAACCATGGCTCTTCAGATGTCTTAAAAGTATGGAGTAATACTAAATGTTATTTTTTATGCTGAAGTGTCACATAATAAATATACTCGGCGGACCGCAAAGTATGCACAGAATCCTACCATAATTAACTGAATAAAAATTCTTGTGATTAATTTCGTAATTAATTATTCTATAGTAAAAACGAAATATTATGATGAAAAAAACAATAATTTTTGGTTCATTTTTCAGATGGGTTATGGTAGATTTCCATACTTGTGTGATGTCCGCCGAATATACATTGCCGCATTGTGGACACCCAATGTCGGTGCAACTAGTGATTTGTAAAAAAGTGATATCAAATTACATGAATATGTTCCCTTTTCTCGTTATTCTTGACTTGAACGAATTGATGTTGTACATGGAAGTGGAAATTGTACATGGAACAAAAACCATTGTCTCGGTGCTCATTTTTTTCGAAGTCGAACCATCCCCAGACTACACAACAAAAAGTCTTTGCGCAGGCTAAATACTGGTCGGTGGGTTTATTTTCCTACTGGCAGTTACGCAAATTACCGGCTTTCTTGGTGGCCACGCCCACTTTGGTGCTGATTTCCAGTGCCGTGAGCACTTGGCTGCGGGCGGCGAGCTGGCGCGCGCTCCTGCTGCGGCGGTCGTCCCCCCTGCCGCACGCGCTGCACCTGGCCGCACTCGCTGCTATTGGTTCGTTTTGACTCAGGCTCTCTGTGCATGTTTACCCGCTGTGCATGTAGACCCTAATTTTCACACAAAATCGCTCATTTTCATACCATTTTATACATTTTCACCTTCAAAATCACTAGTTCATGTGTTTTATTGTCTATTTTAAGCTATTTCTTGTAGTATTTTACCCATTTTTAGTAATTTTTCACCTACTTTTAGCGATTTTTCTATTTTTTTTCCTCATTATGAAAAAGCCTATACAATGAACCCCCACGAACCCCCAAACCCCCCAAAAAATTTTTCTAGCTATCTATCCCTCCAGAGGAGCGATTAGCCATCTATCCAACCCCCTGGAGGGTCAAAGTCTTGAAAACTCCTGACATGCACAGCGGGTAAACATGCACAGAGGCACAGGCCCGTTCGTTTTAGCTAGCCCATGGGTCTTTTTGCTTGACTCATTTTTAATTGCACGATTGTGCTAATGTTACTGCATATTCAGAATGTTATCATATTTTGTTGAATAAATTTGTGTCATAAATTCTTCGTATTTAGAGAAGGACACCCTGTGCCACAGTTCTAGCGGTGAAAAAATTGTCCTCTATTCAGATGGAATATGGTAGATTTTGTGCAAAGTGTACACTTGGTAAACAATAGCCACGTGCGATTATTTTGCACAGAGAAAACCGATTTGTATTGCCGAGTCTATTTTGCACGCAGCTGTGACCGTGGCCAACGTGGAGATCATCACGCGCGTGGCGTTCTCTGCCTCCCCGCTGCTGTACTGGCACGCGGCGGGCATGTGGCTCGGCGCCCAGCCCGGTGGCCAGGCCAGACGCGCGCTCGCACACGCGCACCGGCACCGCAGTGTGCGTCGGGTGAGTGGCTGGGGGACTCCCTGCGGTGTAGACCCTGCGCAGCTGCGCCCATGGACATCTCTGCTCAGTGCACATTGCCGCCTGCCCGCTGCACATCTGCCTCGTGGGCATAGGGGATTTTCTGGGTAGCATTTTGGGGGGGGGGTGTCCGCCAAAGTTCGCATGGCTATAACTTTGCAACCACTTGGCGAAATTTGACGAAAATTTAACATAATGAGGTTTCAGGTCGGGGCGGTATTGGAAATCGAAATCAACTTTCTACGACCCCCCTGACCCGAGAATGGGGTGGGTCTGAAAAAATGCACATTTTTCGATTTTTTTCCCTGTCGCAACAAACACGCGAAATTTGAATGTCAATAACTCCGTTATTTCACGGCCGATTTTGTTCATTTAACTTCTAAAATGAAGAAAAATCTTTGGAGATTCCATTTTTGAGGTCATTTTGGTGATGTACAATTGCGGTCATATCGATTTGACCCACCTTCTGAATGCCAAATTTTGAGCAAGTTTTTTTATTTGAACATGCTATCATATACTTTAGAGAACTCATATAAAACAAAAATGAGTTCAATATCTCTTTCCAATCAAAAGTTTTAGCGCATCAAACTTTCCCTCCCATCCACATAAATAACTGCATGAAGAACAAAGCATGCAACTTCAAAACTCAATATCTCAATCATTTCTCAGCCGATTTTCACCAACGAACACTTAAAATGATCAGAATGACATGGAGATATCATTTTTATCTGTGTATTGTATAAGTTCTCCCGTACAAGAAAACAATGATAACTCTTGAATGAAATTATCATAGTTAAAATTTATACAAATAAACTGATAATAACAACGATATCCCCATGTTACTCTGATCATTTTAAGTGTTCGTTGGTGAAAATCGGCTGAGGAATGGTCGAGATATGGAGTTTTGAAGTTGCATGCTTTGTTCTTTATGCAGTTATTTATGTGGATGGGAGGGAAAGTTTGATGCGCTAAAACTTTTGATTGGAAAGAGATATTGAACTCATTTTTGTTTTATATGAGTTCTCGTTGTCTAAAGTATATGATAGCATGTTCAAATAAAAAAAATTGTTCAAAATTTGGCATTCAGAAATTGGGTCAAATCGATATGACCGCAATTGTACATCACCAAAATGACCTCAAAAGTGGAATCTCCAACATTTTTTTTTCATTTTAGAAGTTAAATGAACCAAATTGGCCGTGAACTGACGGAGTTATTGACATTCAAAGTTTACGTGTTCAAGGCGACACCCGAAAAAATCGAAAAATGTGCCTTTTTTCAGACCCACCCTATCTCGGGTCAGGGGGGTCGTAGAAAGTCGAATTCGATTTTCAATACCGCCCCGACCTGAAACATCATTATGTTAAATTTTCGACAAATTTCGCAGAGTGGTTGCAAAGTGATAACCATGCAAACTTTGGCGAACCCCCCCCCCCCTAAAATGCTACCCCGAAAATCCCCTATGCCCGTGGGTCAGCGCTTGCCAATCTCACACCAACTAAATGGCTCATCTTGATTTGAGTTCATGTTGTCACAGCATTTTGCTGGTCGACGCAGAAACAGTCGTGTTGATGATGCGCAAAGAAGGCTTCAATTTTGGCAAAGCGTTGATGCAGCTGCGCGGAGAGCTGCTTGCACGCGGCACTCGAGTGGCATGCTCTATTGGGCTGTCGGGAAAGTTCGTTCCGTCTCTCCTTTGATCGTCGTGCATTGTGAGGTTTCAGTCGGTGTATAAAAGCTGGAATTATCGATCAATGTAAAATTCAAGGATAATAATTAACAGCGAAATTGATTACATAAAAGTAGATTATGATACATATCTCCAACTTTATGTTCCCAACTGATTTGACGTTGAAATTTCATCGAAAAATTGAAAACTCCAGAAACGGTGGATCGTGCTTGTCGAGTTGAGGGCATTATTGAGAGATAGATTAGCGCTGGATCGACTTTTACCTTATCAATTTTGCGGTAAAATTTTATGCTTGACTAAATTCCAGATTATTTACCCCAGCTGAATCCCCACTGATCGTCCAGGACGATCCAATCTGAGACGATCTTGAAACGGCACGAACTTTCCCGACAGACCAATATGTTTACCCAGTCCGGTCAATGGGCTCACTCCTAAATTTATAGCTACAGAACAACGCCAGTGCCATGTCCACTGGAACTGCACTGTCCACTGGGCGCAAATCTCCACTGCACATATACTCCAGTTACTTTACACCCTGCACGCGTGGTTCCCGCTGGAAGCGTGCCAAGAAAATGTTACGCGTGCGATTTTCATAAAAAAAGTTGGAAAAAATCATAGCTGTTATAACACTATACGTTAACTCATGAATCACAACAACGATTTTCTTCATCTTTTACACAAAAATCGCATGCTTTAGCATCATTGGCACGTTTGCAACGTGAGACATAAATAAGTGCGAGGGCAGAGTATCATGTCGACAGAGTAGTTTGAAGTTTATTTTCGTTTGCTCCGATTTTTGTTGACATTTGAGACTGCTAATGAATTGTCACTATACATGAGTCTCATCGGATCCTAAATTAAAGCTAAATGTACCATGAGTGATAAACGCGAAATTTACATGAATTTACATAAATGTATCAATGTACAAATCACGGGACAATGTCCACCGTAGTCCGCGAGGAGTGTCGATGTATCGATCAGCCGGCGCGGTGTAGAAGCGTCGAAAGGAGAGCCATAATCAACTCTCGAAGATATCCCTTATGTGCGGGAATCGGCGCTATTCGATGCGCGCATACACTGCCAAGCGCAGTGTTTAATTCGTTTGGCGATGAATCGCGAAATTACCTCGCGATGTTTGTGGCAGCGATTCTCTGCTGTGAGCCAATGTAATTTGGCTATTGCCCCCGGTTTCGCCGAAAAATCACACCGGCATTTTGCGCCCTGTTTCTCTGTTAGGGATTTTATTTCCGCCCTATGATGCAAGCAGGTGACCAGCACATGCATGGCTGTCAGTAACGCACCTCCTTGTGCTTTGTTGCAGTCCATGCATCGGACTCCGCTTGGTACTTTTATCATATTGTACCGCGCCTGCAGCCACCGTGCATGCACATTTCGATAATTTCTTAGTTGGAGGGTGTCATCAACATTCATTGCCCTCAGCGCCATGCTGTCTCTATTTTTCAGCGCGGCGTTTTGTCTTTCGACACATCGTAGTCGAATTAATTTGTTCATCCACCACTTTTTCATCGTTACCACGCTTGAAAATTCAGTGCCGTAACTCTCGCCATAAATTTTGGCCCGGTCTGGGATACACGTTCCCATCAGATCTCTGCCGGCCATATTTACGCGCCTTGGCAGGTTTTCACTCATGAAAAGGTAGGCATCTTTTGTCAGCCCTTTTTCCAATTGATGTAAATAACCACAATACATCATTGTGTGTTATAACCACAATACATCATTGAGTATAGCAACGTGCACTGAGCGCAGCTGTCCAGGGGCTATTTGTTCAATATTGGGGTGTTCATTACACTCCATCTGGACGGGCTAATTTATCCACCTCACTCACATGCAGTAGCTATTCTTACCGAGGAAAATCACATTCAGTCGGTCAGCGTTAATTTAAAAAATTTAACCTCGGGCCTCCCAAAAAGCATAAATTATAAAAAGACTAATTAATTAAATTTATCCGCAGCTGTTTGCGGCGGCGGCGGCTGCGGCAAGGCAGTCTGTTCCATTCGCTCTGTTACTGGCATATTTTGGATTGTATTTTGTGGCTGGCTTCGCTGCGCACGCGGTCTTTCTGCCGTGGACGTGACGGTTTTGGTTGAATTTTTAAATTGTTCGAATTTTCTCCTGGAATGTAAACTTGAGACAAATTCACCACAAATTAGCAATGGGATAAGTACTTTATGAGTAAATGATCCTTGTATAAGTGCCCGAGACGAATCAATTCGTATTTCGTGGGATTTGTCTGATAAAAATTACTCCCGGGATTTTTTTCAAGGTTATGTTCTAATACCGTATTTCTTCGAAATACCCCCCCCCCTTGAATTACCCCCTAGAAATACTCTCTGGTGGCTTCAAGCTGGGGAAAACTGGAATGATGTACATCATGTATGAAATGTACATGATCTATTTATTGCTGTCAGTTCGCATCGCATCTACATGTATACACTACCTAGTTTGTATAGCGATGTGCGTTGAATGTCACAATTTATCCTATTTAGTCCAGGGGTATCATGAATTTGGTCCCTCCAAGTGGTTGGATATATAGCTGAGCGGCCTTCGGGATAGATAGATAGCTGGAAAAAAATTGGGGCGGGTTGGGGGGGTTGTGGTGGTTCGATATATAGGCTATTTCAGGGTGTAGAAGGAAGAAAAGGGAGAAAAATCGTAAAAAGTAGGTGTAAAATAGCTCAAAATGGGTAAACAAGAGCATATAGTGCTAAAAATAGCTGAAAAAAGGTAAATAGGAACAAAAACTAGTATTTTTGAGGTGAAAATCTATAAAAGGTATGAAAAATAGCGATTTTGAGCGAAAATTTGGGTAAAGTTTCTCAAAAATCGCTTCAGATAGGTAGATAGTTGAGCGATTTGGGGGGGGGGGTTAGGGTGTAGTAGCCCAAAATTTTGCCTCCGGGATAGATAGATAGCTGAGTGGTAACACTGTAAAAGCCGGTCAAAATAAATCAATTTTCATTCCACCCCAGAGTCAAGTTGCGGCTAGCCACCGGTACAGGGGTATCTTGAATTTTGACCCTCCGAGTGGTTGGATAGATAGCAAATCGCTCCTCCGGAGGGATAGATAGCTGAAAAATTTTCTGGGGGGGGGGTTGTGGTGGTTCGATATATAGGCTTTTTCGGGGCATAGAAGGAGCAAAAGGGAGAAAAATGGCTAAAAGTAGGTGTAAAATAGCTCAAAATGAGTATACAAGAGCATATAGTACTTAAAATAGCTGAAAATAGGCAGTTAGACGCATGAACTAGTGATTTTGGAGGTGAAAATCTATATATAGGTATGAAAAATAGCGATTTTGAGCGAAAATTGGGGTATAGTTTCTGAAAAATCGCTCCAGATAGGTAGATAGCTGGGCGATTTGGGGGGGGTTTAGGGGGTAGTAGCCCAAAATTTTGCCTCCGGGATAGATAGATAGCTGAGCGGCCTCCGGGATAGATAGATAGCTGGGCGGTTTGGGGGGGGGGTAACCCCCCCCCCAACCCCCCCCATTCGAGACCCCTGCACCGGTATCAGAATGTAGCCTTAACTTTTCTCTACAGGAACCCCTGGGGGACCCCTGTAGCTGCTTTGAGGTGGCCACATGGGCACCCCCAGTAAAACGTCCCCCAGGTCGATATAAATGGAATTTCCTTCAGTGAAGCAATCACTTCAATGTGCACTGAGGGGCATGAACTGGCACGGATGGGCACCAAAGTTGGATGACATATGTGCCAAAATGTGGTGCATCATTCTACACCCCCAAACTCCCCTGCACCCCCCTCAAAAAAAGTTCTCAGTGATCAAACAACAAACTATTTTTCATCTAAAAAAATTGTACTGGTGCCAATACAAACTTTTTAGATGAAAAAAACTTTGGTGCCCATCCGTGCCAGTTCAAAAATTTCATGCCCCTCAGTGCACATTGAAGTGATTGCTTCACTGAAGGAAAGCCCATTTATATTGACCTGGGGGACATTTTGCGGGAGGCGCCCCTGTGGCAGCCTCAAAGCAGCTACAGGGGTCCCCCCAGGGGTTCCTGTAGAGAAAAGTTAGGGCGACATTCTGATACTGGTGGCTCGCCCCAACTTTGCTCTGGATGGAATGAAGATTGATTTAATTTTTAAATTCGAAATCCTATTTATATTGGCTGGCTCTTTAGATACAGTATTGAAACTTTAAGAGTTAAGTAGCCTTATTAATTGTATTTTATGTGTGTAAATATTGTTTCATTATCTTTATTGATTCTGTAGTAATTAATTGACCGGTAAATTTTGGCAATTTTCCATTAAAATTTTACCATTATAATTGTTCGTGATATAAATTTTCCGGTAAATTTTTGTAATTCTCCATTGAACATTTTACATGATAGGATTGAGCTGTCATCGACCCTTTAAGGTGCATTTTTTTAAATTTCTTGTCACTTGACTTTCAACTTTCACTTCACTGACCGTTTACCAAAGCCCATTTGCCAGCGCACAATAGTTGTCAACCGAAATTTCGAAAACTCATAAATCAGCTATGAACGCATCTGCGTTTTCTAGAATGAGGTATACCACGTTAACTACAGTTGACCGAGATTAGAATCATTCTAGAAAACTGAAACGAAAACTCAAGGCCGAAATTACGAAATTACTTCCACTCAAGGCTGCTTTGAGTTTTCGTAACTTCAGATCGAAAACTGGTATTTGCAGGGCTTTTATCGTCAGTTGCGCAATTGGCACCACGCCGTTTTTAGTGTTTCTAACATCATTCAACCTGGTTTGAGTTTTGTGCCACTGAGTTCGGTCCTGTTTTGCATACTGTCCTGTAATTTGGCCCTGCGCATCAGTTTCGGAAACTGGGAAATTTTGTGCCCTGCCGGTGCCGGTGCCATTTTTTTCAGAATAGCACCGGTGCCGGTACGGTGCGGTGCCATTTTTCAGCCGGTGCCAAAGGTGCTAGCACCAGCGCCATAGTAAAAGGCACCGGGAAAGGCACTGGCCAAATCTTCATATAGTGAAAATTTCGCCCAGAGCATGTGCTTATGTGTCATATTTTAAAAAGCAGCAATATACCCAGCTGTTTCTTAGTCTATTTCGGAAAAGCATCCCATCAAATATACTTTGATATTTGACATATTTTACCCTTCTCAAGAGGGAACAACAAATTGTGTTGTATTTTCAATCATAAATGTTACGTTTATTTTACCATTTAGTTCATAATTTGTTGACAAATATCGTAATATATTTTCTGTACAAAATCCACACCGGTCAGTAGACAACAGTGACTGTGTATTGGAGATAACAAATATTTGAGCTATCATTTTTACTCATTCTAATCGAGGTGTCTACTTCTAGAAGTCGACAAGTCCACAAAATGCGATTTTGAGTAAATCGCATTTTAAGTTTCCGATTCAATTCCAGGTTCATCCTGTGTGTCCAGTTTGGCTCTCGCGCCTACCATTAAGTTCCAAATGTTGACAATAAAGTATCAAATTTTCAGCCCCTTCTCTCAACGTATACGTGAGAAATGGGGTGTCCATAAAATTCCATTTGGACAGAGCAAAACTGTTTTGGGGAGGGAAATGGACTTGTCGACTTCTTGCACTAACAAACATTTTTGTTCCTGACCTGGATTATTCTCCCTTATGGGTGATTTATGGACTTGTCGACTTTTAGAAGTAGCTGTCCATGATGGACATATCACAATTCTTGCTATTTTTCCCATAAAAAAGGATGAAGAGGATGAACTTGTCGACTTCTTGCTGAAATTTTTTTGCATTTTTCACAAAAAATGTCAAAATTGGCACTATGCCATATGGGCATGTGAGGTCAAAACATTTATGGAAAATTATGAAATATGTGCGGGAGTAGCCCCAGATGACGTTTCCGGGCCTAACGCAAAACTTTAATTTTTTGGACTTGTCGACTTTTAGAAGTAGGCGCCTCAATTGTTTCCTTAAGTGATCAGCACATCATTCTGATCATTTTAGATGCTCAAACATCAAAATCTGTATTGAATTCATTGAAACATGCAATTCTGAAGGTGCGGCCTTAAGAAAATACCCGATATAAATACTTCGGAACCAGCCCAGTGCGGTGCCTTTTGGTGCTAGCACTGGCAACCGGCCGGTGCCCCATGGTCCCGCCCAGTGCTATTTTTTTCAGAATGGCACCGGTGCCGGTCAGGGTTGGCAAAATCTCAGAAAAAAATAAAAATAAAATGGAAAATTTAAAAATAAAATAAAATAAAATGGAAAATTTCAACAAAAAAAAAATTGTATAAAAATTCGAATTTTTGTAAAATTGTGTACAAATTCATATTTTTGTAAAATTTGTATAAAAATTCTTATTTTTTGTAAAATCTTTATCTTGTTGCTTATGGTTCAACCTGTTTATTCGCGGAGCTGGTGTAGTCCCAAGCTCATATGAAATGTCATGCAATGTGTCAATTGTCATGACAAATATAAATGAAAGTGACAACTGTCTAGCAAATTGTATCCATATTTTATGTTTTGTATCCAAATATTGTTGTCGATTTTGTATCAAAATTTCACATGAACATTTGGATACAAAAATGTAAAATTTGGATACCAAAACATAATATTTGGATACACAATTTATACTTTGCATGATATTTGTCATGACAATTGACACTGCTTGACATTTGAGATGTCAATTGACTCTTCACTACATTTGTCATGACAATGATCACTTTGCATGACATTTTAGAAATGTGCCCAGTACACACCAGTATTCCTTCTACTGGAAATGCAAACCATTAATATCAATAATTGTAACTTTACACTTGCAACTAGCTAACAATACCAACTACCAAGTAATGGAAAAATTTGTCACACGTTTTTATGTTTAGGTCTAATTTTATAACATTTTTCTGGCCTTGCATGCAAGATTCTGATTTTTTGTACAATTTCTGTAAAAGTATTGTAAAATTTTTGTAAAATGGTTCATTTTATTATTTTATTTACATTTTGGAATAAAATAAAATAAAATAAAATGAAACAAGAATAAAATAAAAATAAAATACATTTTTATACAATTTGTATACAATTTGTATACAAATGATTTTTATAAAACCAACCCTGGTGCCGGTGCGGTGCGGTGCCATTTTTTCCGGTGCCTTTACCATCACTACTCCACACTTCACTCTGGCAAACTCAAACATGTTCATTCACTCAAACACATTGCTTTATTGGTTGGTACGGAAAATTTTCACGTTTTAAGGTAATTTACGGTAAAAAAATTTACCTTAAACATTTAACCTGTTTTACTGGCGATGTAAATTTGTCCACCTTACACTGCTTGCTAGCTCTTTGTTATCACCCGTGTTGGAAAGCGCCTGCATGTTTTCCTGGAATGTTTCTTCCAAGCCTAATATTAATCTCATTGATTTGTTGATCTTGTTTAAAATGCGACAACTTGGATCTCTTAAGCGGCGTTTACACGGTTTCGTGTGCCGACAAAAAAAAACGAGTGAAAAAGTTCCATAATTCCGGAATAAAGTTCCATATCTGCAAGGAAAAGCACTGAAGTATACTCACTAGTTAACACACTGTACACACATGCCAATTTGCAGATAATTTGCGTCTGCCGTTCAAGACATGAAAGCAAATTACAGTTTTCGGTTCGGTTTCAAAACGAAAACCGAACCGACAAGTGTAATTTGTTTTGAAGTCGTGAACGACATGCCCGAATTATCTGCAAATTGGCATGTGTGTACACTCAACTAGTGAGTAGTGATGTAAAAGCGCCATGGCGCTGGCGCCTGGCGCTAGCGCCAAAGCAAAAAGCGCCATGGCGCTTTTGGCGCTTGGCGCTAAAATGCTCTGGCGCCATTGGCGCTTAGCGCCATGCTTCCGAAAGGCGCCATGGCGCTTTTGGCGCGTGGCGCTATTTTCCGGTGGCGCCATTGGCGCTTGGCGCTAGCATTTTAAAAAGCGCCAAAAAAGCGCCAGAGAGTGAAAAATTTACGCTGCGATAACTGACTGCGAATTGCGTAAGCTCGATGGCCAATTCATTTTATGACTATTTTTTATTCTTATGAATGAATGGTGCATCATACTACCGGTCGTAAAAGTCTTAAAAGTCATGTAAAATAAACTCGGCAGACATGAAAGGAATCAGTGATTCGGCCCTTACGTACCAATTTTAAATTTCGTTAAAATTGTTAAGTTAATTTTGAATTTGAATGAATGCATTCCAATCGATTCATGGTAAATCTTATTCAATCCGACGTTTTATGCGAGAACAGGATAAACTGAACACGCATATTGTCATATGAAAGCAGATAACAAGGTATTTTATTGTAACAGCCCGGACAAATTCCAGCAAAAAAGTACGTATGTGTGCGTGCGATAGAACAAGGGAAGAACGACCCTGTACACTGTACACCACTAGCTAAATCTGGATCGTTTTGAAAATCTAAAAATTGCTCTGAATAACATAAAATGCTCACTATGTTCGTAATAATAAGAAATTATCGTATATTTATCAAGTGTAGATCTTAAATTCAAATTTCGACGGTGACGTTCACTTATCTAATTGAAAAATTTGTTGATGGTCATCCCTACGCATGAAATACAAGTGTCAATAACAATGAAATTGGGTTAGAATGGCACTTGTACAAAAATTCGTTAGACCATTGACTCGCATAATGTCTGCCGAGTTTACCCTGTAAAATGTGAAACAATGACATTTTACAGAATATTTTACATGACATTTTACAGGGTCTTTTTACAAAACTTTTGGCATTTTACAGGTAATTTGACACTTAACAGAGTTTTACAAGGTCTGGGAGTGTCCCCAGGTAGAATTTCTACCTTTAGTGTTAACTAAGATAGCTTTTTGGCTTTCATTTGGCTATTACCGTATATCCTCGAATAAGTCCCCCGGGGAGTTATTTTTTCATCAGAGTTTTTGAGGGGGGAGTTATTCAAGGGTGGGGAGTTATTCAAGGGGGGGAGTTATTTTTCATCATAACTTTAAGTAAAACTTGCAGGTAGGTAGGTGTGTATACACTGCGTAAAATACACACTGTGCATCCTGCTTTCGCTGCGTAGGCTAACATCCTTTTGTATTTTTTGTCACATACACAGCACTGCATTTGTAAACTCGGCAGACATTATGCGAGTCAATGGTCTAACGAATTTTTGTACAAATGCCATTCTAACCCAATTTCATTGTTATTGACACTCGTATTTCATGCGTAGGGATGACCATCAACAAATTTCTCAATTAGATAAGTGAACGTCACCGTCGAAATTTGAATTTAAGATCTACACTTGATAAATATACGATAATTTCGTATTATTACGAACATAGTGAGCATTTTATGTTATTCAGAGCAAATTTTAGATTTTCAAAACGATCCAGATTTCACTAGTGGTGTACAGTGTACAGGGTCGTTCTTCCCTTGTTCTATCGCACGCACACATACGTACTTTTTTGTTGGAATTTGTCCGGGCTGTTACAAAAAAATACCTTGTTATCTGCTTTCAGATGACAATATGCGTGTCCAGTTTATCCTGTTCTCGCATAAAACGTCGGATTAAATAAGATTTACCATGAATCGATTGGAATGCATTCATTCAAATTCAAAATTAACTTAACAATTTTAAGGAAATTTAAAATTGGTATGTAAGGGCCGAATCACTGATTCCTTTCATGTCTGCCGAGTTTACTTCGTTTTTTTTTACTAGTTGCAGTATCTTTTCCATTCATCGTAGGGGGGAGTTATTCAAGGGTGGGGAGTTATTCAAGGGGGGAGTTATTTTTTCGGCACAGTTTTTGAGGGGGGAGTTATTCAAGGGGGGGGGTCTTATTCGAGGATATACGGTATTACGTTCTGGGAGACGATAGAAGTCATTAGGTGATGAAACCGATCGGTGAACTGTGCCTGCGTCATTAAAGGAAAATATTTTGGCGCTGGCGCCATTGGCGCTTGGCGCCATAGCCTCCTGGCGCCATTGGCGCTTGGCGCCGTGGTCTGAAAAAGCGCCATGGCGCTTTTGGCGCTTGGCGCTATTTTGTCGTGGCGCCATTGGCGCTTGGCGCTGGATTTTGAAAAGCGCCATGGCGCTTTTGGCGCTTGGCGCTAAAATCCTGGCGCTTTTTACATCACTACTAGTGAGTATACTTCACTGCTTTGTCTTGCAGATATGGAACTTTATTGTTGAATTATGAAACTTTTTGTCGTCTTTTTTTGTCGGCACAAAATGCAGTGTAAACGCCGCTTTATTTTTGTGACAGCTTTCATCGACACTGCGCAACGTTTCATTGGAACTTTTTCTTTCAAGGGTAAATACCTGGTGCGAGCGAATGCCAAGTAAACATATTTACAAGCTATAGGTATAGGTGGCCGACATCACACTTAGTATGAAAAGCTACCATAACCAACGATGGCAAGAACACACATATTAAATACGGAAACTCATTGAGTTTCCGTGTTTTTGTTTAACACAGAAACACGGAAACTCAACAATTTTGAAAAACACGGAAACTCAAATGAGTTCTTTTTTGGAGAACACGGAAACACAGAAAATACGGAAATGTTTTTTGAGTTTTTTTATCCAAGCAATTGAAGGCACAAGATTTGAACTGAACAATGTGTGTAATGTGCATACATAAAGTATGCATGTATGTATAGTGTGTAAAAATGTACATAGTATCTAAGTTTAATGATGAAATAAGTATCCAAAAAAATAATGGTGAGCATCTCCTGATGGTTTCGACAATATTATGAACTGTGATTGAAGTGTTGAGGAGTGTCCACCAGGGTCTGCTAGCTCACACAATTGAGCTGAGCGCTCCTCACCTCCCAAGCTGTCAAAGTTATTGGTCACCCATTTGGAACTACCTCCAGTGAACTAATGAAAATTTTCCAATATACAACAAAACATATGCAAAACAAATATTTGATACGAAAACCACTGTTTCAACAGTAAAATGCTGTAAAATTCAACTTTTTGTAAAACCAGTCAAGTTTTTACCAAAAAAACTTGAGTTTTTATCAAAAAACTTGAGTTTTTACTAAAAACTCAAGTTTTTTAAAAAAAACACAGAAATAAAACACAGAAACTCAAGTTTTTTTCATGAAAAAACTCAAAACACAGATATTCATTTTTGAAAAACTCAAAATACAGAAAGTGTTTTTATTTTGAGAACTCACCCATCGTTGACCATAACCCATCTGAATAATTAGCCAAAACTTTTACATTTTTTCATCATAAGATTTCGTATTTACTATGAAATAATTAATTGCGAAATTAATGACAAAATTTTATTCATATAATTATGGTAGGTTTTCATACTAGGTGTGCTGTCCGCCGCGTATACTTCCATTCGCAAATTTACTTTGTTATCACTCCGCCAATGATGTAAAACCGTCATTTTATTGCGGCACCATATTGGCCATTTTTGCATCACTAAATGCACTTGAATTATAAACAAAACAAGCGGACATTAAGTAGTATTTATGGTATTTGATAATTACTTTCATTGTGTGTTTATTTCACAAAAGTGAAAAAACAATTACTGATTAAATGATAAAAAGAATTAACATAAAGGCCGATGTAAATATTATGTGATACTTCAGTCAAAATGACACACCGCTTTAGGCGGCGTTAAAAATTATTACAAAGACTTAATGAAAAACGAAAACAAAAAAGGCATATGTCAAAGTTGGAATGAACTTCCACGAATAAAAGGTAGAGCTTATAAAAACTGATAAATAAAGTGTTTGATAAGTGTGATAGTATAAATAGGTATTCATATGGAATGTGTTCAACTGCTCAAAAATATTGCACGTGATAGAGTAAAAGTTTTCTGGACAAAATTATATTAAATAAATAAATGCATACCGTATTTGCTCGAAAAATATCGCTGGGGAATTATTATTTTGTCAGACTTTTTGAGGGGGGATTATTCAAGGGGAGGAATTATTAGTTCGTCAAAATTTTCAAGCCAAGCATGTTTCTATCAACTCTTTTCACAAAACATGCTTTATTAGCCCAATAACGTGCTTTTTTGGTCAAGTTAGACAAACAAATTGATCGTATGCCTTAAGGGGGGGGGGATTTTTTTTCCTCACTCATCTTACAGAGGGGGAAATTATTCAAGCAATACGGTATCTGTTTTATAAATAAATTGAGCGATGCACGGAACACTGTAAAATCAGTTTTCACATATTTAAATCTACTGAACAAAACAAGTTTGAATATTCAAATTTTAGGGTTTATCAGGACTCCAAGTTTTTTGACAACGATTTTGGGGTACGATTTGATTATCGCGGAATCAAAAATTCCGGGGGGAAATTTGCGCGAAAACAAAAATTCCAGTGCAGTGCGACACAATTGCACAATTCCGGGAATTTTAGTCAAATATCCACAAGCGAGGGTACAGAAATTCTACAAAAATCCTTCTAATAGGAAAATTGAGGGGAATACGCACTGACAAAATCAAAAAATTCAACCATGGGCTAATCCCAGACCCTGTAAAATAATCTGTGAAATGTCTTATGCCATGCAAAGTGTCTAATGTCATGTAAAAAGCTTTGTAAAATGTAAACAAAAGTTACATGTCGTTTGACAGTTTCAATGACATTTGACATTTCACAGGGCATTTTACAGGGTGCGGGAGTGGCGCTAGCTAGAGATACCTGATAACGAATCGATTAGGCAAGTGAATAAACTAATGAAATCTCGATTTTGATCACACCGACAATTTCTGCCCCAGCTGTTTGTCTGCGTTGGGAAATAGGTTGAATTAGTGTAGGTTGAAATAGGTTGTAGCAAGTGGTGGTGGGTAGGTTTCAAATGAAACGTGTAACATCATTGTCATAGTCGGCGGACATCGCACAGGGAACCCGTATGGTATTGAAATCGACCATGACCCGTCTGAATAAGAAACCTAAAATTATACAGCTTTTTCATTATAATATAAACTATGGTAGTACGTTGGTACGGTGGTTATATTAAGTACGGCATTTATCACAAGATTGTATCCATTAAAGTATTGTAAGATTTTGCACATACTTTGCGGTCCGCCTAGTATACATACTTGAAGTAAATCAACATTTGAAACTTTCTGAAATTTCCAATTTATATGTGACGTCCCCAGCATTCAAGTGCGAGGACATGACTTCATTTGACCATTAGTTCATCACTTAGATGACTCCCCCAGCCCCCTGCCGAACCCATGGTGGCAGTCCGGCACCATGTAATGTGTCATGTAAAATTTCCTACAAATGACAAAGGCCTGATAGTCATGTAATTTTATCCGCTAGCTATGCATGCCCGCTAGTCATGTGTAGATGACTAGCTGGCGCTGACTAGGGCATAGATGACTAGCTGGAGGATAAGTGGCAGCAGATTTACATGCCCCCCAGCTGACAGCGATTGCGTGATGCGCGACAGAGTCGTGTAAATGCGCATTGAAGCGTGCAACTGGCAATTATATTTCTGCAATTACCTACTTACAGCCTGAAATTTGTTCAATAAAATTGAGTGAATAGATGGACCAATAGATGCAGTTTGCATGCTTTAATGCCTGTTGACACGACACGCACAATCAGTGTTGGCTGAGGGGGTGGTCGAATAAACGAGCAGCCACAAGCCACCCACTAGTCATCTAGCCCGGCCAATTATGGGCAAACCTGAGTGGCCCGTAGAAGCCCGTCTACATCACTGGCGGGTCTACATGAATAGAGGCACAGGGTCATACAAATTTGTTAAATGCCATGTAAAATGTCTCTTTTTGTTTTGCATGACATTAAACATTTTATATAACGCTTTACGGGCTGCGTGATGGCCCACTTGGGGAAAAATTGCGCACACAACCTAGCGCCCTACGATGGAATAAAGGGCCCCCACACACTGGATGTCAACTGAATTCGTGTCAACTAAATGTCAACTGAATTTAAGTGATACTGTGATTTCAACTTATCTATCTGATAGAGCACAGTTAATTTTACATTTCATTTCCATTGTTCCTGTTAAGTGTGATGCTTTTTACACTTCTTGTTTTATTCAATTGACACTGAGTTGACGCGAATTTGCGATGTCAACTGGTGTGTGTGGGCCCAAAGTGTGGCCGGTTGCACTGGACGAACCATTGGTCATTGTCTGCTGGGCTGCTTCCTTGTGAGCACGTAACGCAGAAGCAGCAAAGCCTGGGCGATGCACACGATCGCCAACAGCAGGAAGACTCCAGCGAAGGTGTGTTTGGCTAGACACACTTGTGGATTCGTCCTGTTACTTCCTGCAGCAGGAGGGGGGGGTGATATGTAGTGATGTTAAAGGCACCGGGAAAAATGGCACCGCACCGCACCGGCACCGGTGCTATTCTGAAAAAAATGGCACCGGCACCGGCATGGCACCCCTGAAGATTGCAATGGCACCGCACCAGCACCGGTGCTGGTGCCCTTCGGTGCCCAGCACCGGGGCACCGGTGCCCGGTGCCTTTACATCACTAGTGATATGCTGCTTTTTGTGTTGGTTTCATCGACAGTTGGAGGGGCTTTAATGAGGATTTGCGGCCAACTGTATTTAGGATTTCGGCCAGTTCAATTATCAGAAAATTATCTATTTTTGTTTTTCAAGCGCCAAAAACAACAAATTAATAGACAACAGTAGCTGTCGCTAACTCACTTAACGGGTAAGCCCCGCACCCTGTAAAATGTCATGTGAAGGAGTTGAATGCGCCCGGAAAACAGTAAAATGAAAAAACAAAACAAATAGGGCACTTAAAAAATTTGCATGACATGTTGTGAAATTTGGCATTTCATTTGACATGTTACGGGACCCTGGTTAAAAGATCCCACAGTCCATATCCACCGTATTAAAAAGGACTATCGTTTTTCTAGTCACCCAATACACACGAATCTGTATTGGGTGACTAGAAAACATCCCTCTAGCGAACGGAAGGCACCCAAAACCCAAGCATAAGTCAATTCCAGCCCAGCTCACCGATTTCCCTGTGCACAAGCTGTCCCCCAACTTCCACGGCCCTCTGCCTGGCATAGGCAGGCCCCACAGGCACATCTGCCAGCACCAATTGCATCGGTTCCTTGATCATGAGGGTAGCAGTGCTGGTGGGATAGCGCGGCAGGCGGTAGTCGCGCGTTTCCACTGGGTATGGGGTGGGTGCACTTTGGTTGGGGGTTCAACATTTCTGAAACTATGACCTTTTTATATTTATCTTTCTTTCGGAATGATTTAACTATATTTTATCTTTGAGACTTTGACCGCATTTCCTCGTATTTCCAAGTACCGTATTTCCTCGAATTACCCCCCTCGACCCCCCCCCCTCTCCTCGAAATAAACCCCTCAAAATGGACACTATGATTTTATAAACCCCCTCGAAACTCCCCCCCCCCAATATAGTGTATACAGAACGTAAATGACAACAGCTGCGGTTTGTGATCCGAGAAACGCAGAACACACGTTAAAACAACGACTGTGTTTTGTTAGAACAGGGTTTATACCGTCTACGTACATGTATAGAGTCTTATACATGGCGGTTTTTCTTGGATTTCTCGACGTTTGTGTACGTTACAAACAACAATTTAGTACTGGGATTTCAACAAATTTCTGGCGAAATAAGAACCCCCTCGAAATACCCCCCTCCAAATTTGCACTATGAACGAATAAACAACCGGGGGTAATTCGCGAAAATACGGCATTCCATTTTCATTTATTTACTATCTTCCAAGGATTTCAAGAGCCCAACATTTACACATTAAGTGTGACAATCGTTGACTCACCTTTGTACTCATACATGTCATACTCGACATTATTCAACGGTTCGGCGGCGCGCTTTTTCCTCCCAAACGACTCGACTTCCGTTCCGCCAATGTCGCACAGCGCCTGCATTTGCGATATTCCCATCAAAATCGAATCGACACTTCAAAAACTTTCAAATTCGACACTTTCAAAAGTTCCAAATTCTCTCAATATGCCCTACACACTATCTGACAACGACACACAATGTCAACCGGTCCCAATCCAAATTTGAGGCTTTATACACATAGGTATAACTCGTGCCGGCCGTGTACATTTTCCACAATATTTATTTCACCACTGCAGCTTCATTTGCAACATGATTCAATATTTATGCATTTGAACCAGAGTTGTTAAAAGTACTGAACTTTTTTTAAAGTAAACGTAAAAGTAAAGTATTTTTATTTTACTTTTACACTGCGTAAAAGGAGAGTAAAATACTTTTTCCAGAGAAAACGTAGAAATGACTATTTTTTCCTGGGAAAATGTAAAAATGAGTATTTTTTCCGCACAGAAAACGTAAAATTGAGTATTTTTCTCACAAAAGTAACGTAAAAGTGGTGTTTTTTTATATTTTCACTCTGAAATACATCAAAGATGTGTTTTTCCCTCCTGATAAGTATTTCTAAGGGAAATTTCCTATGTTTGTCACTTTCTGTCTGGCAAAATGAGATTTTCTTTCCCCTTAAAATACGTTTTCTGTACTTGCGTATTTTCAAAAAGTACGCGAGTATGTGAGTACCGGTATTTTTTTCGGGAGGAAACATAAACATATTTACGCAGCACGTGAGTATCCGTATTTATCGAGTAAACGTAAATACGTTTTAACAACTATAATTTGAACGCAGTTGGTGGGCTCGAGAGCAAGCTTCGAATTGGGATGGGCACCAGTGGACATGCGGCGTGGCTGTCAACCGGTGTGTGGGGCGGCTGCACATGGCACGGACCGGTTCGCACTGGCTCTCGCAGATCTGCAACTGGCACGTGACCCGCACGGAGCGGCTGCCGTCGAAGCGGAACGCCTGCAGCTTGGCCGTCTTCGTCTTGCCGTTGAGCGACATGATCGGCTCCGGCATGATCTTCTCCGCCACCGCCGGCGTGGGGCAGCTGCGGGTTCCGCTTTATTCACGTCTTTCACTTGCACGTGTTTTTGCAAGTTTTTGCGAAATTTGGGGTCGAGGGTAGAGATTTACATATCCATGTGGTGTTTGGATTGGTTGGTTGGTATTTATTCTACTTTTAAATACATGCAGCCCCCCCCCCCCCGTTGAATTAACGCTGGGGAAAAATAAAGCTCCCTCGAAATACCCCCATCTGAAAGAAGGTACATCATGTATACATTGACACATTGAAACTTGCGCCTAGATAGACGAACAGAACTTTGTCTGTATCACGCGGAAACGGAAGGCATGGATGGTGCCGTCAACGAACCCATTTTCAATGAGCTTCAACTTGTGCGCGTCGATGCCGCCGGCGCCGCCCGACTGCACGCTGTAGCCGGCGGCCGCAGTGTTGCCAGTGTCGGTGCCGCCGCCGCCGCCGCGCTCCGCCTCGCAGTGCACCACCTGGAAGTCCATCTGGTCGTCGAGCGCCATCAGCTCCCAGCGCAGCTCCAGCATGTCGCCCAGCGTCGCCTGCGACCGCCACTTTACACATTGCTCGCTGCAGTCACGCTTCCGCTCAAACTAACTTCCGCTCGCGTATCGGCTTCCGGTCAACTTCCTAACCCCACTTTGGGGTGAATTTTGGTTTCAGGTTTATTGGTGGATTATTGGGGTGTTTTGTGAGAATTTGACATTTCACAAGCCATCAGTCATCACTAGTTGATAACCAAAATATCCAAAGCCACCAAATGCATTCAAAAGGGATTATAACTTCGGAAATTTCCCTCGTCAACTAATGCCTGTAGGCACTTGGTTTCTCTTTGCAAATCGAATGTTGCTTATGTAATCACTGTAAGTTTTCTCTAGAGGGTACAAAAACGACTGCCAACCGTGCACCCACCTGCAATACGGAAGTGGGCGCGCCAGGGGTTGGCTCGCTGCCAGGCGTCATCAGTTGCATCATGACCGGGCTGCTCAGCTCGATCTTGCCCCTGGGCTGCACCAGACTCGCCTCCGGCCCGTTCACATTCAGCGGGGATTGAGCTTTGATCGTGCCGCCCATCATGTCGCTGCAATGGTGCGCGCTGGTTGATTGTGGCCGCGCACATTAGTAAACCGTCGAAATTTGGCAACTCGTAGATAGTGATGTGAAAAGCGCCAGAACTTTGGCGCCAAGCGCCAAAAGCGCTTTGGCGCTTTTCCGACCCCCAGCGTGAAGCGCCAATGGCGCCAGAACAAAATGGCGCCAAGCGCCAAAGCGCCATGGCGCTGTTTGCTTTGGCGCTAGCGCCAAGTGCCAGCGCCAGGCGTTATGTTCCAGGCGCCAGGCCATGGCGCTTTTACATCACTACTCGTAGATCTAGCGTGATCTAGTGAGTGTTCGCTGTTGAATCATTAAAAAAATTCAACGTTCAACTCAAAGTTCTCCGTGAAAAATTATCACATTTGAAATGATCCCATATGTACACGGAACCAAAAATGAAAATGAAATTCCAATTGAATGAACAGTAAGAACAATACATTTTTTATGCCGTTTTTTCAGTGTGCACAGTATACTCCTCACTGAAAATTTGCTGGTAAAGTAACAATTCACCTCTAATAACCCCCCCCCCTGAATTGAATAGTGAGCAAACCTGTAGTCACAGCTGACCATAAGAATCTGATCCATGCTGGTAACCAAACCAGGAATTCCCAAATTATTTGACTGGATCACAATCGTTGCTTTGATAGTGCCATTCATCTGCAAATATTATATTAATTTCCAAATATTATATTAATTTCCAAATATTATATTAATTTCCAAATATTAATAATCTAAAGTGATACGCAAAAATGAAAAAAGTGTTCACCCACCAAATCCTCCACACCGCAATCTCTGATATTCTGCAAATCACCACCATCCCCGCCATATTGAGAGCCAGGCGGGCCATATGCTGGGGGTCCATAGTTGCCGCCATCTGGTTGTGGCTGTGGCTGCTGGCCATATCCTGTGGGTGGCTGGGGACCATAGCCCTGTGGCTCAGGCTGGGCATAGCTTGGTGTGGCTGGTGGACCGTACCCCTGAGTGGCTGGTGGACCATACCCTTGCTGTGCTGGCTGACCATAGCCTTGTGTGGCTGGCTGGCCATAACCCCCTGGTGCTGGTGTGGCTGGTGGACCATAACCCTGAGTGGCTGGCTGGCCATAACTGGCTGGTGCAGGTGTTCCTGGTGGCCCGTACCCTTGGGCAGCTGGCTGGCCATATCCTGGTGGTGCCTGAGTTGCTGGCTGGGCATAGCCCTGTGGTTCTGGCAGGCCATAACTAGGTGTAGCTGGTTGACCATATCCCGCTGGTGCTTGTGTGGCTGGCTGCCCATAACCCTGTGTGGCTGGTTGACCATATCCTTGAAGTTCAGTCTGGCCATATCCTGCTGGAGCCTGTGTGGCTGGTGGACCATAGCCTTGGGTGGGTGGCTGACCATACCCTTGAGGCTCAGGCTGACCATAGTTTTGAGGTACCGGCTGACCATACCCTTGAGGCTCAGGTTGACCATAGCTTTGAGGTTCTGGCTGACCATAGCCCTGATGTTCAGACTGGCCATATCCAGATGGTGCCTGTGTTGCAGGCTGGCCATAACCCTGTGTGGCTGGCTGACCATAGCCTTCAGGTTCAGGCTGACCATATCCAGATGGTGCCTGTGTGGCTGGCTGGCCATAGCCTTCAGGTTCAGGCTGACCATACCCAGATGGTGCCTGTGTTGCTGGCTGGCCATAAGCTTGGGTTTTTTGTTGACCATACCCCTCTGGCTTAATGGCTGGAGATGCATAAGCATGTGTTTCTTGCTGACCATAGCCAGATGGAGCCTCAGTTGCTTTCTGGCCATATCCCTGTCCTGCTGGTGTGGCTGGTGCACCATAACCCTGAGTGGAAGGTTTATCATATCCACCTGATGTCACAGCTGGAGCTCCATATTGCTGTGGCTTCTGCTGCCCATAACCTTGTGGTTCTGGCTGAGCATAGCCTTGAGTTGCTGGCTGGCCATAATCTACTGGTGCTGGTGTAGCTGGTGAATTATAGCCTTGAGTTTCTGGCTGACCATATCCCTGTGTGGCTGTCTGACCATATCCCTGTGTGGCTGGCTGACCATAACCATCTGGTGCTGGTGTCGCTGGTGGACCATAACCCTCAGTGGCTGGCTGGCCATAACCTTGTTGGGACTGTTCCCCATACCCCTGTGGTTGCTGACCATAATGCTGTTGTGATGATGGTTGCGGCTGTCCATATCCATTCTGCTGTCTGTACTGCTGTTGAGGAGGCTGCGTGGCCTGTTGGCCATAGGATGGAGCCTGCTGACCTCCATAATCCTGCATTTGGTTTTGCTGGTAGCCATAGGCCTGTCTCTTGCTCCTGTATACAGCCTGAATCATCTTCTTTGGGAAACCCAGATCTAAGGTGGCCATGTTGGAATCTACAACCTCGATTTTGCACGTGTCATACCTGCAATATGATTTTTGCATAAAATGATTCAATGGCATTTTGTGCATATTGAACTAAAAAATCATCAAAAAAATGATGTACTAATACCCTGTCACATAATAGAATAAGCGCCCATGCGAACAAGTTTTCCTTAAAAACACACGCCAATATTTTTTGATAAAAAACACATTTCTGGAGGGCTTATTCAAGCATATAAATACATAAGTCAGCCCTGCACACCATAAAACGTTATGTTTGAGAAACAATTTGTCAAGAAAGGACCAATAGGTAAACTGCTAATAGTTCCATAAGAGTCAAATGAATTTCACTAAATTTGACATTTCACACGGAACTTGAAAATGTTAACACTTCATGTTTTACATGGTGTGAGACGGGCGCAATAAAATACATAGGTAAATTTAAATATAAAAACACATGAAAAACTCACTTCATTTTGGCAAACACAGCGCCAGTAAAGGGCTGGTCCAAGACCACCTGCACTTTCATGCCATCAAAATTACAAATCGTGGTGACCCCCGTGTTGGGGGGTTCGGGTCCGGTAGTGGGGGTGGTGGTCTCTCCACCCCCCTCAACACAGTTGTTTTTGATGTATTCATGCGCCATTGACATTGTCAACTGGGTCGATTCGTCAGTGGTGAACCACTCGCACATGCCGTTTTGCATGTTGTAACTGATGCCTTGGCACCTGGGGGGGGGAGGGGGTTGTGTTAGTGAGTTTTTGGCAGCTGGTGGTTGTGCACTTGGGATATGTATGGTTCAAAGGCATCAAGCTCAAGTAC
This sequence comes from Sphaerolaimus hirsutus, assembly GCA_964036195.1. Taxonomy (NCBI): domain Eukaryota; kingdom Metazoa; phylum Nematoda; class Chromadorea; order Monhysterida; family Sphaerolaimidae; genus Sphaerolaimus; species Sphaerolaimus hirsutus. The sequence continues at coordinate 22,069,232 of OZ038458.1, forward strand.
TGACGCTAGAGGGCCAAAATTCAGCTTTAAATTAACAAAAATATCTGGGAGCTCCCAAATAAATTATATGTATTTAGGTAGGTATGTATTTATCCCAAAGGTATACTCGGCTGACCGTAAGCTATGCATTTTTCTGAAGGAAACACTCCATCATGACGTCATAATTTAAATAATAATAATAATTTCAGCAAAAAAGAAAACCGTTATAGACCAAGACATAAATAATTTTGGGCGCATACTTTGCTGTCTGCCGAGTATACATACTTACATAAATCTATAGACGCTTATACGTGTCGGTTCTAGCTGCATTTTCCTACGTCAGCATACGTTGCAAACAAGTACTGGGAGTTCAAAAAATTCTGGCGAAATTATACCCCCACGAAATACCCCCTCCCTCGATTAACCAGCCTCAAAGTTTGCTATATGAAAAATTAAACCGTCCTGGGAGTATTTTGATGAACTAGCGTTCCAAAAAATGACCGATTCTGAGAAAATATAATTAAATATAGTCTCAGAAAATCTCTCTAAAAATAAAATATAATTTAATCTCTCATGTCATTTGGAAAATATAATAAAATCTCTGGGAAAATCGTCCATGTTTGAAAAAATCTCAAAAACTCTCCCTGCTGGAATTTTTTCTTTATTTGATATTTCAAGGTGTTTGGACAACACAGACTAAATATATAGGTAGGTACATTTTCTATAAGCTCTTATGTGTTGCTTCAACAGTTTTATTTGAAATAACAAGCAACACAAACAATAATACAATGTTCAAATAGGGTCATGTGAAACTATCAAATGTCACAAATGTTACTTCAACACAATCTTCAAGAACATACCATGCCGCAAAGTTTTCTCACTAAAATTCAAACACATATCTTTCACAACTGAAGTCTTACTGAAATGTAGCTCAGCACTAGCAGCACTTCAAGGTATACAGAGTATATTCAGTGCAAAATGTTATGCATTTGTTTCAGCCATCTTTAGTAAAAGATCATAAACTGCTGATTGTGTAGGATGCTTTTTTAAGACACGAAAAAGAAAAATAACCAAAAATGCTACATAGGGGGACAGGCATGGATTCTGGTAGATTTGGAGGTGAAAATGGGCAAAAAGTATGAAAATTGGGGCAACATTTCTCAAAAAGGTGTCTTCAGAGGGAGATTTTTATATTTTCTCCCACAGAAATCAAAAATAAAATTAAATCTCTCTGAAAAATCGTTGGAAAAAATATAAATATAATTTAATTGCCATTTAATTATATTTTCTGAGATTTTTTAAATATAAATCTCCCAGAGATTTTTCGAACGCTATTCACAATTTCAATGACATCTTAAATAGTGCGGGCAAATGACAGGGGCAGTGGTAGTGGTGGCCGAGCGTGGCGTGGCGCTCACCCGTCAGTGCTGAGGCAGGTCTGCAGGCAGGCGGTCCTGGACGTGGAGGGGATGAGCTGGCCCGCGCCGGTGGCCGTCATGTTCATGAAGCTGATGCCCACGGGCCTGCTGCCGTCGGCGCACAGGTCCGCCGTGGCCGCGTCCGGCGCCATGCACTTCAGCTCGTGGTACTCTGCAAGTGGCGCTCAGCTTTATGCGCCTTTTTGGTAGCTTTGGGTTTTTTTTAAACGTATAATGTAAAATAAGTTATGTAAATGCGGACGAAACGTCATTTCACAAATTAAATCAGACATTTCACGTTATACAGGGTCCGGGAGTGGCCATAGGTATACGTTCTCACTTGACACTAAATTTGTGTAAAAGTGAAGAAAGTGACCGGTTGCGGGCATTGGCGCGAGCGGCAATTCGCCGGCGGTGGCGTACAGCAGCTGACAATTGGTGCCATCGTGGTTGAATGAGCGGCACTTCTCTGGGAAGTTCGTGTAGCACCTGTTCCAGGGGGTTAGCTGACTTTAGATTTTGTCAAATTTTTGTCCAGTAGCGTCACATTTTCAGATGTGGACGAGTGACCAGAAAAATGGCAACTCAGGAGTAAGTTAAATGTGATGTTAACTGAGAAGTAAACTCATCAGTACCAAGTATTTTTATTTGCTTGTCACTTGTAAAGTGTATTTGTCACTTACCAGTTATCATTTTTTTTCAATTTCATCCCTGAATTTGCACTGTCTTCCAAATTGAAAATTCCGTTCCAAAAACATCACAACTAATCTGAATAACTCAACTTTCTAAAAAACGATAACCAGAAAACCCCTCTGAAAACTGACAATAGAATGCATTCTGCAAAGTTGGCAGGGACCTCTTGCAGCAGCAAAGGCACCAGTGTGCCATCGACGGCTTCAGCTTCCACCGGCAATTTGCTGTCTTTGGTGACGATGCTCACTGGCAACTTGCCATCTGGACACACCTCGGAGGACAACTCGCAGATGATGTCGAAATAGTCCACCTGCGGCCGTTTGCACCAGCGGTCAGTGTCTCTAGATTTGTGATTACCGTGTTTCCTCGAATCATAGTTGTTAAAACGTATTTACGTTTACTCGATAAATACGGATACTCGAGGACTGCATAAATATGTTTACGTTTCCTCCCGAAAAAATACCGGTACGCACTTACTCGCGTACTTTTTGAAAGTACGCGAGTACCGAAAACGTATTCAAGCGGGACATAGAAAGTGACATTTTGACAGACAGAACGTGACAAAAATAGGACATTTTCCAAGAAATAGTTAACGGGAGAACAAAACACATATTTGATGTATTCTAGAGTAAAAATTGACAAAATTTCTGATTTTTACTTTTTCTGTGAGAAAAAATACTCACTTTAACATTTTATACGAGAAAAATACTCATGTTTACGTTTTCTGTAAGAAAAAATACTCACTTTGACATTTTATACGAGAAAAATACTCATTTTTTGTGAGAAAAAATACTCAGTTTTACGTTTTCTCTAAAAAAAAGTATTTTACTCACATTTTACGCAGTGTAAAAGTATTTAATAAATACTTTACATTTTCTGTACTCAGGGTTGAGTAACAATAAATAACTTTACAATAAATATTTTTTCCTCAGCTCGCTCAAACCGTAATTCGAGGAAATACGGTAAATGGTTTTCAGACGGAATGTACTTGTCGCACGCCAATTTATTGATGCGCATCAGATGGCGCTGCTCCAGGAAACTTGGCGCCATGACTTCAAAAAAATCGCCGCGCGCCACGACAGAAATGTCCAGTGAAGGCACCGACCTCAAACTCATCGCTCTCCGGAATGAACAAGTTTGGCTGTGTCGATTTGGTTTCCGTGTTCAGAATGCACTCTTGTTCATTGTAGTAATACATGGCCGATTTGCATTCGAAGTCCGGGCCCGTCGCTTCGGGTGGCCTGGGCGTTGGGGGGTTTGTTACATTGTTGAGCAGTTGGCTTCCGAAAGTTTCGGACCGAAACTCGATAACTCCATGTTTTTCAGTTTTCTGAAAATTGCATTTGAAACATTGAGAATGGCCTGAGCGGGTACGCTTTGAGTGACAACCCTTGCCCAATACTTTTTGAAAAGCCAACGAATTTCTCTACATTTTCCATATTTACAATCCTCTGGCCGGCAAATATGGCTAGAGTTACGTCCATTTTACTGTCATTATGGCAACAAATTTAACTAACAAAATTTTATAACGAGTTTCGGATGCAAACTGCATTTTTGTGTGGGGATTTTTCCCATTTGAACCATTTCCCTATAAATTTATAACGAGTTTCGAATGATAAGTTTTTTCAGTGGAGATATCGAGTTTCGAGTGAAAAATATGATAGATACCTATTTATAGAGTTATCGAGTTTCGAGTGAAAATTCACCATTTTGATGGTGGAGATATCGAGTTTCGGATGAAAATTTGCATTTTTTTGTCAAAAATCAGTGTCTCTGTATCTCGGGAACGGTATGAAATATTTACGTAATTTTTTTTAAAGAAAAAAGTAAATATATATATCAGATATGCACTTAACCCAAATTTTTTTACTTTGGCGTTTATCGAGTTACGGAACCAAACGCCTCAAATGTTCTATTTTGTTGGGTATTTTGGAGGTATTTAATGCTTTTTTGTCATTTGGCAATTCTTGATATCTTTTTTGAGTCATGAAGAGTGAATTCATCAACAATTTCATCAAAAGAAATTGTTATTTGCCTTATATTCAAATCAAAGTATCTTTTAAATTCAGATGGAATATGGTAGAATTAATTATTAAAAGTGCGCCCAATTGAGTCGAGCACACGAGAATGGTAAAAATGGCAATTAATAAATTGGTGTTCAATGGCAACAGACGAAATGCAGAGCGAGATGCACTCCGAGGCGGACGGCACGTTCTCCATGACGTAGGCGGCGAAGCCCACCAGGATCATCTGCGGCGTGCGCTCGAAGGCGGGAGTGTTGCGGCACGTGCGCGGCGCTGTAATGAGACCATTTGACTATACTACCGTATTTACTGGAATAATTCCCCCGGGGAATTATTTTTTCGTCAGTCATTTTTGAGGGGGGAACTATTCAAGGGGGGGAATTATTCAAATGGGGGGATTATTATTTCGTCAGAATTATCAGTCATGTTTCTATCACACTAAATACACATCCTGTTTCCATTGGTAGTGCACACTTGCATCTTTGAACACCCGATCAACTGCATTTGCATTCATTGAATCAAACCACACACAGTTCTTTTGCTTGGGTTGACTTCATCGATTGATTTTGAAATAAATGTGCATTAACTACCTTCCATCATTGGGGGGGGGGGATTATTCAAGTGGGGGAATTATTTTTTCCTCACTCGCCTAACAGGGGGAATTATTCGAGTGGGGGAATTTTTCAAGTGGGGGGAATTATTCGAGTAAATACGGTATTTGCCCTATGCAATTTTTGGAAGGGAAAATGTTTGGGATTGTGAATTTTTTTAAGGAAAACTTGGCAATTATAGATCGAAATTTTGGAAATTTTATTCTGTAATTGTATATTTTGAAATAAAATTTTGGTTTGGAGTGTTCGACGCGGGATTAACAACGCCCTAAGCTAAGGATTCACTTCAGACAAAAATTATCAGAATTGCTGGTAAACTGGTCTATCGATTGTAGTGTTTTGGATGCCCTGTAAACACCTTCCGAGAATATTAAACTTACATTTACCGTATTACATCGAATGATCCACCCCCCCTCGAATTAACCCCCCCCCTCCCTCAAAATGGGCTGGGGAAAAAATAAACCCCCCTCGAATTAACCACCCCTCTCAAAATGGACTGGGGAAATAATAAACCCCCCTCGAAATACCTCCCTCCTTCGGAATGATTTACATCATGTACGTAATAAATTCTTCATGTATACAATGTACATGATGTATGTTACTGCTAATTTGCATTGCAGCTACACATAGACTGGTTTGTGTAGCTATCTACGTTTGCATGTCAAAATATACCCTGTTTGGACACATTTATTACCTGTTTTGGGCACGCAAATGCCCACTTTTTACTACGATCCTTACGAAATGATAAACCCCCCACCCTCGAATAACCCTCCCTCGAATTAATCCCCACCTCAAATTTTGCTGGCGAAATAATAAACCCCCATGGGGGTATTTCGAGGTAATACGGTATATAAATACCAGCGGCTTATAAATTTCAATGAGAACTCTGCTGAAAAGTTTCATGGCAAGTCAGGTGACATGTGAACTTAAAAATTACAACAATTTTCCTTCGAAATCAACTTGTCACTCAACCTAAAATACCACTGAGCACTTAGCACCGGTCAAAACTCACACTTGAAACAATACTTCTCGTGATAGCTGTGTTCCTGGTCCTCTACCAAATCGTAGCGCCCGATGGGCTTGGCCCTGGCGTCGGACACGATGCACTCGCCGCTGCCCGTGTTGTACATGAACGAGCGGCAGTTGAAGTCTTGGCCCTGCAAGCGGGTTCTCATTTCGTCATAGGCTTTTTCGACATGGCATGGTTGGACACGACTTTTCGTCAATATTTCGGGGCACTTTACTTTGTACGCATGTGAATAAATCAAATTTACATCAAATTAAATTTTTTTTAAATTCAAATTAGGTAAAAAGAATTTGAATATGGGTGTAAATATTTTACATAAAGATCATAATCACTAAAATGAAGAAGAAAAACATTACGTTTCAATAACCTCATGTCAATATTAACCTAGGTGATGTGTTCTCTGAAGGTCACACTCCATCATGACTAGTGATGGAAAGGCGCCAGGGCACTGGTGACCCAGTGCTGGGCACCGAAGGGCACCAGCATCGGTGCTGGCCCGGTGCAGTGCCCTTTTTCGTGGGTGACCTGCTGGTACCGGTGCCATTATTTTCAGAGTAGCACCAGCTGGTGCGGTGCGGTGCCATTTTTGGCTAGTGCCAAAGGTAAGGGCCAAAGTAAAATACACTGGTAAAAGACACCGGTAAAAGGCACTGGTAATGTGCACCGGCCAAGTATTCATGGGCAGGGTTGGTTTTATAAACAATTGTTTGTATACAAATTTTATAAAAATTGTATTTTATTTTAATTTTATTCTTATTTCATTTTATTTTATTCCGAAAAGTCGTTAATAAAATAAAATGTCACCATTTTACAAAATTTTTATGAAAATTGTACAAAAATTGTACAAAAAAATCAGAATCTGGCGTGCAAGGCCAGAAAATTGTTATAATTAGACTTAAACATGAAAAACAGATGAAGTGAAAAAAAATTTACATTACCTAAGAAGAGTTGCATGCATTGATAGCTAGCTGCAAGTGTAACGTTACAATTATTGATAACAATGGTTTGAATTTGAATTTGAAGTTTGAAAAAGGCCCTGTAAAATGTCATGTGTAATGTAAAAGACCCTGTAAACTGTCAAATGTCAGGTAAAAGACGGTCAAGTGTCATGTGTATCCAGATCTTATTTTATCATCTCCAAATATTATGTTTTATATTCAAATCAAAAAGTAAGGTTTGGATAGAAAAACATAAGATTTGGATATAAGATAAAAAAAGATTTGGATGCACATGACACTTTACAGGATCTTTTACACGACATTTGACACTTTAAAGGGTCTTTTGCATGACACATGACATTTTACAAGTCTTTTACATGACACATGACATGTTACAGAGTCTTTTACAGGGTCTGGGTCGGAGTGGCACCAGAACTTAGGACTGCCTCCAGTTCCATGAATAAATATGTAGAAACTCAAGCAACAAGAAAGAAATTTTACCCAAAAATATGAATTTTTGTACAATTTTACAAAAATATGAATGTTTATACAATTTTACAAAAAATTTACAAAAATTTGAATTTTTATACAATTTTTATTTTTATTTTAAAATTTTCCATTTTATTTTATTTTATTCTAAAATTTACCATTTTATTTTCATTTTATTGTTATTTTATTCTGAGATTCTGCCAACCCCATTCACACCCACTTTCACAATGTCTCAACTCGCACCTGAAATAACCCCCCCCCCACAAACCGCATCGCCAATCCTGGCGTCACACAATTCCCTGCAATCTTCCAACGACACATCGCTGAACGTCGCAGTGACTCCCCCGTCCAGGGAAAACCCGGGAACCACCGTGTATTGGGGCACTGCCGGAGCGAAACATTGCGCTGTGGGCGGGGGGGGGGGGGTTGAGGTTCATGAGGGAGGCTTGAGATTGATTTTTGTGGCTCTTTTACGGGGGAATCGACTATTAATATCACTGTCAAGGTGTCAGTCCCGCACCCTGTAGGGCGTAGGTAGAGTAAAGTGTCAAATGTTAAAAGTTCAGTCATGAAATATGTTTTGGTCAATTGACATTTTACATAAAATTTGATACTTTTCTTTACACTTGACAGGGACTGCCAACTGAGGTAGAATAATGCTTAAACCTAAATACCGTATTACCTCGAAATACCCCCAGGGGGTTTATTATTTCGCCAGCAAAATTTGAGGGGGGGATAATTCGAGGGGGGGTTTATTCGAGGGGGGGGGGTCTGTTATTTCGCCAGAAATTTTCGGAAATTCCCCATACGCAGACGTAGAAAAATCGAACAATCACATAGATTTATATGTGTTTATAGGCATATATTACTGTATATATACACAAAAACCCTTCCCTAACGTCACTTAATCATCACTTTTAACGTGTGTTCTGCATAGTACAGATCACAAACTGCGGTATTTGTCATGTACGTTCACGTTACACTCAATTTTAGGGGGGGTATTTCGAGGGGGGGTTTATTATTTCCTCAGCCGAAATTTAGGGGGGGTATTTCGAGGGGGGGGGGGTTAATTCAAGGGGGGATAATTCGAGGTAATACGGTATACAAAATATAAAAAATATCCAAAAACCCACATCCAGCGCAGTTATTGTCGAAATACGAGACCAAATCGCCATCTTCTTCCGTGAACAAGTCCGGCCGGTCCCTTCTGTCCTCGGTATTCAGGATACACTCCTGGTCGTCGGGATAAAACATGGCCGATTGACATTCGAAGCCGAAATTTTCGAACGCTGTCAGACAGGCCTGGGCAATTTTTTGAGGGTTTTTTTGTTATTTTTTGTTGGATTTCAGTGTTCAGTTGGAAATTACAAATGAAATTTTAAAAATTACCTACCGAGTTAACTTATCAATCAGCCTTGCATGCAGTTGAGTTCACTGCAATCAGTTATTTTTACACGCGTCAACTACAGTTGACGAATACCTAATCCCAGTAAACATGAACCCAAAATAGTCACTCAAAAAGCGGCAACTTCAAAAGAATGTGCAACGTGCCCAAACAAACCGTCATGCAGGCGCCATACGAGTCTGCTTGCACCACCTCCCTGGCGTGGCCCACCAAAATGTACCTGGGCACCGTTTCGAATACGAATGCCGAGCCGCACACTCGGGTCGCTGTGAAACATTTCTGTTTTTATATTTTGCTAAGTCGTTTTGGGTGGCAGTGAATTATGGATGATTTGATCGGTGTTTTTTTTGTTCAACTGTAATTTGTGTACGTATTTAGGCATATTTACATATCCATTTGCACTTGCAAGATCATAACTGAGTTCGCGATAGAGGCATTTTGAAGGTGTAAAGTGTGAAATGGCCTGTAAAATGTCAATCAAAATGACTTTTTACACTTGACATGACATTTGGGACGTTACTTTACACTTTTCATGGTTGGGGACTGCCCCAAATGGTCCAGTTGAGCGACTGGCTAAGTGCCAACTGCACGTAAAGTGGTCGTTAGTGAGCAATGCAAGTGGGCAACGCACTGTCGACGCAAGCCTTCTGCATGTAGGTGTTGTCCGGGGTGATGGCCGCCGCCCCCGGCTCGGCCGTGCCCAGCAGCGTGCACTCCAGGCTCGCCTTGTTCACGTTGAAGCCCGCGCACAGCTGGGGGGGATTGAGTTTGCAATCAAGTGTACTAAACACCTTCCCGGACAAGTTCACCACCCATTTTTTTATTTCACTTCGAATGCAATATCTCCGTCCATGGGGGTGTTATAAAGCTGAAACTTTGTATACATAAATTTGTAAGACCCCTCTACTCCCAAACAATGGGGGAGGTGCGGCGACTCACTACAGGGTGGGTCGCCCTATATGCAACAATTTTTTTGACGTTTTTGGTGTCCCAAGCAAGTTCACCACCCACTTGATTAGCTACACTTTGAAGGCTATATCTCCAGCTGTGAGGGCGGTAGAAAGCTGAAATTTGGGGGATGTCTTGCCAACAACCCCCCTCACAATACACCAGTGGGGCGGCTGAGAACGACCCACCAAAGCATGGGTCACTGCATATTAAGTTGACCATTTTCTAAAAACAGCCCAAGTGTCCCAAAACAAGTTGATCACCCAACTGCATTGAAAAAATGTTGCAACAACATACCTAATATAAAACTGAATCGGGTTGGAACACTATTTCAACCAAAAATTTTTTTTCAGTAGTGCACCCACCCTGTCCCATAAATGGTAGAATGAAAATTTCACTTTAAACCATTTTTTTGTTTCACACTTACAAAGTTGGTTTACAAAGTTCACTAGAGAATGGTCTAAGGTTCAATGTTATGTAAACAACACAACCTCTAAAATGCCTCCATAAGGAAATTTACTTGGGGTGAATTCTATGATGTCAAAATGATGTCATTTCAGGAACAAAATTTGACACAATTTTCACTTTTTCATTCACCCCAAATAAATTTCCTTATGGAAGCATTTTAGAGGTTATGTTGTTTACATAACTTTGAACCTTAGACCCTCCCCTAGTGAACTTTGTAAACCAACTTTTTAAGTGTGATACAAAAAACTGGTTTAAAGTGAAATTTTCAGTCCGCTGTTTATGGGACAGGGTGGGTGCCCTACTGAAAAAATTTTATGAACAGAACTAGGGTTCAAATCTGATTCAATTTTATATCAGGTATGTTCTCACAACATTTTTTGTAATGCAGTTGGGTGGCGCACTTGTTTCTGACACTTGGGCTGTTCTTAAAAAAATTATCAACTTTATATGCAGTGACCCATGCTTTAGTGGGTCGTCAGCAGCCGCCCCACTGGTGTATTGTGAGGGGGGTTGTTGGCAAGACATCCCCCAAATTTCAGCTTTCTACCGCCCTCACAGCTGGAGATATAGCCTTCAAAGTGTAGCTAATCAAGTGGGTGGTGAACTTGCTTGGGACACCAAAAACGCCACAAAAATTGTTGCATATAGGGTGACCACCCTGTAGTGAGTCGCCGCACCTGCCCCCATTGTTGGGGAGTAAGGGGGTCTTACAACTTTGTATATACAAAGTTTCAGCCTTATAACACCCCCATGGACGGAGATATTGCGTTCGAAGTGAAATAAAAAAATGGGTGGTGAACTTGTCCGGGAAGGTGTTTACCTAGCTATGTTGCTTCTATGTTTTTTCTTTCGTTACATTAGATTACCTACTCAAGGCTATTCGGTTATTCGTTCAGATAGGATTAGTGATGTAAAAACCCTAGTAAACTAAAAAAAACAACTTGAAAAACGCACATCATCCTCCCTGCACAACTGGGCGCACTCGTCGACGCTGCCTACGGGCTCCATGCGCAAGGTGTCGCCCGCGGGCGCCGCGTAGCCCGAGTCGTCCTTGTCAGACATCATCACCATTATAGCCGTTTGGTCGGGCGAACACGCGGGCGTTGAGGGCAGAAATTGCGCTCTGGCGTAGGGCGCCAGTAGGGCCACAACGAGCACGCAGGGCGCTAGGGCGCCCGCCATTTTGGGGGCGACGAGGTGCATTTTGAGTCACTGCTGGCTCGTGTTTTAGCTGCGTTTTGGGGGTTTGGTGGTATCTTTGGGTTGTTTTTGACGACGCTATGTGGTTGGAATAGAAAATGATTTTTTCGCGCAGTTGTTTCTGCATGTTTCTGCATGTGCAAAAAAAATTTGCAAAATGAAATAGGTGCAGACTGAGCAGTATATTCAAATGAGCTTATTATGCTGGTGCGGTACGAATTACTGGTTGGAGAAAAGTATAATAGGTAAGTATAATATTCAGTATATCATATATGATATACCGTATTTACGCCAAATACCCTTCGAATTACCACCCCCTCGAAAACAGCACTCTGAACAAATAAACCCCCTCGAAATACCACAACTAGTGATGTGAAAAGCGCCAAGACTTTGGCCCGGCAGCGCCATGGCGCTTTTACTTCACTACCCCCAACCAAAGTCAGTAATAAAGCGAATGATTGCGAAAACTTGATCTGAGTAATGCTGAACACACGTTAAAAACAATGACTGAGTTACTTTAGGACAGGACTTATACTATTTATCTACCTACATACCGTATTACCTCGAAATACCCCCAGGGGGTTTATTATTTCGCCAGCAAAATTTGAGGGGGGGATAATTCGAGGGGGGGGGGTTTATTCGAGGCGGGGGTCTATTATTTCGCCAGAAATTTTCGGAAATTCCCCATACTCGGACGTAGAAAAATCTAACAATTACATAGATGTATATGTCTTTATAGGTATATATAACTGTTTATACACATAAACCCTTCCCTAAAGTCACTCAATCTGCAGTTTTAACGTGTGTTCTCCAGTGTACAGATCACAAACTGCGGTATTTGTCATGTACGTTTTTATTACACTCAATGTTAGGGGGGTATTTCGAGGGGGGGTTTATTATTTCCTCAGGCGAATTTTAGGGGGGGGGTATTTCGAGGGGGGGTTAATTCAAGGGGGGGATAGTTCGAGGTAATACGGTACTTATAAAAGTCTATAGAACCGTCGGTTTTTGTTGCATTTTTTACGTCTGCGTAAATTATCAACAACGAATAAGTACTGGTAGTTGAAAAACATTCTGGCGAGATGGGGTTAATTCGAAAAAATACGGTACGTTCACCGGGGTAGATTGCGCAGCTACAGTTTTGCACACTTGGCTTTGCACAGACAAATGCTCCAGCAGCAACCTACACTCTTAATCATAGTATTTTTAGACAACAGTTTGCATAAAAATTTCACTGATTCAAAAGACGTGAGCTAAAATAGTGACTGGGTCGTTTTATACGACTCCCAAAATTGAGGAGCCGCCCAAAAATTACAATGTCCACTATTTAAGATTGATTCTGATGAAATTTGTTTACAACATTCAGGTGAAATGCACTTGTTTCACCGGGCAAACTTTGGGCGTGTCTGAAATTGAATAGATAATTTTACGATCTTGAGTGACCACCACCGATATATTTGGAATGTTATAACGGTAAAGGGTGATTTACAGCATAGTTGTTAAAACGTATTTACTTTTACTCGATAATTACGTATACTCGAGTACAGAGTAAATACGTTTACGTTTCCTCCGAAAAAAGTTCCGGTACTCGCTTTTACGTATACTTTTTGAAAGTACTCGAGTACGGAAAACGTATTTTGGATCATCTTTTATATAGATTTAAGGCATAGAAGAGAAAAAAGGGAGAAAATATGCTAATAATATGGGAAACTAGTCGAAAATGGGTGTAAAACCAAATATATAGTCAAAAATTGCGTAAAATAGGCAAACAGTTATGAAAATGAGTGATTTTGAGCGAAAATTTTGGTGAAATTTCTCAAAAGTATTCACGTTTACGTTTTCTGAGGGGAAAAGTACGTTTACTCACATTTACTCATGAGTAAAAATAAAAAAAATTTACTTTACGTTTTCTTTACTCACGGGTTGAGTAAAAAATAAATACTTTATGTTTACGTATACTTTGAAAAAAGTTCGGTACTTTTTACAACTCTGATTTACAGCATAAGAACAAATTCAGTGGTGACAAATTGCAAATACTCGAGAACGCTTAGATATATGCATGCCCAAATTGACATGTGGGAGCACTAACCGAGCACTAACACAGTCAGTAGTTACCTCAACAAATTTAAAATAACAATTCCACTATTCATCAGCAATCCCGACGAGAAATTTTGCCGACAAATAGCGAAAAAAAATGATATCCAAAGTAATGCTGGAGCTTTTTGGGTAATTTTTGGACACGATTTATATATCGGTCAGTGCTTTCAACATGTCAATTTAGGGATAGATATATCGAAGCGTTTTTGAGTATTTGTAATTTGTTACACTGAATTTGTCGCTTCAGCTGCTTTTTGTTGCCATGCTGTAAATACCACTTAACGATGGCAAACAGAATCTCGAAAATTAGAACACTGTATTTGGAAAAACATCGAAATTTTCAGTCATTTTAGAAAAAGCACTTCTTCTCTGGCGGTGGAATGAAATAGGTCCGACAAAATTAGTTAAATTAGGTCCGACAAAAGTGGAAAATTAGAAAATGTTGTCGACATTTGTTGTTTGCCATCGTTTATCGTGACGTAAAGAGCAGAGACATTGATTCATAGATTTAATCAAGTGGGCGTTTTCACATCAGTTGAAAAACTGTTAAGCATAGCTGATCAGTAAGTAAGGTGAGAAAAGTGGACAGACGCGTCAATGGGGTGAACGAAATGCGTTCAAGGCTGATTTAACTGTGCCGCAATGTGGGCAGTGAACTAGTGTTTGTGTGGGGCGATCGTAGTTGATCGGTCTTGGGATGAGGGTCTGCGAACTAGCGTTAGATGCGGCCATGCGCCTGGCGCTGTTCCTCGCCATAGTGCCGAGCGTCAACTGCCAGGGCAAAATGGCGCCGAATGCGAACAGCCTCATGGCACTTTTACATCACCAATCAGCTGCCAATTCCTCAAGTGGACAAATTGCAAGAAAAGTGATAAACTTGGTGACAAGTAAACTCATAAGTTAAAATATTGCCAACTAAATTTCTAACTGAAAATACATTTATGAAGCGTACCTACCATTAAGTTCACTTGTCTCTTGAGTTAGCACTACCTAATAACCTTACTTGTCACTTGTCCACTTGCAGAATTGACCTCAGAGGCAGTCCCAGAGCCTGTACAATGTCAAATGTCATGCAAAGTGTCCAACGTCATGCAAAGTGTCCAACGTCATGCAAAATGCCCTGCAAAATGGCAAATGCCGCAGACGTCACAAATGTAGGTGCGCGAACAATTATTATAAAAACCATATCATGAAAAAAATGGCATAGATTAATTACTGAAAATTAGTCTTCGCTCATCTAACAAGCCCAAAAGTAGGGCGGAAATATCATGTATCGTCGCTTTAAACAATTCCTGATGTAGTACACGATAACATTTTGAAGAATCGATTCCTTGCGCATTTATTCCAGTGTCACACCTGTGCGAAAATATTGTACATTTGTGTGTCTGTTAAAAGTTGATTATTCTGACCGGGCCATATACTTTGCGCGGAATGTTACCGTAATTTGGTGAATAAGGTCGTGCGAAAAAATATGCGCTAGATTCATCGGATCCGGATAGCATTGTTAAATTATCGCAGATATTTAATTGAGGCGTCTAATTCTAAAAGTCGACAAGTCCACAAAATGTAATTTTGAGTAAATCGCATTTTAAGTTTCCGATCCAATTCCAGGCCCGTGGTGCATGTCCAATTTGGCTCTCTCATGCTTTTCATAAAGTTCCATATGTTGACAATAAAGTGTCAAATTTTCAGCCCCTGCTCTCAACGTATATGTGAAAAATGGGATGTCCATAAAATTCCATTCGGTCAGAGCAAAACTGTTTCGGGGAGGGAAAATTTATGGGAAAATTATGGACTTGTCGCCTTTTAGAAATCGGTTTCCACAGTGGACTTATCACATTTCTTGCGCTTTTTTCCCATAAAAAAGGAAGCGGAGGATAAACTTGTCGCCTTTTAGCCCAAAACTAAGTGGACTTCTCAACTTCTTGCCCAAACTTTTTGCATTTTTCCCAAAAAATGTCCAATTTGGCAGAATGCACTAGCCATAATATTTATTTTTCGACGTTGCCGCATTTGGAGATCGCTCTGCGACGCGTGAAGCCGAAATCTGAGTTGACGCAGACACGTTGACGCACGTGCGTCAACTAGTGTGTGGGCCGCCAATATATTCAAAGATGTCAAAATTTGCAATTTTGAGCAAACATATTTTTCAATCACAACAATGAAAGCAACAACAAGGCACCAGTTCTACAATTTGCAATTGCCAGCCAGAATCTTAAGCAACAGGATAGAAAACTTTTTATAGAATTTTACAGACACTCGAGTTTTCGTAAAATTTTACTGTAATTGTGCAAAAATTCGAATTTTTGTACAATTTTTCAACAATTTTTACAAAAAATCTAATTTTAGTAAAATTGTATTTTTATTTTATTAATTTTCCATTTTATTTTATTTTATTTTATTCTTCAATTTTCCATTTTATTTTTATTTGTTTCTGAGATTTTGCCAACCCTGGTCTGAATGTAATGAATGTACGAAATGTATGAGTGACACGTATATTTTGGTTAATTGTTCAGATGGGATATGGTAGTTTCAATGCAAAGTGTGTCCTCAGTAGAATTGTACTGAAGAGAACACCCCGATTCATTTGAGAAATTGATGTATTAATGTCATTGGTGCATAATTTACTTGTGTTTATTTATCTATATGTTAAATATTTGATATTCAGATAATTTGGATATATAGCGTATTTAAAGCATGATTAACTTAAAAAATTAAATCAAAGATAATAAATTAACAAATTAACAAGTAATAAATTACAATGCATGTAATCGACGTGGGAACAAAAATTCGGAAAAAAGTTTTGAATTTTTCATTGAATTAACTATTTTTCTCATCAGGTGATTACAAATGGATTTTGCAAATCTCCGGAGAAATGCAAGTAATTATTACTTGAAAGATGCATAATATTCACCATCATGGTGATAAATTATAAGTCATAACGAATTGAAAACTTAACGCCACCGGCGATATAAACCCCCCCCCCCGAAAATTTATAGAAACCATGAAAACGTTTTAAATCAGTTTCGAATTTTTTTTTTTAATATTTGAGCTACAGATGTCAAAACGCTGCACTCTTCCCCCGCCGAATTCATCAGTCTAAAAACATTACCAAAAGTAAAATTTTCCGCCAAACACCAAAAGATTACCTATGGGATTTGACCCAGAGAGACTGGAAACTCAGGTAAACAGCAATCACGGAATGAACTGTAGAACATGTTATTAAATGGTACAGTGAGGCAGAGTTGTTAGAATTACTTAACTTTTTTAAAAAGTATATGTAAACTGAAGTATTTTTTTTTACTCACCAAAAAGTATAGAAAATGTAAAATACTTTTTTTTTACTCGTACTCATGCATAAATGTGAGTAAAATACTTTTTTTCCAAGGAAAATGTAAAAGTGGGTACTTTTCTTCTGGAAAACGTAAAAGCTGCTACTTTCTACATGTGAGAGTGAGTTTCTGAGTGAGTGAGTGAGTGAGAAATGATATGATTTCTTCAAAATTTTCTTATATTCGCAACAGAAAATTGTGATTTTACCAAACAAAAATACATTTTCTCTGTACGCGTGTACTTTAAAAAGTACGCGTAAAATTGAGTACATTACTTTTTTAGAAAGTATATGTAAATGTATTTACCGCGTACTCGCGTACGCGTATTTTTCGAGTAAATGTACGTACATTTTAACAAGTGTGCAGTAAGGGTGAAAATTGAATGGTGATCGACACACTTGCACCGTGTAATTCGACAGGTAAAGTCACGACTGACAGGAACCTAATGCTCAAAGTGATAAGGAGATGCCAAGTGACACGAAAGTTGTAAGTGATAAGCATTGTTCAATGGCCCTACGCACACCAGTTGACAAAACACCAAATGTCAACTGGTTCCCATCCCAATTCACTCACCAGTAACACTACGCATTATTGTATACACATAAATATGCCGGCCTTGACAAACCGCAATATTTTTATCAACAGACTACAGCTTCATTTGCAACGCGATTCAACACTTTTGCATTTGAACGTTGTTCGTCGGCTAGTGAGCAAGCTTTAAATTGGTATGGGAACCAGTTGACATTTGGTTTTCTTGTCAACTACATAGTGTGTATAGGCCGTAGGGCCAGTTGGTGAAAAGATGCATGTGAAAACATGAATACAATACAGCGACTTAGCGCCTTGACGACATATGGTATAAAAAGTGGAATAGGTAGGTATTTTTATAAGAAAAGCCAGGTGTTAAGTCAACTGGCAAGTGAACATGTATCAAGTTACAGTGATAAAAGAAGTCCAAAGAAACAGAAACAATAAAACAACAGTATTGCTACGATTACAGCTCGGGCGTAAAATTCCAGCGTAAAATTCCATCGCAAAATTGATTACATAAAAGTGGATGATGATACAGGTCTGCAATTTTTCATGGAGAATATGTTTATCAATACCTTCATTGTGTCCGAGAGTCATCATCCACAGTCACTGCAATTTGATTGTGGAAATTCAAAAATTTCTATTTTACGCTGGAATTTTACGCCCGCTGAAGAAAAGTCAATTCTACGCCAGGTGATTGCATGCAATGACATAGCGTAGAATTGATTTTTCTTCAGCTGGCGTAAAATTCCAGCGTAAAATAGAAATTTTTGAATTTCCACAATCAAATTGCAGTGACTGTGGATGATGACTCTCGGGCACAATGAAGGTATTGATAAACATATTCTCCATGAAAAATTGCAGACCTGTATCATCATCCACTTTTATGTAATTAATTTTGCGATGGAATTTTACGCTGGAATTTTACGCCCGAGCTGTAATCGCTCCATATATTTCAAAGTTCAAACGGTTTCTTGCCACTTGAAACTTTTTCTGACATAAATACAAAGTGCTGAATTCACAATGTATAATACTAAAATTACAAATGAAACCTCACTTCCGTTTTCAAGACCACACAAGCGGCAAAATGCAAAAATTGAAAAAGTAATAAAAAGCGATGAAAACGCATAAAATTGGCACCAAAAATGGGTGAAAATGATAATCAATTCCGCGCAGAATATCCAATTCAAACGAAGAGTATACATCAATGAAAAAGTATCCAATATGAGCACTCAAATATGAACAGTCAAATAATACGTAAATGACATTTTGCAACGGAAAACTTATCGGTATGTGAGTATACATGAATACAGGAAATATCAGTACCTACGTTAAATCAGATGAACAGAGAAATTGATCACTGATCATAGATTAGAACATCAGATATCAACCCGATGGTATTCTTAAGTTTTGGATAGTCTTGAGTTGTTAAAAAAGATTTTTGGTATTGACCGATATAAATAGATACTCTGGGTATTGCAGGTATTGAAGGTAATTATGGTTAGTACACAATTCTTTTGAAAATGACGTACCATTTAAAAAAATCAAATCGATGGAAATAAGTGGATACAGCCATACCATGTGAAATGTATAATTACATGTGCGAAGTGTGTACCGCAATGTAAATTTTATTGAAAAATCAAGTTACAGTTTTGATTGAAGTTTTGACTATATAGTTTCGATTTAATACAATTGACAAATGGATAGCTTCTCACATGTAACTTTTAATTACCCTCAAATGTTTTTTTTGACTTCCTGGGTAGGTATTTCAAAGTGTATTTTAAAATACCTATTCGCACGCATCCAAATTATACTCAGCACACAGACAAAAGTAAATATTTAAAAATACAATGTAACATTAACATTTTCCAAAAAGCATACTAAAATATAATGTAAAATCTTGCCAACTGTAGTTTCAATAGAGTGACCGGTGCGACACAAAAATGCATTTATCTGCCCAAGGTTATCACCTTGACCAAGATCGGTGAGCACTATCGCTCACTTTTATAATTATCTATTCTACAATATATCATTAGGTATTATGCGTGAATACGTATCCACACACCGTAAATATAAAAAAAAACGACATAAAAACGCCAAAAAAGCAACATTGCACGTTGAAAATGGGCCAAAGTGCACTACCTATAGCCTTTTGCCGTGCAACTGAATGAAAGAAGTATTCAATTACAAACATTTTGGCCCCTTCCGCGGTATCATCACAACCGTACTTTGGTGTTTCATATCCGTCTCTCCTCCGCTGTTTCCAATATCTGTGTTGAGATATTTGCCCATTGATAATATAGGTCAGGGTCGCGCGGCCGTTACAAAACTAGACTAGACTGCCCCCTCCCTTGAATGAAGTGCATACACGGTGGGTCAGTTTGGTTCGAATATGAGCCATGCGATCGAGGATACTATGCGCACTGAATGTTATACTTGTTTCCAAGTGAAACTTATTGAAAAACTTAGTGAAAAAAATTATTTCAAAAAGGAAAAAAAGTTTCAGGCACAAAGCATGTGTTACATGTAAGATGGCTGGAGTTTTTCAAAGGCCTTTAAAAAAACGACATTTAGGTATTTTACAATCTTTGTGTGTGCAAACATGCAATTCATTCACATACAATTTACAATCAGTGGTGGT
Organism: Sphaerolaimus hirsutus; assembly: GCA_964036195.1. Lineage (NCBI taxonomy): Eukaryota > Metazoa > Nematoda > Chromadorea > Monhysterida > Sphaerolaimidae > Sphaerolaimus > Sphaerolaimus hirsutus. Next base: position 22,089,033 of record OZ038458.1, read on the forward strand.
TTCATTGGTTTTGTGGCATTTTTGTCTTTAATCTTTTCAGTGATAAACTTCACTTGTCATTTGGTAGATTACTAATCCAAACTTTTCACTTGTCTTACTCAAAAGTAATTAGGTATCGTATTTCCTCGAAATACCCCCCCCCTCAAAATGGACACTATGAACTTATAAACCCCCCCCCTCGAAATACCCCCCAAATTTAGTGTATAGAGAACACAAATGACAAAGGCCTTATAAGGTCTTATAAATGGAGTTTTTTGTTGCATTTTTCGACGTCTGCATACGTTTCAGACGACATTTTAGTACTGGGATTTCAAAACATTTCTGGCGAAATAATAACCCCCCCTCGAAATACCCCCCCTCGTTTAACCACCTCAAAATTCTCACTCTGAAACAATAAACCCCCCGGGGGTATTTCGAGGAAATACGGTAAGTTCAAAATTACAAATACTCAAAATATGATTTTCATTTTGGACCACCCGTCACCCGAAAATCTCGGTACAGTTCTGAATACTTCAGACGGGAATATTTACCTGTGAAAACCAAGTGATAGAATGAATATTCAACACTTGCAAAGGCACTAGTAAAGTCCAAGTATTTCGGGTCGGAATGAAACGATGTATCGACCATCTTTTATCGAGAATTGAATATCGACATAGACAATTTTGTATCGATATGGAAAATTTGGCAAAAGCAAATGTAGATATCAAAATTTGAAATCGTTGCTACGTAATAGTCCAGGGGCCAGTTCCGCAAAATGAGAAGTGCGAAGTGAAACGGCAAGTGATTTGAGAAGGAAATTGGCAAAAGCGAAGGGAAATTACTTTTTATTTTTTTACTTCGCTTCTTGCTATTTCATATCGCCTTTGCGCTTTTACTTCGCTTTTGCCATTTCACTTTTCACTTCTCATTTTGCGGAACTGGCACAAGGTTACAATGAAATCTACCGTATTCATCTGAATAAAAACACAATAATTTATTTAATTTTTTTCTCATCACATTCCACAGCTCGCAATATGGATTAATTTGGTGCACAATTTTCCACGTGACTGCATTTCTCAAAATACAGTAGCACAAATTACCGTATTTGCTTGAATAGTTCCCCCTTGAATAATTCCCCCCTCAAATAATCCCCCCCCCTGTAAGACGGGTGAGGAAATAATAATTCCTCCCCTCGAAAAATCCCCACCTTAAGAGATTTGCTCAATTTATTGTGCCCAATTTGCACAAAAATGGCACGTTTTTGTGTGAATAAAGCATATTTCATCAAATGAGTTGATAGAAACATGGCTGAAATTGTTGACGAAATAATAATCCCCCCTCGAATAATTCCCCCCCTCGATTAGTTCCCCCCTCAAAGTCTGACGAAATAATCATCCCCCAGGGGGATTATTCAAGCAAATACGGTATACAGCATTGAGTTTACGTCCAGATCCCAAAGGAGATGTGTCATGTCAATTTCGTGCGCGTACATTTATCCATCATTATTGCTCCAAAGGGATAATTACAGAAAACGGCGCATTCAATCAGTGGGTATTTATGTACAGGTAAATATAATATTTAAGAGTATTTTATGTATACTAGTTTACTGACGAAATTTTTAAAACTTGGTAAACTCATACATCAGCTTTGAACGCATTTCGGTTTACTGGAATTAGCTATTTTTACTCTCCGTGAACTGTAGTTGACGAACACTAATTCCAATCAACTTAAATGAATTTAAATGTAATTGGAGTTTACCAAATTTTTAGTTTACTGGCTATAAACTAATGTGCGCAGCGCCATTTACCTAAATACAAAGGTATTCTACCTTTGTACGCAATTTTTCCCGGTCGGAAATAGGTATATCAATTGACAACGAGTGATTTTGATGCGCCGCGAAAATTGCGCAAATGAAATTCAAACTGATATCCATTTTTAGGTGTGGGTGAGGAATTTTTGCATTTTGACACTGACGATTTTTGGGAATACCGTATTTCTAGGGGGTTTGTTTTTGTCAGAGTGGAAATTTTGAGGGGGAGGGGGGTTATTCGAAATTTTCGTGAAATTCTTAGTAAACAATACGCTATTACATATAGTGATGGAATGGCGCCATGGCGCTGGCGCCCTTTTACTGTGGCGCCTGGCGCCCACTTTCTGAAAGGCGCCATGGCGCCCTTTCTCCGTGGCGCCCTTGGCGCCTGGCGCCCTGCCATAGAAGGCGCCAAAATGGCGCCAGCAGGCTTTCAACGTGAGTGCCTCGTAAATGAGAAAAAATACAAAAGCGTGTCGGTGGATAACAGAAATTCACCAGAAAAATGGACAAAGTATTGAAATTTTCCGTCCAACGGTCCATCAGAAGCGTTTGACCATTCAGAAGTTAAGAATGATGAACCATCAAACTTGCAAACTCATAAATAAACGGATTCAAATTGTCGTAATTCCATTTCCGTCAACTTCCATGTCGAATCCATGTGAAGTGAATGCATTGTTTTGTCTAATGGAAATTTTCATTATGTCAAGTGGAAGTACGATTTTATTCAAAAATTGATGCTAGTTGTTGATTTGTTGATTTTTTGTGGTTTACATCCTGGAGAACGTGAATACGGAAGTGAATTTGTGCAATACAGTGTTGGAAAAACACTTCTAGCACACACAGGGTATTGGACGCACTTATTTACCCTGGCGCCCTTGGCGCCTGGCGCCCTCACTTTCAACGCCCTGCTGAAAGTACAAAATGTGTTTTTGTAAAAGGAAATATTTATTAGGTACCACTTTTCTTGTCACTTCAAAAATTTCAAAATTACAACCATGGCACCCGAGCAACGTCATTTGCATATAAAAATGAATCGACATTCCCGAGAAAATGTCAGTGTAATTATATTGTGGCAGAACTTGATTGCCTGATTAATATTTTGCTTGAATTAAATTGACACCCAATTTTGACGACTGACATTTTATTAAAAATATTTTTTCGATGTAGGTAACCATAGAATAACCGCCATAACCTAAAGCGAGTGCAAAAACAACAAATAGACCAGTAAAAAATTGAAAATTGCTGCCGTCAGCAAGTCGACAAATATAATACACATAAATACCGTATTACCTCGAAATACCCCCAGGGGGTTTATTATTTCGCCAGCAAAATTTGAGGGGGGATAATTCGAGGGGGGGGGGGGTTTACGAGGGGGGGTCTATTATTTCGCAAGAAATTTTCGGAGATACCCCGTATGCAGACGTATAAAAATCGAACAATCACATAGATTTATATGTGTTTATAGGCATATATTACTGTATATACACAAAAACCCTTCCCTAACGTCACTTAATCATCAGTTTTAACGTGTGTTCTGCATAGTACAGATCACAAACTGCGGTATTTGTCATGTACGTTCACGTTACACTCAATTTTAGGGGGGGTATTTCGAGGGGGGGGGGTTTATTATTTCCTCAGCCGAAATTTAGGGGGGGTATTTCGAGGGGGGGGGGTTAATTCAAGGGGGGGGGGATAATTCGAGGTAATACGGTAATCAGAGTTTCAGAAAGTACTGAAGTTCTTTTCAAAGTATATGTAAACGTAAAGTACAGAAAACGTTAAGTATATTTAATTTGTACGTAAAACGTAAAAAAATTTACTTTTACGCTACGTAAAGCGTGGGTTAACGTAAGTACCAGTATTTTTACTCAATGATAACGTAAATATAATTTTGTCGTTTTTTGTATTATACCTAGGATGATGTGGAAATGAGTAAAAGTGAAGGCGAGCATCGCATCTTATATCATTTCCGATGCCATTTTTGCAGCCGTATGAATTCGTTTCAGTGGTTTCTGCTTTTTATGCACCACAACATTTTTCTCAAGTATGTTTTCTGTACTCGCGTACTTGCAAAAAGTACGCAAGTGAGTACCGGTATTGTTTTCGGAAGGAAACGTAAACGTATTTACGCAGTACTCGAGTATGTATACGTATTTATCGAGTAAACGTAAATAAGTTTCAACAACTGTAAATAATCACGAAGTTAAATTACTCAAGCCGATAACAGCGCTACGCACACCTGATTTTAGTTGACGGGTCACAGACAGTGCACATGCGGCAATGTGGAAAAGGAGTAAAGTAATGTTGGTACGCGCATTTGAAAATGGTTCGGCAACCCACCAACTAAATGTGACTGCCAGTCGGCTCAGTTGACAGCCGAGTTGTAATTGTCAACTAGTGTGTGTAGGAACATGTGAAGGATGTGCTTCTAAAAGCACCGATCTACAAAAAATCGATTTTGAGATAATCACAATTCAATATTTGGAGTATACAATTCCCACACATGAGTATTGGGTATGGGTGTTTTGAGTATGGGTACTTGGGGTATACTGTATGGGTATGCAGATCGGTATCTTTAAAAGTACAATTTTGAAAAAGTGTGCAGATCGGTACTTTTAAAGATACAAAAGCTGAAAAAGCTTGTACATAGGTACCTTTTAAATTACATTGACTGTATTTTGCTATTTTTTGTATTTTTCAACCCCCCATATATCAAAATGTATTTTCGCACCCTATTTCGCATATTACCCTAAATCCTCGAATAAGACCCCGGGGGAGTTATTTTTTCGTCAGATGTTTTTACGGGGGGGGGGGGGGGTTTCTCCTCAGAAAACTTAAACTCAAATCATTGCAGATGCAGTCTGTCAACTCATGTTATTCATGTATTTAACTGTTCACAACCTGCATACACATCATGTGTATATTTTCTGTCACTGCCGTTGGCTAACATTCTTATGTAAACACCTTCCCGGACAAGTTCACCACCCATTTTTTTATTTCACTTAAGATGCAATATCTCTGGCTATGGGAGTCGTATAAACCTAATATTTGGTGGGTATATAGTCCTAACACCCTGCTACTCCGAATCAATGGGGGAAGGTGCGGCGACTCACTACAGGGTGGGTCGCCCTATATGCAAACATTTTTTGTGGCTTTTTCGGTGTCCCAAACAAGTTCACCACTCACTTGATTAGCAACACTACGAGGGCCATATCTCCAGCTGTGAGGGCGATAGAAAGCTGTGATTTGGGGGTTGCTTTGCAAACAACCCCCTCTCACAATACACCAGTGGGTGACCGCAACGACCCGCTACTGCATGGGTCGCCGCTTATAAATTTGTTCATTTTTTTACAAACAACTCAAGTCTCCCAAACAAGTTCGCTGCCCAACTGCATTGTAAAAAAGTGTTGTGAAAACAAACCTGATATAAAATTGCATCAGATTTGAACCCTAGTTCTGCTCATAAAATTTTTTTCAGTAGGGCACCCACCCTGTCCCATAAACAGCAGACTGAAAATTTCACTTTAAACCAATTTTTTGTATCACACTTAAGAAGTTGGTTTACAAAGTTCACTAGGGGAGGGTCTAAGGTTCAAAGTTATGTAAACAACATAACCTCTAAAATGCCTGCATAACGAAATTTATTTGGGGTGAATGAAAAAGTAAAAAATTTGTCAAATTTTGTTCCTGTAATGTTGTGATTATGACATCATAATATTCACCCCAAATAAATTTCCTTATGGACGCATTTTAGAGGTCATGTTGTTTACATAACTTTGAACCTTGGACCCGTCCCTAGTGAACTTTGTAAACTGACTTTTTAAATGTGAAACAAAAAATTGGTTTAAAGTGAAATTTTCGCTCTGCTGTTTTTGGGACGGGGTGGGTGCCCTACTGAAAAAAATTTAATACTCAGAACTAGGGTTCGAATCTGACTCAATTTTATATTAGATATCTTCTCACAACTTTTTTTCTAATGGAGCTGGGTGGCCAATATCTTTGGGACACTTGGGTTGTTTTGAAAAAAATGAACAACTGTACATACAGTAACGCATACCGTAGTGGATCGCTGGCAGGCACCCCCACTGGTGTATTGTAAGGGGGTTGTTGGCAAGACATCCCCAAATTTCAGCTATTTACCGGCCTCACAGCTGGAGATATGACTCTCGAAGTGTAGCTAATCAAGTGGGTGGTGAACTTGTTTGGGACACCAAAAAAGCCAAAAAAATTGTTGCATATAGGGCAACCCACCCTGTAGTGAGTCGCCCCACCTCCCCCCATTGAAGCAAAGTAGGGGGGTGTTACAACTTTATATATTCAAAGTTTCAGCTTTATAACACCCCCATACATGGAGATATTACAACCGAAGTGAAATAAAAAAATGGGTGGTGAACTTGTCCGGGAAGGTGTTTATTTTGTATTGTATTCATGTATTCATACACATGGGGAGTTATTCAGGGGGGAGTTATTTTTTCCTCACCTCGCCAACAGGGAGAGTTATTCAAGGGGGAGTTATTCGAGGGGGTCTTATACGAGGATTTGCGGTATGTATATATTTTTGAAACGCGTTTTTATGGGGACCCCAAAAATGGTCCTAACTCAAATTTTAAAAAGTTGTATATCGGTACTTTTAGAAGCACACCCTTCATTCAGTGCTGCGTAGGCAAGTTAACAGCCGAAATGTTCCCATCTGACGAATCAGCTTTGAACATTTGAAGCTCTTTACCACGATGAGCAGTATATCTATAACTGTCGACGGAGACAACAAGTGATTCATTACGGCAGTGGTTCACATCTACTACACCCTGACATTTTCAGTAATTTCTGGACATTTGCCAATCATTCAATTATTTCGGTGCGAGGGAGTAAAAGCTACTCATATGCTAGAAAACATACAATTTTCCGCCAAAATTGTGTCAACAGTTCTACACCACAGAGATTGCAAAACTCTGTATCTCTCATATATCTCTGTATTCAATCGGGCCTCAAAAATTACGATTCCAGGTACTTTTCCCCCCGTGGACAACTTGCCCCCGGAGTGTGTTGTATTAGCGTTTTGTCCGTGTTGCATTAGCGTTTTGTCGTGTTGCATTACCGTTTTGTCGTGTTCCATTAGCGTTATGTCCGCACGGACATAACGCTAATGCATCACACCACGGGGGGGGAGAAGTCCATGGGGGGAAACGTGAAGTTAACGAAAAATTACCGGCCATAAAAAGTCAACTCAATTCCTCGAAAAAGATATTTATATTCATCAAGTAAATAAATCACGCGCCTTCCAGAAAAGTTCGTACTCGTAATTACTGAGCTTGAGATTTGATATCAATTACTGTATCAATTTCTCTTCAGGTCGACAAAAATAAAAGAATGGAAAAAATGTGAGGAAAATTGAATGAATGGAGATACCGAGTAGATACAACTTTTTAGAGTAAAAGTATTGCGTAAATACACTCCGCCGACTGCATGTTATGCATTTTTCTGAAGGAAACACTCCATCATGACGTCAATAACAATAATTGTTCAAAAATAAGATAAATACGCTTTAGGAACGAACGTATCGTGTACGCGACTCAGCGTTTTTATATTTTCAAATATTTTTTTGTGATAGGTAAGTATAAGTCTCCTGCTCGCTCGTAATCAACTGAGACATAAGTAATTTTGGGTGCATATTGTACAGACCGCAGAGTACAGTATCGTATAGTATACAAAGTAAAGCAGCACATAAATACAAATTTACATACGGCAATGTGCCTGCGCACACTAGTTGACAACCGAAAATTTCAAAAACAGATAAATCAGTTTTGAACACATTTGAGTTTACCGTAATGTATTACTTTTGATATCCACCAAAAGTAGTTGGAAGACTATTCATTCCGGTAAACGCAAATGTGTCACTGATAACTTGACTTATCACTGATAAGGTTTCATGTCACTTGACTACCTACTTACCACCCAAAACCCCATCTCAAACCCTACAGTACCCAAAATTCACCACAAACAGATTGATATCACTCAAAACCAAAACCCGATTCACAACGCATCCCCAGACATCAAAAACATCAAGTTCCAAATAGGAATCACTACCATACACAGCAGCGGGTACAGGACACACTGGTACAGGATCGAATGTTCATACAGCAAAAACACTTGGCTCACTGCCCAGTTGGCAGCTTGCCAGAAATGAAACGAGTGTTTGTACAACCCAAATGTCAAAGCCATGGCCACTGGGTGAAGAAAGCACATTAGTATACGTTGTGCCAGCCGGGCCGGTCTGGGGGGGGGGGTAAAGAGTGTATTTTTATCTTTTTAACTGGAATACCGTATTACCTCGAAATACCCTCATGGGGGTTTATTATATGAAAAATTTGAGGGGATCGGTTAATTCGAGGGGGGTTATTCCAGGGTTTTTTATTATATTGTCAGAAATTTTCGTAAGGATCGTAGTAAATAGTAGAGATTTGCGTACCCAAAACAGGTAATAAATGTGTCCAAACAGGATATATTTAAACATAAAAACGTAGATAGCTACACAAACTAGTCTGTGTAGTTGCAATGCAAATTAGCAGTAATAAATACATCATGTACATTGCATACCTGATGTACATCGTTCCGGAGGGGGGGGGGGGTATTTCGAGGGGGTATTATTTTCCCAGACCATTTAGGGGGGTTAATTCAAGGGGGGATAATTCGAGGTAATACGGTAACTTGATGACATGCGCGCGCAGGTGCGGTTTTCGTTGGCAGCGTGCCAACGTTCAGTAACACGAGCAGTTGCGTTGCAGTAAAAATCGTTCTCGATAAAAGGCATATTTAAGTAAAACGATTCAACAGCAATGAATTTTTCGCTGTTTTACACTAGCGTGCAGAATAGTTGGGACTGTGCATGCTGCAGGAAAACATTGCCATAATTTCAAAATGTTGAATATGAACAATGTTTGGATACCATTGGTGGGTACCCTGGGGGGTTGGCTACATGTGTCCGGGATGACCACCTCTCAAGTTTGTATGTGTGTATATTCTTAGTGTAGTAACAAAATGCACTCAGTTCATTTGTGTTTCAGAATAGTTGGGACTTTTCTTGTTTTGGTCACTAGCTGCCCAAATTTTTTTTTAAAGTCTGTATCCAATTCCTATGTTTATTTTCAAACAACATTTTCAAAATGGCAACTGCCCAAATGTGTCTCTGAGCTCTGTGCACAGCAAGGAACATTCTAAGCATGAACACCAGATGGTTATGCATATGTGTCATTGTGGCATCTTTTGTTGTTTGGCCACAGTTTTGCATCAATTACCAGCCACTTGGAATTGGGGTTAGGCATACTAGTCATTGGGGCTATTTGGTCTGTGAATTTTAGATTTTGGCTTTGCTCTATTGAGGAGAAAAGTTGGTCTGACTGTGAACATTAAACATCCAAGTATATTATTTTGGAAAGAAGATGGAAGTTTGAAGTGTTATAACTTTTGTTTGGTAAGATAAATCGGAAAATTGTTTGTGCCAGATGAATTCTCTCTGTCTAAAGTATTGTAAAGCATGTCAAAAACAAAATTTTCATGCTTAAAACACCAGTCAATTCCGCATGAAGAATTGAGATGCCACTGGTAAGTTTAAAGTGCCATAACTTTTGATTGGAATGAGATATTGAACTAATTATTTCAGTATATGAATTCTCGTTGTCTAAAGTATATGATAGCATGTTCAGAAAAATTGAATTTTCATGTTGAAAAACTGGGTCAAATAGGCATAACGAGTTTTGACATCACTAATCCAAGCATAGAAATGAAGTATTCAGGTTGTCCCGATCATTTTAAGTGTTGAACGATCTAAATCGGCCCAGAAATGATCAACTTTTTAAGCTTCAAATTAAATCATTCAGATCAGCCATTTTTTAATTTTTATCTAACACCTTTTTTAGACCTCCCTTATCTTGGGCCTGGGGGATTATTTGAGCAAACAATTTTTTTAGTATTAGCCCCAATCTCAAACCCAAACATACTCGAACGGCATCAAAATTGGGCAAGAGACAAGTCACTGGGAAGCAACAAAAGTGTGGTGGACCCCCAGCCCCATGTTTCTCTATGGTGAAAAGTCCCAACTATTCTGCACTGTAGTGTACTAGCAAGATTTGACACGCTGGGGTTCAGAAAAATGCTATGAGGCTTCGCGCCAAACCACAGGCTCTCTTTACAGAACTATCCACGGGAGTCTATTTAAAAGTGGTCCCGGGCTTTCTGGCGCTGGCGTGCCCTTTACACTATTTTTCATTCAAATGACACATATATTCGCGCAATTATTCTGCCGAGTCAACTAAAGATGACATTCAAAATGAAAACTAGACCCCCCAAAGAACGGCAACAAACGAACGCAGTGTGTCTGGGCTGGAGCGCGAGTGCAGGGGGGACGGCCCAGACGGCGACCAATGCGAAGAGGCCCAAATTGAACGTGACCAACATGCCCAGCGCCGCGGCCAACACGAGCAGCGACAGCGACAGGCGCAGCTCGCCGCACAGCCCTTTCGAGCGCCCGCCGGGGTGCCTGCGTCCATCATTTCACATACCCAATATTGTCGATTATACCGTATTTCCTCGAATTACCCCCCCCCCCCGCAAGATACCCCCGGGTCTGAGAGAGATGGGAGAATAATAAGCCCCCGTTGAAATACCCCCACCAGAATTGAGTGTAACAAATGACAAAAACTTTATAATAGCACCGTGTTATATTGCAAATATTCACTAATATACATTTTCAAATTATTTCAGTGGGGGTTGAATGTCAAATAAAATTGTTCCTTTTGCTAGATATTCAGCTACAAATATCAGAAAATTATGCCTCTTCCCACCACACGTAAGCAATGTGTCCCTTTCCCAGTTGTAACGTAGAAAATAGTGCAAAACGTGAATTTCTAGCATGTGGTGGGATTGTAAAGAGTAGTCACATGTTTATCAACTTCAGGCAAAAGTACTATAGGAACAAAACTTGGCATTCTGAATTTTCAACTGTAAAAAAAATACCTTGTTTATTTTGTCGCCTAAAAATGAACCGAGAAAAAGGCATGAGACACGCATGGCGGATTGAAGCGCGTGTAGCGGAACGCACTGAGACAAAATGGCGGGGGGCAGAGCGACTAGGAGCACGGCGGCGGCGCACTGCACGGGCCAGCGGCCAGCTGCCCCGCTCGCCTGCATCTGTGTCAAGGGGGGGGGGCAATTGGGATTTTTGCTCCTTTTTATATGAAGGGTGTGCTTCTAAAAGCACCGATCTACAAAAAATCGATTTTGAGATAATCGCGATTGAAATTTTGGAGCATGCAATACCCATACATGGGTATTGGGTATGGGAATTTTGGGTAAGGGTATTTCGGCCATATTGTTGGGTATCCACATGCATGGGTATAATCATTGATTATACACATAACACTAGCTATATAAAATTTAGGGAATTGTATTTTTGTAGTACAGTACATTTTTAAGGAACAAATTGGTAATAGAGTGTAGATCGGTATTTTTTAAAGCACAAAATCAGAAAGCTGTAGATCGGTACTTTTACCCATAATAAAAAAGCACAAAATGAGTTTTTGTTGAATCAGACGCCGATCTGACATCGGTACTTTCAGAAGCACAAAAAAATAATGTGCAGATCGGTACATTTAAAAGAACAATTTTGAAAAAAGTGTGTAGATCGGTACTTTAAAAGATACAAAAGGTGAAAAAGCTTGTAGATCGGTACTTTTAAAATTTCAAAAACTGTCTTTTGCGATTTTTTTGCTTTTTTCGACCCCCCATATCTCAAAATTGAATTTCGCACCCCCCACATATTATATATATTTTTGAAGCGCATTTTTATGGGGACCCCAAAAATTGTCCTAACTCAAATTTGAAAAATTTGTAGATCGGTACTTTTAGAAGCACACCCTTCATATAGATAGTTTGAAATAAACAAATTTATATCAACATTCAATGGATCGCTTAAAATGTCGGGTAATCTTTTTTACGTGTCGTGTATAGTAACGGCAGAAATTAGGACAAAAATTCACCGGAAACTCGACAGTTTACTCTATGCTTTACACATTTTCACGGTTAGTGCCCAGGACCCTGATTGGCATCAAAATGACAAAATCAACGTTCGAGTTTTACGTATTGAATCGAGCAGCGTAAAGGAATGCAATTAAATGCATGGAGAAAGGACGATGGCGGCCAAAGGTTGACAAGAGCACGAAAATGTGCACGGCGCACCTGCGCGGCTGCAAGATTGAGCTGCGGCAGCAAGTAGAGCAGCAGGCCGGGCAGCGCGGCGCCCACCAGGCAGGGCAGTTGCGACACGACGCCACAGTCCACTGCGGCCACGCTCGGCTGCAACGTTCATGCGTGCCTTTCTCGTGTTTCATACTTGTGCATCAGTTTGGCAAATGTCATGTCAAAACACCCGCTAAGAAAGCAAGTGAACATTTTACAGGGCACTTTACATTTTACATGTCTTTTGACAAAATTGGCAGCCATTTTACACTTTACATGACATCCGATAAATTTCCCTGAACTTTGACAAATTATCCAGGGTTCGGCACTTGAAAAAGTTGCCGATCGCATGTGTCAAGCGCTTTAAAAATTTACTTGGCACTTAAAACTTTATTGTCACTTTACCACTTACAAGTAACATCATCATACTTAATAGATTACTCGCCACTTGTCCACTTGATATTAAAAGGTGCTGAAATGGTGACTCAAACCAAAACGCACCTGACTATAGCCTGCACGAGTGCCAATGCGGTGCTGTGTAGCACACGGGAGCCAGAAGGCGTAGGCCTTGACTAGCAGCGCGGCGAGCAGGAGCCCCGCACAGGGCATGTACATGCCGATGCTGACGTACCTCCGCGCCTGCGCACGCTTCCTTCAGTTCAGGCGCACCCACAGCTGCCAGGGCCAAACTCTCAGCGCAAGTCAACTCTCACAGCAACTCATCTACTCTCACAGCTCCATATACATATCTATCTGAGCTAAACCGTCCCGAGGCAACATTTTCGGGTAGTATATAAACATCGGACACGCCAGGTCCGGCACCTACTTTCTGAGTCGGTGCTGGGCGCCATATCTCCAGCTGTAGTGGGTATTTATTCGAAATTTTTAGGGTATATACTCGAAACCTCCCCCCCCCCCCACTACTATATACGGGCTAGGGAAGATCGGCGACCTACCTGAGTGTGGGTCGCCTATAGATAAATATTTTTTATGAAAAAATCGTTGTTTAAGGGAGGTCCGGCACCCCGTATTTTTTCATATAACGGCTGCCAAACTAAAACTGTTGGGGGAAATTGATCGTAATTTTGAGGGGGTGTTGTACACGACACTCCCCACTACTTTACACGGTAAATTAAACCCACTGGCGACCGCCCTGAAAGTGGGCCATTGCAAAATAAACTGATTTTTTTTGGAAAATTCACTGTCCAAGCCAGGATCGTCACTGGACAGTGAAAATAAAATTTTCCTTAGAAAAAGTCCCCTAGAGTATACCAGCATAAAGGGTGTACATACAAAAAGTATTACAAAATCAAAATTTCATCTGGTACTTGTGTATTCTTTTTCAACATTACACAAGTTACAGATTAAATTTCGAAGTAAAGTCAAATTTTTTATATACTCAGTAGACATGATACTTTACAAATAGATATGATTTATGTCTTCAGCTGGCAGACAGCCAACCGAGGACTTATGAACCGACTCCCCACAAAAAGTTAAAATATGGGGAATCCATCGTTCAGTCAGCCGCAGTTCTCTGTGGACTGCGGCTATGTAGGGATGGCCAAAAAACGTTTTTTTAACGCCCCTGTTTTTGTTTTTTTTTTAAATGGGTTTTTTAAAAGCTCCCAGATATGGTCATGGGTCAACATATACAGGTATATCAAACAATTGCCAGTACTTTGTGATGTCCACAGAATGGCTGTGGAGCCGTGGGATAGCATTATAAGTGGTGATTTCTGTCAAAAATATCCTTTTATTGACTTGTTACGTATATCACCTTTTGTTGAATGTTCGTGACTTCAAGTCAAGTTTTGCATGGAATAGCACTTATATAAGGTAATAATCTAAGGCTCATCCATTGACAGTGATGGATCACACTGTAGAAGTATGTGGGATTACACTGGCTGGATATTATATGCTACACTAACATATCACGGCTTATTATGACACAATAGCATGAACAAATGAAAGATTTAACACTACAAATGCCTCGAAACCAATGACAACAATTACCAATGGTAAAGTGTATGTGAAATTGCGCGCTTGCGCACAAAAAAATTGCAAAATACCTAGTACATAGTACAAAAACTTTTGGCTCATTTTTAATTTGAAAAAAACGGTTTCGATGCCTGTTTAAAAAACAACGTTTTTTTTAAAAACGGTTTAAAAAACAACGGCCATCCCTACGGCTATGATCTCAGAATGGAGTGGTTCCTCCGGAAAAATGTAGGGTGTAAATGTCGCCAGAGTATACACACTTTCAATGTTGGTTTACGATGTCCTCTGCGAGACGATTTAAGGTAAAAATTGGCATAAACCACTTAGCTCCAAAAATGGACCACCGTGGCGGCGATTCAATGGGGGTCACTGTAATGATGTCATCGATGACATCAATGCAGAAACAAAATTAGCTTGCGGGACATCATTACAGTAACCCCCATTGAAACTCCATGGTGGTTCATGTTTGCGCATTTTTACCTTAAATCGTCTCACAGAGGACATTAAACCAGCAAACCAGCATCAAAAGTGTCCATTAAAAATTTGACAAAACATCGAAATTTAATCTGGAACTTGTGTAGGGGTGAAAAAGATATACAAGTACCAGATGAAATTTTGATTTTGAAATACTTTTTTTTATATGCACACTTTTTATGCTGGTATACATTGTTCTCTAGGGGACTTGATTTTGGCTTAGACAGCAAATTTTCCAACCAAAATCAGTTTTTTCTGCAGGGGCCCACTTTCAGCAGGGTCGCCAGTGAGGTTAATTTTCCGTGGCAAGTAGTGGGGGAGTGTCGTGTACACCCCCTCAAAATTTAGATCAATTTCCCACAACAGTTTTAGTTTGGCAGCCCATTATAAATATGAAAAAAAACACGGGGTGCCGGACCTCGCTTGAACAGCGATTTTGTCAAAAAAATATTCATGTATACGGCGACCCACACTCAGGTAGGTCGCCAACCTTCCCCAGCCCGAATATAGTAGTGGTGAGTTTCGAGTATGCCCTCATAATTTCGAACAAAACCCCCACTACAGCTGGAGGTAGGGCGTCCGGCACCGACTCAGAAAGTGGGTGCCGGACCTGGCGTGCCCGCTGTTTATAACCCTACACAATCGACCAGCTATCGATCTATCTGGACTGATTTTTGAGGAATTGTACCCGCTCCAAATCGCTAATTTTCATACCTGTGTATAGTTTTTGCCTATTTGTAACTATTATGACCGGAGTTTTCACGAAACCCCTGATTACTTGCGCTGAGAGTTAATTTGCGCTGAAACACATGCCCGTTGACATTGAGGTGGGATGTCAACTGGACCGACTGGCTTGCATCCAGACTTTAGTTGATGGGTCGCCAAACCATGTTCAAACGTAAATACATACCAATACTAATTCATTTTGCACATTGCCGCAGGTGCAGTTACAAATTGTGCTGCGAGTGGCAGGCTTGGACCTGTCAACTAGAATCTGAGTTGACATGTGAGCAGTTGAAAGGTGTACTTCTAAAAGTACCGCTTCTAAAGTGCTTCTAAAAATCTACAAATTTTTCAAATTTGAGTTAGGACCATTTTTGGGGTCCCCATAAACATGCGCTTCAACAAATATATAATATGTGGGGGGTGCGAAATTGATTGATTATACCCATGCATGTGGATACCCAACAATACGGCCGAAATGTCCATACCCAAAATTCCCATACCCAATACCCATGTATGGGTATTGCATACTCCAAACTTTCAATTGCGATTATCTTGAAATCGATTTTTTGTAGATCGGTACTTTTAGAAGCACACCCTTCAGTTGCCCCGAGTGTGGCAGTGCCATCGGGCCAGGCTCATTATGCACAGAAACCCGTTACGCACACGCGCCCGTAACGCACATAATCAAAACCCGCCACGCACAGACGCCCGTTACGCACACAACTGGGCCCTGTGCGTGGCGGGCTTCTGTGCGGTGGGTCCCCAGTCGGCCATCTGAGTTCAGGATTTTCATGTGTGTTGAAGTAGTTGACACCTGATATTTCATCAACTGTTTAGCCGGAATTAGAGCTCAGCGTCAGTTCGACGTGAAATGACGACGTGAAATGATGTCGTGAAATTAACTACACGAGTGTGGATCATGCTACGGGTCTACAATTTTCTAAGGATAATATATGAATCAATACCTTAATCATGTCCAATACTGAGTGTTATCACCCACAACTAGAGCGAATTGAAAAATTCAATTTTTATCATTTCACGTCATCATCATTTCACGTCACAGTGTCAGGGAACAACTTGACATTTCACGTCAGACTATTGCAAGCAGCAGTCTGACGTGAAATGTCAAGTTGTTCCCTGACACTGTGACGTGAAATGATGATGACGTGAAATGATAAAAATTGAATTTTTCAATTCGCTCTAGTTGTGGCTGATAACACTCAGTATTGGACACGATTAAGGTATTGATTCATATATTATCCTTAGAAAATTGTAGACCCGTAGCATGATCCACACTCGTGTAATTAATTTCACAACGTCATTTCACGTCATCATTTCACGTCGAATCGACGCTGAGCTCTAATTCCCGCTTTACAGCTGTTTTCTACATATTTTACATTCGCAATCACGAAAGTCAAATATGTAGAAAACAGATATAACGGGTGGCAAAATTTCGGGTGTCAACTACTGCTACATAGGGAATAGAATAGAAGAGAATGTGAAAAATCACACAAACTTTGTACGCACAGAAACTCGGTACGCACAGAAACTCTGCACGCACATGGCATCAGCTATGTGCGGGCCGAGTTTCTGTGCGCACCGAGTTAACTTCTGTGCGTAACGGGCTTCTGTGCGTGCCGAGTTTCTGTGCGTACAGCTACAGGCTCGTGCCATCGCCTGTGTTCATGCGGCGCGGGCCACTGGCGCTCGCGGATCAACTCGCTGCGCACCTGGGGCACGTAGTAGAAGAAGAAGGACTGGTGCAGGCGCTCCAGCAGGTTGTTCAGGGATCGGCTGCACGACTCCACGCCTCTGAGTCGTGTTTTTTAAACAATTTTTTGTATTTAGGCTGTTCGTTCAAGCTTCCACTAGGCATGATCGGGGCTCTTAAATATTTATAAAAAAAATAAAAAACGCAAGAATCGAAACCGTTTTTTAAACCGCGGCCCAAATTTTTGTTGAATGACGTCATGACAGAGTGTTTCATTCAGAAAACCGCATAGCACACGACCGTCCGCGGAGTTAAAATTAAAAAAACCTTCTAGACAAATATTTATTTCCACCAAAACTCTTCAATCGCGATCTACCAAAAATGTCAAAAACTTTCTTTGTCAAAAGCAATAAAAGTGGCCACCTAGCGACATCTATCCATCCATGGGCTTTATCCATTTGAAACTTGACTCCCAAACTCGCTGAGGTGGTACGGGTGTCTTGCTGCAGCCGGGGGCCAATTTTAAGAGCGAACCAGTGACAACAAAACTGGTAAGTGACAGAAATGTTATAAGTAAACTTGTAAGTGACGGGTGCTTCATTTAAAATTAAAGTGTTTAAAAATTACCATTCATTAGTTCATTTGGATCGATTTTGAAATTGAACTAATATAAAAGAGACGCCTGCTTGCCGATGCGTTAATTACTGGGCACAATACCGCCAGTGGAGAAAAAGACACGTTTTTAATGAGAAGTAAAAAGTTGAAATAAAAGCAAATTTATAAATGAAAAAATCAAAGTTTACTTCACTTTTAAGTTTTTATTGTGACTTCAAATTTCAAATACGGAATAGGCACCCTGAGATGGATTTCATCTGAAAATGCACGTATTTTCGACTCAATTTGAGCCTGCACGCGAGTTGGCGGCCAGCTACACATAGCAGTGAATTGTCACCGGTCCACTCTGGAATTGGCGACCAGTGGGGCTGCACGCCGACCGCCTCAATCCCGTAACGACCGAACACACAGTGCAGCTGCGAGCAACTTTAATCATGTAAAATGTGAGATAATTTTTTTCCTCGACTATCAGGTATAATATTAAAATTACCGGTATACCGAAAACACATTTTTCCGGTTACTTCACCGGGATATCTAGGGTCCAAACGGGATCACGATTAGCAATTTAAAAAATCACCGATTTTTTGGAAAATATATATAGATATATCACTCCAAATTTAAAATAAATATAAATCACTCTAAGTCTCCAGAAAATATATATAAATCACTCTAAGTCTCCAGAAAATATAATTAAATTACTGAACAAATTACTCTAAGCTCAAAAAAATTACAAAAAATCACTTGCCCTTTATTTCTTTTTCAAGCGATATTCTGGGCTTGTTTACCATTTGCAAGCAAAAAATGTACTTTAATATCCCACAGTCATTTATTATCATTCCACAATATTTATACAATATTTTACAAGTGAAACCATCAAGCAAATATCAGAATGAAAAAATTCAACCAACAACCTCAATGACAACTTAAAAAAACATTTTGTGCTGCAAATGTTTGCACTCAACCTTGTGTGCCTGGTTGCCGCAATGGACATTTGGCTAAATAGGTGCTCAGCACTTGCAGCAGTGCCAGGTATGCTGATCAAGTTTTAGTCAATGCAACCAAAATATTTCATCCAATTCAATTTAATATGCTTTTAATTTTCTATTTCAAACAGGAAAACTGAAAACAGGCACACAGCCTTCAGGAGTCTTCAGCCACTCCAGAATTTGTTCTCTCACAGTCCAGACATCAAGTGAACCTTGTCAAGCACTTATTTCAGGCTTTCAAAAATTTTACAATAAACTTTACTGTTGGTCATATTCATAGCAAAAAGTGATTGCCATACTGTCACACAGGTTTTGTGTATCAGGTGCAACAGTTTCGGCAAAAAATTGCACAATCAATACTTAAAAAATGAACTGAATAAATTTTTCTTGTCTTTTTCACATGTTGTGTGGCCAACCATTAAATAAAGCATAAAATTCATAGGATGACATAAATAGAAAATTACTAAAACAATTTACATCTTTTTCACACACAAAATGAAAACTAAGTGATGAGGATATCACCATTTGTCATCATTTGAGTTTTCACAGCAAAAAATGGATCTGTGAGGCGTGTGGAAGCAGGCTGGATGTGTGTGAAGCGGCACGCTTCCATACAATTTCAACTGCTTCCACCAACATCATGAAAATCTCAGTGAAGTGTCTTCATGTAGCTTCACCACATGACATGCTCCATGCGCATCCAAACATGTGGAAGACACTTCATGACGCTAGCACTTCCACACGCTTCCCCTATGTATACATTTGTCTCAGAGTGCCATATTAAGATGTGTGAAGTGTCTTCATGCAGATTTTTGTGATGTGTGTGGAAGCTCCAGCATTCTTAGTGAATCGTTATGAAGTGTTGGCAGGAAGACACTTCATGATGCTTCACTGTGCATCCAAACAACCATTTTTGCTGTGTTTCACATTAGGTAAACACAAGGCCAAACTAGTGACTTGCCAACACCACCTGACAAAAATTCATGCCATTTGAAAACTGACCATATACAGCATTCAATAATGGAAAACTGGATAATCTCATCATTTTTGGCCATTTCAGTTTTAAAAAAGTCATGGTGAAAGTGTAGGCACAATATCTTAACTCAAAAATGCTCTACATGAACATAAAATGATTTTCTGGAGAAAATCACTCACAAAATTCTCTTGTACAGATTACATGTTTTAGTCATAAAGTGCAATCATTGAACCACAATCCACAATGTATAAAATATGAGTATTTTCTCAGTGATTTTTTTTCAAATCTTAAATATATATAAACATATCACTCAGAATTTGACAAAAATATAAATATATATAAATCACGGGTTATTTATATTTATTGTGATTTTGAAAATATAAATCACAGATTATTTTTCGAATGCTAATCACGATCCTGATCCCGCATCCCGAAAAATTCCGGGACTCAGCGGTCCCGATCCCGAAACACTAATCCCGATCCCGAAAGTTCAATCACGTTTGAACCCTGTGTAACTGATAACAACTGGAATATTTGTCTGACATTTGATTTAATAATACATTTTAAAGATACGGGGTGGCCGCAGTATTCTGTTAAGCCACAAAAAATGCAGAAAAACAAATCGGGTCGCCCGCAAAACTGTCGGGCAACCAGACAACACAACGCGGCCCCCAACCTGATTGCTGTCATAATGCACATGGAGCGGCAGCGCCTGGGACAGAAGAGCGTGCATTGTACCCCGCAGCGAAGACATGAAGCCGGGCAACGTGTAGTCGTCTTGTACTGGCGCCTGGGGGGGTTATTCGAGGGAAAGGGTTAAATACCGTATTATCTCGAAATACCCCCCCCCCCCTCAAATTTAGTGTATAGATAACGTAAATGACAATAGCTGTGGTTTGTGGTCCGCACAGTGCAAAACAAACGTAAAAAACAATGATTATTTATGTTAGAACAGGGTTTATACCATCTACATGCTATGCTTATAAATATAAGTCTATCGAGTCATTGTTTTGGCAGTTACTGTTGTACTTTTCTACGTCTGCGTACGTTACAGACGACAATTTTGTGCTAGAATTTCAAAAAAATTCTGGCGAAACAAAAAAAAACCCCTCGTATAACCGCCCTCAAAATTTCCACTCTGACAAAAAAAACCAGTGGGTAATTCGAGAAAATACGGTAGGCTTGGGAAAATGGTGCCGCTGCGAGCAGAAATACATAAGCGGTCAGAACAGACACTCTCCACCGTCATCTCATAAAGGGAAATTTGTTCAGGTGAGGTCCGACTGTCTTCGCGTGCACGTCACTCCTCAACCGCTGAGCGAAAATTGTTGATGTTTGAATAAATGTAATTTCATGTAGGGGCTAATGTGAAAATCGATGGCATCTTTCTACGACCTCCCTGACCCAAGATATGGTGGGTCTGAAAAAATGTACATTTTTCTAAAAAAATGTGGGTGTCGCCCAGAAAAAAACAAAATTTGCACGTCAATAACTCGTTCATTTTTGTCAATCAACATTTAGAATGATCACAAATGATTGGAGAGTTCATTTTTGAGGTCAAATCGGTGATGTAGAATTGTGCATATATCGATTTGGGCCTGCGGTTATTGATATGGATGAAAGGCAGAAGTTTGAAGTGCCACAACTTGTGATCTGTATCGATCTGATTCTTTCGCTACTGTGTTTCTCTCACTCAAAAGTATACAATAGCATGTTCAGAAAAATATATTTTTCGTGATGAAAAACAGGGTCAAATCGGCATACGGAATTTATACATCACTAAACTGCTGTAAAAATGGAATCTTCAGGTTGTCCCGATCATTGTATGAGTTGAATGATCCAAATCGGCCCAGAAATGGCCAAGTTATTAAGCTTCAAAATCAATCACCCAGATTGGCCAGATGTTTTTTATTTTATTGACCACCTTTTTATAGACCCCCTTATCTAGTGACTGGGGGATTATTCAAGCAAACTAATTTTTTTAGTCATAGTCGCGACCTGAAAACGCAACATACTCGAACAACATCAAAACTGGGCCTGGGATAAGTAACTGGGAAGCAAGAAAATTGTGGTGGACCCCTGCCTCCCATTTCTCTATGGTGAAAAGTCTCAACTATTCTGACCGCTGATGTATTTAAGCGGCTCGCGCCTTTTTTGGTGATGTGGTGTGTAACACTTATTTATGTAAGACGAAAAATTATATATTTTTTATGAAAACAATGGTTTTGCTACATGCACTGGGTACTTTCGACCGACTGAGGCCTTCTGTGCATGTAAACCCGGTGTGCATGTAGACCCTAATTTTCACTCAAAATTGTTAATTTTCATACATTTTTATAAATTTTCACCTTCAAAATCACTAGTACATGTGTTTTATTAAATCACTAGTACATGTGTTTTATTGTCTATTTTCAGCTATTTTTTGTAGGGCGGGTGTGCCTCAGAGCAAGTAAACTCCCAGCACAAGTTAGCTCCCAGCACAAGTATGCTACTCCCAACGCAAGCAAACTCCCAGCGCAGGTAAACTCCCAGCGCAAGTAAACTCACGGCACAAGTCGACTCCCAGTGCAAGTCGATTCCCAGCGCAAGCGTGCACCGTCAACGCTCCTGTAGGGCGCGACATGGCCGCAACTTTCCTACGCCCCGTACAATTTCAATTTTTTTTGTTGTAAATACTTTCGTTATAATAAATAATATTAAATCGTAATTTTCGATTTGCTTGTGTACATATTTTTAGTTAAGACAAATTTTATTCAAAAAATAAATATTTTCAAAATATTTCTTTAAAAAAAATTTAAAATAAGAATATTTTTAAACAACAACAACAATAAAAGACTTCTGAGCAATTTTATTTCAAATAAATAAATACCGTATTTCCTCGAAATACCCCGGGGGGTTTATTTTTCAGAGGGGCGTATTTCGAGGGGGGCTTATTCGAGGGGGGTATTATTTCGTCAGAAATTTTCTTGAAATTCATAGTAAAAACGCGCTTTTACATATTTACCTAAAACCGGTAATAAACGTGACTAAATAGTATGTATTGGGTATGTGTGTCTGCGATGCAAACTGGCAGCAATAAATACATCATGTATACTCCGGTTACTTTACACCTTGCACGCGTGGTTCCCGCTGGATGTGTGCCAACGATGGTTAAAGCATGCGAGTTTCATCAAAAGATGACAAAATTGATTGTTGTTATAATGTTATTCAGTAGCGTATTCACATCGATGAATTTTTTTATCTTTCTACGGAAATTGCATGATATAATAATCATTGGCATGCTTCCAACACGAGACATAAATCAGTGAGAGGGCAGAGTATCATGTCCGCCGAGTATACATCATTCAAGATGGGGGTATTGCGAGGGGGGTTTATTTTTTCCCCAGCTCAAAAACACCTGGGGTATTTTGAGAGGGGGGTTAATTCAATGGAGGGGGTATTTCGAGGAAATACGGTATTTAAAAATATTTACACAAGCAAATCGATAATTCCAATTTGCATGTAAATACAGAAATATTTACAAACACCAGTTGTAATTTACAACTAGTGTTGGAAAAAATACTGTCAAAAAACTATTGACAAAAAGATTGAAATTTAGATTTTTGTAAATAAAGTCGGCAGACGTATCGCCCTACAAACATTTGCGTCAGTCTCTCCAGTGGAGAGTGCATGTCGTCATTATTGTGACGCTATATTTTAATGATTGGAATGGATCGGGTCACGTATGAAAACTTGGCTATTATCCCAGTTTCAAGTTGTGTATTATACAAATGCGAGTGAAAAGTCAAAGTTAGCTAAAAATCGTTAAAATTTGCTCCATTTTGCCAATTTCCACCTTTATAATCGCTATTTTTGTTTATATACATGGTTATATAGTTAGTGTTAGCCTTTTTTATTCACATTTATAGCGGATTTGGCAATTTTGGCTGGCTGCCAAGTTCTCATATGGGGACTCTACCATTGGAACGTAGCCAACGAATGAAAAATTAACAAAAACGGTAAAAGGGTCATTTAAACAGTCAAATTTTTTCGCTTTCAACGGACAACGTTGAAACGAAACGTTGAAACTGGCGGCGTGCACGCACGGACACGGCGAAGCGTCCATTTCTCTTTTAATATTTTTTTCTTTTTCAATTCCGAGCGTCCGGGTGGGACCCAAGTTTTGTGTTCGCTCTATTCGCGAACGAATTCTAACTCTCCGATTTTGTAGGGTGAAATGTCCGCCGACTTTACTCCTGTATTTATACGCGGCCTACAGCACACTTAAATAGTATGAACACCTACCATAACCCATCTGAATAATGAACCAAAAATTATACAGTTTTTTTCATCATTATATTTCGTTTTTACTATGGAATAATTAATTACGAAATTTATCAAAGTTTTTATTCATAAAATTATGGTAGGTTTTCATACTAAGTGTGCTGTCCGTCGAGTATATATGCAACTCCTAATTGGGGGGGGGGCGTGGGAAAGTTGCAGCCGTGTCGCGCTGTACAGCTTGACGGTGCACGCTTACGCTAGGAGTTTACTTGCGCTGGGAGTTTACTTGCGCTGGGAGTTTACTTGCGCGTGGAGTAGCTCGGTCTGTGCCATCCGACATCCTGGCCAAGAACTTGGATGCCTGTCATATTTGATGTGTATTCCTTGCATTTTTGGTATGTGGATAATGGATGGAAAAAATGTTGATGATGAAAAAGTGCTACATTAAGAGCCACTTTCGATGACTCGGTGATTTCGCAGGTCAAAGTTGTACTCCATAACACTGACTGCACTCAATAGTTGTCAACTGTCATGTTTTAACACATGTGGTGTTAAATTTCCTTCAAACATTCTAACATTTTACCTATATTAGATTGATTACCTTGTTTATCATGACTTTTTTGAAATTCCCTAAATCAAATACAGTCTATTAGAGAGACAAAGTAGATTTAGATGTGGGATGGGTTTAGATGTGGGATGAGCCCACGTAGAGTAGCTTATTTGAGCTGGGAGTTTTCGCCCAGTTGACGTCACACAAACTTGACCAGCACACAAACCTGCCGATTCACAACGGGCACCACAGCTTCCCTGGCAAACATGCGAACTGCCAAGTTGACCAGATCCAAATTTGGCAACTTGCCATTGACCATGGAGTGGTGCACGTGCGCCGCGTTCACGTCCCACGAAGACGGCGTTTCCGGGTCCCAGGAGATTGTCAGCGCTGCCTGCGAGTTTGGGGGTTGTATTTACGGGTTGCAAGATAATTGTTGTTATTGTATTTTCTTCACTAAGACCATTTTGATTCTTTAAAAAGACAAGACGGTTTTCAAAAATTGGTAAAAATGGAATGTGTTTTTTTTTCAAAATTATCTAATACCTGATTGAGTTTGTAAGAGAAAACACCTAAACCACGTGAATAATCACAGAAGAAATCATGACTGCCGTTTTTTCATACCCAACATTTTGAACACTTGCGCTTATCCCCCAATCGTTTTTCTCATACCCAAATCTACCTAATCTCTAACTGTCAGGGCAGAAGAAATCCGGACAAGTGCCAAATTAAAAAAAAATTAAGAAAGAGAAGTTCCACATTTCCGGCTTCAACTTCAGACATTGGCATCATAATCCGAAACGTGTAACATAAAAACAACTCTGAACACTCGGAGCAACCCCCCCAAGCCTCGAAACTCGGCCCGGCCAACGGGCCAACCAGGGGTCTCCAAGATTTTGGCCCTCGCGGGGGCTGCATCGGTTGCAAATCGCTCCTCCGGAGGGATACATAGCTGACAATTTCTCTGGGGGGGAGCTTGGGGGCTGGGAGGGGCTGACGGGGGTAAAATATATAGGCTTTTTCAATCCACAGAATGCAGAAAGTGGTAAAAAATCGCTAAAAACAGGTTATAAGTAGCCAAAATAGGCTAAAATAGGTATATAAACGTGTGTAATTACAAGGGTTAATTGGAAAAATTGAATTGGGCGAAATTGAAGGTGAAAAACTATAAAATGGTATGAAAATTAATGTTTCGAGCGAAAATTGGGGCAAATTTTTTCAAAAATCGCTCCAGGTAGCTGTGCGATTTGGGGGGGGGGGGGCGGCTCAGGGGGTAGTACCCCAAATTTTTGCCTCCGGGACGGGATACATAGATAGCTGAGCGGCATCTGGGCTAGATAGATGAATAGCTGGCGGATTTGGGGGGGGGGCAACCCCCCCTAGGAGACCCCTGGGGGCAAGCTCGAACCTGTATAGCGCCGGCGCGGGCGCGCAGCCCCCGCTGCGTCAGGGCGGGCACGCAGTTGTCGTGGTAAGCGCACAGCCACGCGTCCATGCCCGACGTGCCCGACGCGAACACGAATATCAAGTGTTTCGACCAATAGACACCGCCTGTTTGGAGGGGGGGGGGGGTCGAGGGCGGGGGTTCGAGGGGCGGGGGGTTCGAGGGGGGGGGGGGGTCGAGGGGGTGTGAAACTAAGTTGAATTTCGGGTCAAATGAACGGTATAAAAGTATTAAAAATTGGCATTTTAGTGGGACACCTGACATATTACAGGGCAGTATTTTCCATGACTTTTGACAATTTGCATGACATTTAACATTTTCATAGCATTTTACAGTGTCTGGGAGCAGCTGCAGCGGCAGGCTGCAGCCATACTTGGACGCTGGGACTGGACTCCGCGCACGAAAGTGTAAAAGCGTGCAGGAAAGAGAGCGGAAACGAACGCGCGGCGGCGTGAGCGAGCGCCAAGGCGGCGGCCAGGCTGGGCACGTGCAGGGGGCAGTCCTCTCTCCAGGGCACGGCCACCACCAGCGACTCCAGCGGCGCCGCCCGCCCAGCGCCAATTCCCACAGTGCCAAGCGACCGCAAGTGCCCAGTGGTGCCAAGTGGCAAGTTGAAACTAGTCACTGGTCGATTTGTAGGTAGGTAGCTAGTAGATTTTACACTCGTCACTTGACAATGCTCACCGGAGTGCAAGCTATGCAAACAGGGCTATATAACACATTTGGCAGCACCAAATTGACCAATAGTGAGAGCAATGTAGTGTGATGAGTTGACACCACTTTGCCTTTTTTTCACATGGGGTATGGTAGATATCATTCTAACTTCAGTAGGCCTATGAAATGACAAGTAAACCTGGGGCCAGTCCCGCAAGTTGACAAGTTACGAGTCAAGAGTCTAGTAAAATGACAAAATATACGTTAAGAGTAAAGTAAAAAGACAAGAGTGACAAGTCAAGAGTCAAATCAAGCGGAGTCAAGTCAAATCAAATTCCTTGGATGCCGTTGAAAACTATGCTCTTTAGACCTGAATTCATTTTCCCATCATTTTCCATTTGTCTCTTAACTCTTAATTGGCATTTTACTTGACTCCTGACATTTCACTGGTCACTTGTCATTTAACTTGACTCATGACTTTCCACTTGTTATTTAACTTGACTTTTCACTTGTAACTTGTCATTTAACGTGACTCTTGACTTTTCACTTGTCATTTAACCTGACTCCTGACTTTTCACTTGTCATTGAAATTGACTCCTGACTTTCAACTTGTCCCTTGTCATTTTACTTTTCTCATGACTTTTAACTCTTAACTTGTCAACTTGTGGGACTGGCCCCAGAAAGTAACAAACACAAGTCACACCTAGGGTTGGCAAGCAATTTTTAAGCGATTTAAAAAAAAATCTGATGTTTTTTTTAAATTGCAGCCAGATTTTAAAAAAAATCGCTGGGGTAAAAATTTGGTACTCATGCACTAGGTAAAATCCACCTTTTGCATGCACGCAGTTTCATGCAAGCAATCCACCAGTTGCTTTTTTCATGGCTTTTACAAGCAATTTGGTGGTGTAGCACCCATTTCTGTGTGCTTTTAAGCATGTAAGGAAGGCTGTGAATCATGGGGGGGGGGGGTAGTATACATTGTTTTGCTATGTGTTTTCATATCAAACATGAATGGAATTGCATCCACATTCACTTCAAAAATGATTTTTATTGTGTTCTCAGCAAAAACATGCAATTTCTGCAAACAAAATTGCATATGGTCGATGGAATTTTATTCATGCAGCAAAAACGACAATTTTATTACTTTTAAACTTCAAAATAACTGATTTCAAAGCTCTTCCACAGCTCTACAGTACTTATATTACCGTAGAAAGAATAACTGTGCACTGCCTATCAATTTACATGTCTTGTATTACCCTCAGAGGCGATTTTCGAGATAAATGGGACTAATTTTGACCCCAGCGATTTTTATAAAAAAAGAGTCTTTAAAATAATCGATTTTTACCAACCCGAGTCACACCACAAAAATAATCTTGACTAACCACTTAAGCAGAGCACTTAGCACTTTACCCATACGTGAGGCACTTTAGGAATTGGCACCAGCTCCAATCACGCCATACACATTGACGCCAGGCCGCCCTGCCGCCGTGAAGTTTTGCATGTACGCATCAGCGCCCAATTCAGTCAGGGTTTGCATCAGCCACGAGTTTCGTTCCCATGGACTGGGGGGGGGGGGGTATTTGGGCAATTATTTGTGTGTGTAGAAGTGATTTGCGGGATTGTATTTGTCACGGTTTTGTTTGTGTTTTACTGTTCTTTTTGTGTTTGTAAATATTTGTGGTATTAATTGTAGAGAACCACAAAACCTGACCGAAGGTCAGAGAGAATCCCGCTAGTTCTTTATAAAGTGCGTGCGGCCATGTGTGTTATCGACTGAGACATAAATAGTTTTGGCATACTGGCAGTCCAACGAGTATACTATCCCCTGAACTCCGCCCCCTCCCCCGCCCCACTCGCTCAGCTATTTATCTATACGCATCAAATTTTGAGGGATGTTACCCTTTCCTTCAAAGTCACTAATTTTCCAACTTTTTTTGCCCATTTTCGCCTTGAAAATGGCTAGTTCATGTAAGATTACCTTATTGCTTATTTTGTCCTATTTTTGGTATCTGTATATGTATGTATCTAAATATACATACTATAGAGCGACAAACACGCCAATTAGTGTATTTTTATGGTGAAGTGAGTGTACGAGGACATCATATACATTCAAGACGGGGTGTATTACGAGGGGGGGGTATTACACTACCGCAGGGGTCTCCTAGGGGGGGGGGGCTGCCCCCCCCCCAAATCGGCCAGCTATCTATCTATCCCGGAGGCCGCTCAGCTATCTATCTATCCCGAGGCAAAATGTTTGGCTACTACCCCCAAAGACCCCCCCCCCAAAATCGGCCAGCTATCTATCTATCCCGGAGGCCGCTCAGCTATCTATCTATCCCGAGGCAAAATTTTTGGCTACTACCCCCAAAGACACCCCCCAAATCGCTCAGCTATCTATCTATCTGGAGTGGTTTTTGAGAAATTTTGCCCTAATTTTCGCTCAAAATCACCAATTTTCGCACCTTTTTATAGTTTTTCACCTTCAAAATCGTGCTTTCCGGCTATATACATGGTTATATACCTATTTTTAGCCATTCTATACCTACTTTTGGCTACTTTTAACTGATTCTTAGCGATTTTTTCCTCTTTCTGCCTTCTTAACCTTGAAAAAGCCTTTATATTGTGCCCCCGCCAGCCCCCCCCCAGAAATTTTTTTCAGCTATCTATCCCTCCGAAGGAGCGATTTGCTATCTATCCAGCCCCCGCGAGGGCTAAAATCCTGGAGACCCCTGCACTACCGTGCAGAATAGATGAGACTTTTTGCGCTGCATGATTAATGTTGCCAGAATTTCAAAATGGTCTATATGCAAAACATTTGGATACCATACATGGGTACCCTTGGGGGGTTGACTACACATGCCCGGGATGACTGCCCCTCGAGTTCAAATCTGTGTATATTCCTAGTGTACAAACATTAACTCAGTTTGTTCAGGTTTCAGAATAGTTGAGACTTTTCTTGTTTTGGGCAGCAGCCACCCAGTATCTCACTTTAAAGTCTATATCCAATTCCGATGTTCATTTTTTAACAAAATTTTTACCATGGCAACTGCTTGCCTGCATTGCTGAGCTCTGTGTGCAGCAAGAAACATTCTAAGCATGAACTGCATATGGCAATGCATATATGGAAATGTGGCATATATTTATTTTTGCTGCAGTTTTGCATCCATTGCCAGCAACTCAGAAATGGGGGTAGGCATACTACTGAGTGGGGCTATTTGGTGTGTAAATTTGAGGTTTTGGCTTTGCTCTATTAGGGAGAAAAGTTGGCCCAGCTGTGAATGAGTAATGTGCAATTATTTTGGATGGAATTATGATGGAAGTTTGTAAGTGCTATAACTTTTGATTGGGAAGAGATATTGAAAAATTGTTTCTGTCATATTAATTCTCTGTGTCTTAAGTATGTTATAGACTGTTCAATAACAATATTTTCATGCTGCCAACTAGGGTGGCAGAATTTACCGTACCGTACCGTACCGTACCGCATTTTTGGAAAAATTACCATACCGTACCGTACCGTTTACCGCACTTTTAGAAATTTACCGTACCGTACCGCGTACCGCATTTTCCAAAATTTACCGTACCGTACCGCGTACCGCACTCATTTACCGCGGAAAATGCGGTAAATTTTACTCAGATTGACTTTAAAAATGCACCTTAAAATTTACTTTAAAATGTGGTGTTCTGCAAATTTTTTGCGCGCAAGCACGCAAATTTGACAACATTGTTTTGACTGATTTGAAGCTCTTCCATTTCCACATGCAATATGGCTGCAACTCTTCATTTACATGGCTTTACATGGAATTCATGGCTCATTGCCATGTGCACTTATATACTTTTTTACCATTTTCACCCACTTTTGGCAATTTTTCACCCACTTTTAGCAATTTTTCTCCATTTCTTTCTTCTAAACCTTGAAAAAGCCTATATATTGAACCACTGCATTGTGGTTAATGTAATTCTATGTTATCACACTGTTATTGTGTTCTAAAGTCCATTAACACTTTGCATAATTCAATTTAGTGTCAATTCATGAAGTAAAAGTTGTCTGTAGTCCGGCATTGGTACATTTCTGGCGAGCGAAAAGTTACCATACCGTACCGTACCGTGAACCGCACTTTTCAGATTTACCGTACCGTACCGTTTACCGCAAAATTGAAGATTTACCGTACCGTACCGTTTACCGCAAAAGAGAAAATTTACCGTACCGTACGGTTTACCGCAAGCCCGTACCGTCTGCCACCCTACTGCCAACCCCAGTAAAATAAGCATAAAATATTTAGACACCATTGAAAACTTTGAAGTGACATAACTTTTGATTGGAAAGAGATATTGAACTCACTTTTGTTTCAAATGAATCCTCGTTGTCTAAAGGATATGATAGCATGTTCAAAAACATTTTTCAAGTTCAAAAACTGGGTCAAATCGACATACAGAATTTAGATATCAGTAAACTGACCACAAAAATAGAATCTGCAGGTTCTCCCGCTCATTTTAAGTGTTGAGTGATTCAAATCAGCCAAGAAATGGCTGAGTTATTAAGCTTCAAAGACACTCATCCACATTGCCCATTTTTTGTATACTTATTGACTATATTTTTATAGACCCCCCTTATCTCAGGCCTGGGGGATTATTTGAGCAAACAAAAATTGTTAGTAGTAGCCCCAGCATCAAACCCCAACATACTCAAACGACATCAAAATTGGACAAGGGACATGAAATTGGGAAGCAAAAAAAGTGCGGTGGACCCCCAGCCTACTGTTTCTCTATGTGTGAAAAGTCTCAACTATTCTGCACGGTAGTGTATTTCCCCAGGTCCCTCAAACCTAGGGTTCAAACGGGATCCCGATCCCGAATCCCGAGAAATTTCGGGATTTTGTGGTCTCGATCCCGATCCCCGAGAAATTTCGGGATTTTGTGGTCTCGATCCCGATCCCGTAAACTCAATCCCGATCTCATCCCGAAATTTGAAAAAGCCAATCCCGATCCCGAGATTTTGAAAATCCCAATCCCGATCCCGAAAAAAATGCCCCAATCGCGATCCCGGAAAAATTCACAGACACAAAAGGTGCCAGAAATGGTGCCAGAAACGAAATCTCAAAAATTCAAGCCCGATCCCGAAAAGTCAATCCCGTTTGAACCCTACTCAAACCTGGGGATATTTCGTGAGGTGGGTCAATTTGAGGGGGTCTAATACGCGGAAATACGGTATCTGTATATTGAAGTCCAAAAAAGCCCTCTTCCACCGTAAAACAAAACAAAAATCTGTCTATCTATCGGTGGGGAAGGGCGATTTGCTATCTATCCAACCCTCAAAAGGTTCAAACGGGGCAGGCCTGATACGCACATCTGCCCAATACGCACATTTGCCCGTTTTTTTCACTTGACACTTTTTAAGTGATTTTCAGATATGAGTGAAGTGAAAAACGCTGCGCAATGACATCAGTGAACTTTTTTCACTTCACTCATATCTGAAAATCACTTGAAAATGTGTCAAGTGAAAAACAGTGAAAAATGGCTATTTTTCACTGTTTTTTTCACTTGACACTTTTTCAAGTGATTTTCAGATACGAGTGAAGTGAAAAAAGTCCACTAATGTCATTGCACAACTTTTTTTCACTTTACTCATATCTGAAAATCACTTGAAAATGTGTCAAGTGAAAAAAGGGCAAATGTGCGTATCGGGCAGATGTGCGTATCAGTGTACCCCCGTTCAAACCCACGGATCCCTGAGTATTCTCCGTATGAATGATTTGGTTTTGTCAACTGGAAAACATCTGTGCAAATATTTGCAGAAATTTTTAAGTAGTGACAAAAACTTTACTCTCCACTTCCCCGTCTGGATTCAATATAATGGCTTCACATTGATCAAACTGAAAAAAATAATTCGACAAAGAAATGGCTGATAAAAGTTATCGGCTTGAGATTATATTGCAACTAAAGGTTTAGTTTTCAGACAAATTTTCTAGCAATTTCTATTTTTATAGTGGTTATACTCGGCGGACATCACACTCAGTATGGAAGGCTACCATAACCCATCTGAATAATGAACAAAAATTATACAGTTTTTCATCATAATATTTAGAGGGTTTTTTACAATCGAATCAGTAATTACGAAATTTATCACACGATATTATTCATTAAATTATGGTAGGATTCTGCACATACTTTGCGGTCGGCCGAGTATACCCAAATGCGATTTTTTGGGCATGCCTCTGCGCTGTGTTGAGAGCAGAGGCGGCTAATTTTACACACTTATATTTAATATTTATGAGGTTTGTCGCTGGCAAGAAGTAAAAACGTTCACTTCCCTTACTGGATATTTTCCTAATGCTTTTTTGTTCCAGTGCAAATGTATTTATTTTGTGTAAAGGCCACTGATCTCATATTTATGTTAAGAGCGGGGGCGGAATTTTGAAGCTTCGTTGTCAACATTTTGAACTATACTATACAGCGAGTAAGTCCATTCGGGTCAATCCACTTTGACATGTTGTGTACTTTAACATGTTGTGGAATATAACATTAAAGTACACAACATGTCATAATGACCACACTCAGTCCATTATACCGCATTGCTGAACGATAATTAGAAATGAAACTATACAATTCTCTCGAAATCGACTTGGACTTATCGACTTTCAGAAGTAAATACATCCCATAATCAACATGTTGCTGAAGTGAAAAAAAAGAACACTCGCAGATGTTTTCATACATGTGTTCTTTTCTATTTCTGCTGGTGGTGGTAACCAACACAATACAGTACTGGATGTATGTGCCTGGATACAACACAGCCGGTTCGGTAAGTTTTTCGGTATTTTCAGTTTTTCGGTAACAAAAGACAACAGCACTTACCTAACTACTTTTTATCCTTGTTGGTGGATAATTTGGCTAATTTAATAATGTTGGTTAATTTAAATCGCTAAAAGTAGGTGAAAAATAGCTTAAACCACCGCAAATATTTATGCTCCTTCAATACCAAAACCAAATATCTATGCAAAGCTGAAAACTTTAAGGACCGACCTTGCATAAAAAAGAGAGAAGAATTGCCTGTATGCCAGCCGACCTACTATTTTCAAGTATACTCGGCGAACATGATACTCTGCCCCCGCACTGATTTATGTCTCACGCTGGAAGCGTGCCAATGATGATGAAGCATGCGATTTGTGTATAAAAGATTTTAAAAAATCATTGTTGTGGATAGGGATGGAAAAAAGCGCTTTTTTCAACGGCCCCGCTTTTTTTTTAAAAAAGCGCTCATGTGGTATAGTATCATGTCCGCCGAGTATATCAACATTTCTCAGGTAAAATGTATGGTTATAGTTGCTTTGCATTCTACAGAGCATTTGAAATGGAGCTGTATAGATTGTAAGCGACATTTTACACTTCACATGACCTTTTACTGGGTGCGGGCTGAAAACTACATTTTAAATATAAATGAATATAAATATACAGAACGAGCTGGCTGTGCACTGGCTGGAACTTAACCAAAAGTGATCAAATTGTGATGTCATCCAGCGAATTGAGAACGATCTGAATGAAATTGTGATAAAAATGAATTTATATACGTATATCCTCGAAATACGCCCTCCCCTTGAATTAACCCCCCCTCGAAATACCCCAGGCCCCAGATTTAATTGGGCAGACACGCCCGAAAAGGGGGACATGACGGGTGTGTCTGGCAAATCGAGATTTGATTGGGCAGGCACGCCCGCTCCCGCCCGCCCGCCACTTTTTTGCCCAAAATAGCTCAAATTTGCTCCATTTTGAAAACTGTGACCTTCATAATCACTATTCTCATCTTTATACATGGTTATATACCTATATTTGACCTATCGTTATAATTTATGGTGATTTCGAAATTTTTGGCCGGCTGCCAAGTTTTCATAAGGAGTATCACCGATTTCTATTTTTATTTTCGGGAGTAAAATCCCTCCCAACCCGCCCGTCGCGCCAGGCACCTGACAGCTGCCGCCCGGCAAGCATATGAATCTCGATCTGCATCGATATGAAGGTCACAGTTTTCACAATGGAGCAAAGTTGAGCATAAAATGGGGAAAAATCGCTCATAATTTGCTACATGTAAATAAATAGATTGTTGCAGAGCGACTTGGGGGGGGGGGGGTCAGGAGATAGTAGGGTTGACTTTCGGGATTGACTTCTCGGGATCGGGATCGGGATTGAGTTTGTTGAGATTTCGTGATCGGGATTGGCTTTTCGCGATCGGGATTGGCCTTTCGCGATCGGGATTGGCTTTTTGAGATTTCGGGATCGGGGTTGGCTTTTTGAGATTTCAGGATCGGGATTGACCTTTCGGGATCGGTATCGGGATATGCGTTTTTTCGGGATCGGGATTTAGGCCTAAACAATTTGTTTTCAGATTTTTTTCCCTGATATTTCACAAAATGACCCAAAACACCAAAAACAATGGATGCCAGAAACATTGGATTAAATTGGCATACAAAACAATCTATAGATTCATTTAGGCACTGCGCAATGGGCTGCCTGGCATTGTC
>OZ038458.1:22124161-22183048 GCA_964036195.1 Sphaerolaimus hirsutus
GTAAGTAAAGTTGGTGGTAAGCAAATGGTACTTCAGTGGAGCCAGACTCGCTGTGCATTTTTACCCGCTGTGCATTTTTACCCGCTGTGCATTTTTCGCTGCCCGGTGTGCATTGTTGCCCGGTGTGCATGGCGGCCGCCCCTCCATGCACACCGGGCCGCCATGCACACCGGGCAGCACCATGCGCGCCGGGTAACCATGCACAGCGGGTAAAAATGCACATAGGGTAACGTAAGTGGAGCAAATACATCATGTGACCAGGGCGGCAAACACAAAAGACATCGTAAACAATCCTATTGTTTGCCTTTGTGTTCGCCGCCGGCCCGCGTTCGAGTTCATGGGCGCGAAGTTCAATTAATGCCAGCGCG
The DNA here is from genome assembly GCA_964036195.1 of Sphaerolaimus hirsutus. NCBI lineage: Eukaryota > Metazoa > Nematoda > Chromadorea > Monhysterida > Sphaerolaimidae > Sphaerolaimus > Sphaerolaimus hirsutus. The sequence continues at coordinate 22,124,530 of OZ038458.1, forward strand.
GTGTAATTATAATATAAGTGTGCCGCAGTTTGCGGCACACGTAATTGTAGGCTAATTGTAGGCACTGATATTTTGGGGTGGATATTTTTAATTATCCAATTACATGACCAGCAAACAAAGTGGTCAAATGAACAAAACTGTAATGTACAAATTAATCAATATTAATTGTCATTTCTTCTAATAGAACGGCACCTCCAATAGAAAGGCAGGTAAAAAGTTTATTGAAAAATAGAACAGCGATCTTCTATTAGAAGAAATGCAGTACATCTGATTAGAACAATACTTTAACAACAATAACAAGAAAACAATAGATACTATAATAAATGACTATTGGCTGCGGTGGGTAACAATAAGCCATGTGGCAGCGCGGGGGTGGGCGCACGCCCGGCGTGCATTTTTACCCGCTGTGCATGGTTACCCGGCGCGCATGGTGCTGCCCGGTGTGCATGGCGGCCCGGTGTGCATGGAGGGGCGGCCGCCATGCACACCGGGCAACAATGCACACCGGGCAGCTAAAAATGCACAGCGGGTAAAAATGCACAGCGGCACAGGCTCAGGCAGCCCCCCCCCCTAGGAGACCCCTGAGACATGTAGACCCGGTGCTCGGGGGCAAGGGACATATCCAGGATTTTTTAGGGGGGGGAGGCTGTTTTTTTACTGAGCCCAGTTAATGGGGTGACCCCTCTAATGCAATAAAGATGCAAAATATAAATAACAAATAAAAATGTATTTCACATGAAATAATGTTTAAAATAAGATTTACTGAACATTTAGCTAAAAATTTTGCACACATTACAGCATATATTTTTTAGAATGCAATGGTAAACAATTGGGAATAATTAACATAAGCAGGAATGAGTAAATAATTTGTTTGATAATGAAAAATGAATAAAAAATCAGCCTCTGCATGCCACATCTGAGTTCAATTGAAAGACAAAAATTTGTAGAATCACATGAAATTGACTGTATTGAGGTCACAGTCTCAATTGTTTTTAAAAAGAAGGTGGCATTGTTTTCACTTCATGCAAGCAAAATATGAAAACAGCATTCAATTTTCATATTTAAGCTGACACAGGTGAAAACTCAACAAAAAGCAAAGCTAAAAACAGGCAAACAGCTCTTAGGAGACTTCATCCACTCCAGGATTTGTTCTCTCTTTGTAATGCATCAAGTAAATCTTGTGTAAGCCATGCTGATTTCAAGTTTTCAAAAATATTACAAAAAAAATTACTGTGGGTCATATTTATTGCAAAAAAAGTTTACTATGCAGTCACCCAGATTTTATGCATCAGGCGCAACAGTTTCATAGAAAAAATGGTACATGAAAACTAAAAATTTTCTCTTAATTTGAGTAATTTTTTTTGCCGATTTCACATGTCATGTGACCCACCATTAAGTAGAGCATAAAATTCTGTATAAAACCTGCAAATATGAACTTTCTCTGACCATCCAGTGTACTTTAAAGCTACTTTTTCAAAGTTGGCAAAGCTGTGAAAACTCGGGGCACATGGCTACATTTTTGGCAACATTTGGCGACATTGGCCCTACACACACTAGTTTTCACTGTGACTGATGTGAAAACTGAAATGGCGACATGGCAACATCCAGCCTACTCATTTTGTATGCTTTGTGTTTTAGTTTTCAAATTTTCAAAGTTTAACTATCATTTATTTAAACTCAAATTTAAATCAAATCAAATCATTCAACTGTGATTTTTAATTTGCATTTGAAAAAATTTCAGTTTTCACAAAGTCACGGTGAAAACTAGTGTGTGTAGGCACATTGTGGCAACACTACTGGCACTGGTGTCACCATGGTGACAGTTTTCCACAGTTGATGCCCGAATGTGAAAACTGTCACCATGTTGCCATGGGTATTGTGTCAAATTTGCGTTTTTTGTTTCCGCTTTCCGCAGGCAATTTTTTTCCATTTTCCGTTCTGTTTTCAGGCAAGTGCAAAAATTTTTCTGTTTCCATTTCCGTTTTCCGGCAAGTGCAAAAAATTTTCCGTTTCCGCTTTTCAGTAGGCAAAATTCTTTCCGTTTTCCACATTCCGCAGGCAAATTTTCTTCCGTTCCATTTTCTGGCGAGTGCAAATATTTTTCCATTTCCGTTTTCCGGCAAGTGCAAAAAATTTCCGTTTCCATTTTCTGTAAAAAAAATTTGTTGAGACCCTAGCCATGGGGTATGGAGACATGTCGCCATTCAGTTTTAACATTATGAATAAATGTTGCAATTCAGTTAGCACATTATGAATGCATGACAAGAAACTTGCCAAACGCATGTCATTTGTGAAAAGTACAAAACACATTGCATAGCATATGTGTAAACTGTATGGCGACATGTGGCCATTTCTTGCCATTTCAGTTTTCACACGAGTCACGGTGAAAACTAGTGTGTGTAGGCACATTGGCACTGCGGAAAAGTGAATCCCGTTGGAAGCCTCGGTGGCATAGACGTGTACGGTGCAGGCACGCTGCTGGAGCGGCTGTGCGGCGAGGAGAGCGGCGAGGGGCGGCCGGGCGCGTCGGCCAGCATCGAGTCGCTCATCCACGCCATGTGCATCTGCCACGCGGCCAGGCAGTCCGCCCTCGTGCACAGGGGCGCCTTCGTGCCCGTGCACAGCGTCCGGTGCAACCAGGACGTGCTCGGCAGCGACGTGTGAAGCCGCTGCACCAGTGGCGTGCCCGTCACTCCCTGCAGAATGGCGCGTGTCTTGTAAAAGACCCTGTAAGATGCCGTGTAAGACAGCGTCATTTTACGGGCTCTTTTACATGACACGGCATTTTACAGGGTCTGTGACTGCCCCTGGGTACGCCTGCGTTGTACCTAGTGCAGCCGTAGGATAGTTTTCGCCGGCGATTTTATCGATGATGCCATTTTGAAGCACGAAATTGTAGAAAATCGCTCGTGAACAACAGAATGTTCTACACAATGTTTCGCCCAAAATCTATGTGGCTATATTATTATACTTTACAGTGCTTTATTTTTGCGGGTGTGCAGCGCCCTCTACTTTCCATTTCTTCTACTGATCTATTTCTGCTTATCAGATCATTGCACTCGTTTTCTGTGATTCCTTCACTCCCACAATTTGGCTTTACCTTGTAAGAAGCTTTCATTTTATGTCACTTAATCGAGTTTGTGCGTAATAAATATCATAATTCAATATCGACTCGAAATTTGCAACGAAACAATTGGTGTAAAATTGCAGAAGCGACGCAAAAATGTTCGAATAATATTTCTGTGATACTCTGATACCCTTGTTAATCTTGTGCTTATGCCTCGCATCGAAAGCGATTGCATTCACAACAACTTCTTTCATTCCCTCGATTCTAGGGTTCGAATCTTGTAATTGGAATTTCTTTAAATGCCTTTATTTAAAAAAATTAAAATCAGATTGTTTTTTTTTAAATAGAGCAAAAATATGCGTATGTTAGTGTCACAATGTATTTTTGTCTAAACCCTGCTTCGAAAGTTTTACCCTGTTTTACCCGATTTTACTGCAACGTTTTTTTGTCGTATCTTTACTGCCATTATACCATAGTTTTTTATACTTGTCGATTAGCTTTTTACTCACAAAGCTTTTACTCTAGCGTTCCAAAAACTTTTTTTGTTTACGATTGTTTTTCACACAATATTTTCAAATACAATGCCGGAAGATTTATCAAAAATATGATATACCTAGTAAATAAATTGAATAAAATCTCTCTCAAGAAGGCAGGGAAGATGCATAAAAATACCTTATTATTACCAGGGGGTTTATTATTTCAGAGTGGAAACTTTGACGCTGTATTTCGAGGGGGGGCTTATTCAAGGGTAGTAGTAGTAAGTTTATTGCACGGGATTCGCTGTACCACATGAAGTATAACAAACTATCACATAACCACGCAGATGCACGGACACGCGACACGTCTGTATACCCCAATGTTGCGGGCACATCCAAATATCAGGAGGGTTCAAATAACATCAGAAAATCATGATAAATATCAATATGTGATTGTGATTATTCGTATCACTGGGTAGAGCATTTCTGCGTATAGCCAGCGGACTGTCGTGTCTGAGTGAAAGTTTCAATTTTACGATTTGTAAACATTTTCGATATTTATGTCTCTGTCATTTAACCAACTCCAATTTTGTGTAAACGACGCACAGTAAATAAAGAAACCATCCAATTAAACCAAATTATCTATGCCAATTCCGTACTAGAGAGATTTCCAAAAACAGCAAAAAAATTTCCAACAAATGGACTTTTCACAACTTCAAAAACGCCCCAATTGCACTGTGAAACACTTTTAAGCAGAGATAAGCAACCGTGAAAATTATTTATCAACCAATTTTCAAATATAAATTTCCCTCTTTCCACCCAAATTTCCTGGCAAATAGATGAAATTCGACAGAGGGCCATCAAGAATGTTAAACGCCCCAAACTATCCTGTAATAAATCGCCATTTCCACTCATTTCAATTTTGACGTCTCTCGATGTCCGTCAGGATGACGATTCTCGACGTCCGCACTAATCGTCCGCAGTATGCAGAGGGGGGGGGACGTATAGGTATGCGTTATGCCGGTGAAAAACAGCGAAATCTATCAAAATTTGACTTTCTAAGTACATAAAACAAACGGCGAAAACTTTCAAATTTCCATTTTCTAAATTCTTCAATCCACCTCGGAAATGAGGAAAATCGCAATAATCGACCTCAGTATGCAGAGGGGGGGGGGGCGTGTAAATATGCGATTTTTTGGTACAAAAAAAAACGGCGTAATCTATCAAATTTCGATTTTCTAACTACTTCAATACACTTCAAAAATAAGGAAAATCGAAAACGTCTGTCTAAATCTATCCAATCTCAACTTTCGCCATTCATCTAATATCTATCATCCAAAGAGAAGAATCAAGCAATAAAAACTTTAATAACTATCCTGAGACTGGTGATCATTCATAACATATTACCATTTTTTGAACCAGTCCACGTTTCCTTGTAATTGCTTTTCCAGAAATTTGCCAATTTTCACCCTGTGCGGACCGCAGCGTTCATTCGATAAGAACCATGACAATGGTGGTCCGGCGTCGATGAGGGGTGGGGCTGGGGCTGCGGGGGGTTCACAAAGGCAATTTTTGCAATTTGTTAGTTTTTCGCGCGCAATTTTCAACGCCGATTTCTGACAAGACACCAAAATGTGTCGCACCGTGATCGTTGACGTCTTACCGAGACACATGCAAATTGGCAGTTTGCCACTATTTACGTTAAAATGTAGCGCCCGCCAGCGCGCCTGTACCCACAATTTGTGGCCTCTCAGTACTGACCCAGCGTTCAAAGTATCCGAAACCAGCGATTTTGAATTTTCCAGTTCACATTTTCGGTGATTTCTTATGAAAAAGAGTTTTCGGATGTTTATTTTTGTCATCCCCAGCAAATGTGCGGTACTCAATCCCATTTTCGAGGAAATGTCAGAAACGATACTATGTAACGCAAATTTCATTTGGGGTTTATTTGCGCTACTTTCCGATTGCAGAATTTCCGCCCGGTAAATCAATCTATCCTTATTTACACTATTCACATATTTCAGAAATTTTACCCTTAAACAATCCAACCGCTCTTCCATTTTGACCAATGAGTAACAATCTGCCCTTAAAGCTGCCTCACTCGTGGAGCGAGGCATTCCAAGTGCATCCCTAATTGATCTATACTGAATTTTTGCCAACTTTTTCACGCAACTCTCAATGTTTCCCGATACATCTAAGCCAAATATTACCACCGGTTCCACATAAATATTCCAAATTTTGATCGCAAAGTCAACCGGTTTACTAGTTTTTCGAGCACCTAATTTAACAAGTGAGGATAACCTGGACGCTTTTTCAATTGCATTCATTTTGTGCATTTGATACGCGTCCGGTTTACTACACAATGTAACACCTAAGTATCGCACGTGATCAACTTCCCTGATTGTCAGGTTTTTCCTGTTCTCATCATAGCCAAGTCGCCAAAATCTGGGCGTCGATTTCGCGCCAAATCGCAGTATTGCACTTTTATTTTCGTTCACGCCAATGTTCCAATTCCAACTCCATTGACTGAAAATGTCCATCTGGTCCTGCAAATTTGACTCGTTATTGGACAAAATACAAATATCATCAGCAAAAAGGAGGCAGGGAACTCTAAAATTTTCCGAAAGTCGCGCACCACAATTTAACGAGTTTAGAAGGAGCGGTAAATCTAGGATGTAAATTAAAAAGAGGGTTGGACTGAGAGTGTCACCCTGTTTTACACCCATTGGGTAGTTCATCAATTTTGATTTTGATTCGTTGAAGTGCATTTCACATTTCATTCCATTATAAGCATTTTCCAAAATTCTAATGAATTTGGTTGGGAAGCCAAAATGAGACATTTTCCACCATAATTTTTCTCGAATTACTCGGTCAAAAGCTTTCGTAGCATCAACAAAACATCCAATTAACCGACCTTTATTCATCTTGGCAAATCTTAAACACCCGTTTATTACCAACAAATTGTCCAATGTCCGCCGATTTTTACGAAAGCCCCCTTGAAACTCACCAAGGGCCCCCGATAATTCCAAAACTGCTAAAATGCGAGTGTTCAAAATCGTGTGAAATAGTTTGATTATGTTGCAGCCCAACCCAAGTGTCCTATAGTTTAAAATGTCAGAAGTATCCCCCTTTTTGTGGAGAAAAATCATTTTCGCAATTTTTGAGGATTCTGGGTAGCTACCACCTTCTAGTAGACTGTTGAAAAACTTCATCAACTTAGTCAAGTACACATCCGGAGCCAATTTTAGATATTCGTGCAGAATGTCTGTAGTTCCGGCCGATTTTCCCGATTTCAACTTTTTTAAAGCCCTTTTTATTTCCCCAGTATCAATTTTTCTCAAAAGCGACGTAATATCGGTCCCATTTTCATGCAAAATGTCCTTACCGACCGCATAATTTTCCGGAACCGACGTGGCGCCGGGATTTGGGGTCATAATTGTCTCCCATGCGCGGGAAAATTCAGTATCATAATCTCTATCAGATGAAACAATTTCACCCACAACATTTTTCAGCAAAAAAGTCTTTATCGGTGCACTTTTAATTGTTGACATCCGTTTATACAGCCTGTTGATAGCATATTGCGGATCGGCTGTTGACTTTGAAATGAAATTTTCGTCATTTTTAATACACAATTTTACGCGATGACTTTTCAGAAGCGCCCTCTGAAGGCGCAGTTCTCCCAGTAAATTTTTCTCGAGTCGTTCAGAGTTACACCGTCTCAATTTTCGGCGCAATTTTCCTATTTTTCTACATAATTTCCGAGTTTTCAAATCGCCATGAATTTTCCCGTCGCATCGGTCACCATTCAAATTTACCGAAGCACTTTCGACCAAAATTTCCACCAAGTCAGAATGACTTTTGCCCTTAGATTCACATAGTTCAACCACTTTATCTTCAAATTTTTCATTTTTTTCTGTGTCAGAAAAATTCCATTTTGGGATTATTTTTCCCGATTTTTTTGGCTGAAAAACACTTTCTGACATCTCAAAATCAATTACCAGTGCCATGTGGTCACTATTGAAATAGCTTTTTTCAGCGTTAATGTCAATGGCACCGCTTGCATTTTTAGAAATCAAATCCGTGCACAGGCAAAAGTCGATTGCTGAGCGACAAATGCCACGTGTATAAGTCCAGGGACCGTTTTTCAATGCTTTATTTACCAAAACCAACCCTGTTTCTTCAATCCAATTTCTAATCAATCGACCATTGTCGTTGATATCGGCATTGTTGTTTGGTATCCCCAAATCATCACAGCCAATGTGTCCATTCAAATCGCCAACCACAATAACCTCTTCACATCTATGCGTGTGGAAATTTATTAACGAAGTCATACAATTTAAAATGTGCGCATTCAAATCTTTTATTTGACTACTTTTCCTCACTTTGCTATTATTTTCCAAATAGACCACTAAAACGAAAATGTTTTTTTTTTCTGAAATCTTTACACAAATTCTCATTAAATGGGATTTAATCGATGCACTCACATTTCCAAAATCCGCATAAGCACAATTCAATCTATTCTTACAAAAAATCGAAATCCCACCTGCATTGTTACCCGTTTTAAATCGACTGAAGACATTATACCCCTTAGTGGGGGGTATGTCAGCGTTGGATTTGCATTGGGTCTCAACTAGCGCCAAAATATCCGGCGAATTATCAATCAGTGTATCCAAAAGTTTTTCCGTGTTTGTATACATCGAATGAATGTTTTGATAAATGATTGATAAGCATATTGATGCAGTAATTGAGGGGGGCACGGTTTTTCCAATGTCAATAACATCCGAAGCTGATGCGGAATGCAAAAATGCCATGAAAGTTATGCCAAATAGCCAGCATCGAACCATTTTCGATGATTTATTCAGACAACAAATCAATCTCAAAACTGATTTTTTTGCACCAAATAGTTGCAATAAAAATGATAATGATAAATGCAGCGCCGATTGCTGCGTAAAACTGCAAAATGGAAAAGACGTTATTATCAAAATTTCCATCAGTGTACTTGCTCCAAACGCGTTTAAACATTTAAAACCCGCCACCAACATTTTGATTCCCAAATCACAAATCAAATTTCGCGATTTCAAACCACATAAATGTGCCAAATTTCTCTCAATCGCTATCAACGCTTGGATCCACTTTGAGTTTGCGCTTGATTGAGGAACGCGCCTAGTGAAGTGGGTATTCAATTTCGCCAACAAATTTTTAATTGGAAAATTTTGTTTTTCGATACATCTCATTACATCAAAAATGTAGTTCAAATCATTTCTCCAAATCGTAAAGTGTCCCATCTCATAAAAAATCAACATACCGAGCGCTCCGGCCATAATATTCTGCCAGACGGATGGGTCAATCTGCGGCATATTGGCCGCAGGCGGGACGGAGTTGGTGGCAGTGCGCATAGCATGCCCAGATGACTCCGCCCCTTGCGAAGCTGAGAAATGCACAGTTTCGGCCACATTTCCAGTGCGTTTTTTCGATTTCGCCCGTTTTTCAGCGCCATTTCGATTGAATAATGTCTGTAAATTATGCATTTTCACCATAAATTCACAAGTTAAATTTTCCAAGAATGAGATAAAATCATATGCAAACCTATCAATGACTAAATCGCACATCATTCTCGATATAATTTTATCAAAATTTTGAGAATTATGCAGGCCATCAGGCTTGCAACAGTGAAGGTATAAATTCGCCGAATTTTTCATTGCGGAGCCATCATGTGAAAAATATTCGAAATAGCTATTCACAAAAGTTATGGCCGGTAAAATTTTGACGTTAGAAAGATCGGCCAAGTAGTCTGTTAGAAAAGTTTCAACTGTCTGCCCAAATTCGATCAGTTCAATTAGTAAACCAGTGCTAGTAATGTTTTTCATATGGGCCGGTAAATACGGCCCCACAACACTCAAAATAATCTCGCTTTTCATATTTCCATTTCCGGCTAGCCAATTTTGAACTCTGGCCATGCCCCTTCTCAATGGGTCGCCAAAACGTGACTTCAAATAGGCGTTTAAATCGAGTGGCTTAATGTGCGATTCGTCGAGCTCTAAAGCCGCATAGTCCAAAATCCCTCTGATTATGACAAAGTCAAAGCCACCATGCGACTGAATCATGTCAAAAACAGCCAGCATTATGTCCAGACGTTTTCCATAGTAGAGTTTGCCAGTGTGATGGATAGTAACAGAAATACCGCATTTGTCAAACCAGCTGAAAGAATTTTTGGTAATTTTTGAGGTTTTTTTCGAGTCAGTAAAAAGACTAAAAAGTTTTGTATGAATATCGAACCATTTCAATTCAAACGGCAGTCGAAAAATTGTGCTGTCACCAACAATTAGTATTTTCACATAAATACCATTGCCTTTTTGCTGTGATAAATTATCCATCAGAGCTGGCTCATTGCCAAAAATTTGAGAACGTCTGGGCAGGCTGGGACACCAATTATCTCCCAGCCCCATTTGCCGCAATAAATCATAGCATGTTTGATCGCGACCATGTATTTTAGCAACTGTGCGCCCCTCCAAGCAGTGCCAGGAGCCGCACACAAAACCAGAGAGTATCGAGCTGCATAAGCTTCTCACACTAGCCGGCAGGTCATTTACAGTCAACAAAGTCTGGTCAGCCCCCCAAACCGGCTGCTGCCTGTCCTGGTGCCGCGCAACATGCTCAGTGTGGGCCATACGGGAACCATCTTTCTCGCCCACCACTAAAATAGAAGTGTCTAGCGCTTTGGGCGTGGACTGCATGGGCGCCGGGGGTGTTGTGACAGTGGAAACAGTTGAATTGTGTGTCAACGGCAAGTGTGTGACACCCTCGGACTCCAAACTCTGCGCGAATTTCGTCTGAGTGGAGCATAACATTTTTATTGTGGAAAAATGGCAAAAAAGTTCAAATTCAATTTTATTTTATGCAAAATCTACCTTTCCCCCATACTGCCTAGGGCGAAGCCACCGTAAATGCAAAATGTGGATAGGAAGTTTCGGATCGGATGTCCAAATACCGGATTTTCTGTGGGCCGAGTAGTTCAAATCAAAGGCTTTTTTCATGGCGTCTGATTCCGAACTGATCCCGCCTTCAGAAATCAATTTGTCGCGCAACATTGTCAAGCAAATCCCATACAAATTTAGGAATGGGCGGCCATACTGGTTCAAGCCCCTATCCGGCATTGACACCTGAATCGATACACAGCAGTATGCATCAAGTAGGTTAAATGTAAAACAGAATTTTTGTGAAAAAGTCATGAAATCGCCATCAAAATCCGTATTTTTCAGTAAAATGTCCAGAAAACATGAACTTTTCACATAGCTCAAACCAATTTTTCGTGAAAAAATCATGAAATCACCATCAAAATGCATATTTTTCAGTAAAATGTCCAGAAAACATGAATTTTTCATATATCTCACCGAAGCGTCGATTTTTTCCAGCCCAATTGACAAGGCGCCCCGGAAACCGTTCCGGGGCAAGTTCGACATGCCACGAATGTTGTAGCTGAAAATCTCTCCGTCATCAGTGGTTTCCGAACCAGAGCGAACCAAAAAAGCTTTGAAGCTCGGGTTGTACATCGAACAATTCTCCATGCAGTCACAAAGCGATTTGAAAGCCACAGATTTTTTTGCGATCTGCGTGAAAAACGGTAAAGACTGCAGAGTTGTTTTCGATGTACTCAGATAATTTTCTAACACAAATTTAGTAGCGAGAATAGGTGTAGATGTATTTACCCCGATTTCATGATATCTAAAGTCATCGGTACATCTTTCTGAATTGGGAGATTTTGATTTTAAAGTGTTGAAAAAATCGTTCAAAGTTTGAAAAGAAATTTGAAATGAGTCAACCTCCAAGGGAATGGGATTAATCGGCCCTGCACTGGCAGGGTACCAAAAATCGGTTTCCGATGCACTTTTCCAGAGGTTCAACAGTCCGCCAAACCAAAACCGGTAACGCCCATCAGGGCCATTTGGCGAATGCGATGAGTAGGTTTGATTTAAGCGCGACAATTCCGCCTTCTCCTTTTCACTTGCGCCACAAGTTGCGAATTGTGCCTTCGAGAAAATACAGAACATTAAGGGGTCAACTTTTCCGATTAAAATATCAGATATTGCGATTTTAACTACCAATTTTTGATTTTGAATGTAATTTTGGCTCGTTTCCAACATCAAAACATCATGCGTTTTACTTGAAAATCGTCTGGATAACATCATTAAGTAATAGTCATCAAAAAACAGATTGCAAGCACAAACATCTAAAAGTGCCAGCGCGGGACAATTCCATGTAATGCCGCCCAGCATTATTCTGTTCCCATGAACCAACGACAGGGGATCAAGTGGGTTCCAAATTTGAACTAGCATGTCCCTCGCCGGGTCACGGGTCGCACTTTCCGAGTCAAAATTGTCATTACGCTGAACATTATCCATTTTACCAAACAAGTGCAAAATCGCAGTGGTAATGACATAGGCCTCAGAATTTGTAATCGCAGTGTTACCGAGGCCCTCTTCGATGTTTGCACATAACTTTTCATCGAGTGCTTTCACGGCAGGCAAATTTCCAGTGTCATCATCACTCGAATCCTGCATGCCGCGAAGTAATGAATTTTCATTCGACCAAATCAAAAAGCAAATTTTGTTGAAATTCAATGTACCAGAACCAGTATCGAAAGCTTGTCTAATTGGGGGAACCCCAACCTTTCGAAGAAACAAGCAGCGAGGCATATGGATGGCCATTGCGTTAACTTGGTTGTCAGGTAGTTCCCAACTAGACCAGCTAACGATACACCAGTAATAGCCTTTTGCTTGATAAATTTTCACACGCGACTGGGCAGAAAGATCCATATTCATATTTTCAACTTCATTTTCAGATTCACTAACATCAGTGCGAGCGCGTTTTGCGTTGTGTTGATCATCCAAAATTTGTTCAGCATCTCCAGTGTCCATGTTCAGGGCGCCGGGGTGAATATTAGATGGTTCTTCGTATAAATCGTCACTGTTGATAGATAAATCGTTCTGATTGTTAGTCAAATCGATTCCGCGAAGTGCCGAAAGTCGTTTTTCACGTTTTGACGATTGTTGGCTCAGTGCCAAATCCGACATACCACCACCAAAAAACTCTGCGATGGGCAAAGGTGTGTCAATTTTGAGGACAGCTGCATTTTCGGTCGTCGGGGCATCCTTAAAGAGACAGAACGCCACCACCAGACCCAAAAAAGTGCCGTCTAATGTCCATTTACGTCCTTTGACGTTCAAGAGAATTTTGAACATTTTTTCTTTTTCTTTTTTCGCTTTTTCAAGGGGGTGGGGTCATTATTTCGCCAGAAATGTTTGTGAAGTACCGTAGTAAATAACACGCATTTACATACAAAAAACTGGTAATAAATGCAACCAAACAGGATATATTTGCAGACATGACTAGTGATGGAAAAGCGCCATGGCGCTAGCGCCAAAGCAAAAAGCGCCATGGCGCTTTTGGCGCTTGGCGCCATTTTGCTGTGGCGCTATTGGCGCTTGGCGCTGTGGTCCTGAAAAGCGCCCTGGCGCATTTGGCGCTTGGCGCTATTTATCGGTGGCGCCTGGCGCTGGCATTTAAAAAGCGCCACCAACAGAGGCAGTGAAAAAAGCACAGCGTTCACATATAAAAAAGTATATCACACAAGTGATTACATGAAGTTACTACGTTAATAGTGAAGATGAGTACTTTGTGATGTTACACAAATAGTATTTGAATGGGTGTGGACTGTGGAGCATTATAAGTGGTAATTTCAGCCAAAAATCTGTTGTAAATTGACTCGTTATGTATTATACCATCTTATTGAACCTTTGCATCTTTCTTTAAAAAAGTCATCCTTAAAAAAATGTTGAATGATGATGAAATTGAAAATTGTACTAGAGATGTTTCTAGGAAATGGATGTTTGCATTTGAATTCTGGGAGCACCCTAAACCACAGAAGTGTTGCCTAGGTTGTACAAAATTGCTCCACATTTACTCACAATTCCAGCTAGTACTGGGGGGGGGGGGGGGTTATTGCAGGTGTTCAGCATGTCTAAAGATGTATTTGGTATGAAACATAGTTGTAAAAGATTTTACGTTTATTCAAAAAATATGTATACTCAAGTATGTAAATATGTTTACATTTCCTCTAGCATCAGGAACAAAGAAAAATAACTAGTGAATTTGATGGTGAAAATGGTCAAAAAGGGATGTAAATTAGTCATTTTGGGCAAAAATGGGGTAAAATTTCTCAAAATATACCCACTTTTACATTTTAAAGAAAATAAGTACTTTTAAACACATTTACTCATGAGTAAAAGTAAAAAATTGTTTACATTTTCTGTACTTAGAGGGTGAGTACTTTTTTACCATTATTTTTACTTTGAAAAAGTCCAGTACTTTTAACAGCTCTGGTGTGAAAAGGGATTGGTTCTGTGCTGATGCATTGGAATTCTGTACAATTATCAAATACATCATCAACTATTTGTAAGATGTTTACTAGGAATGCTTTTTTGGCTATACATAATTTGCATAGTGCTAGTGTGTTTTACGAAGTGATATAGTTCACACAAAGTGATAAAAATGAATATACGGAACTGAGAACTGCGTCCGCATTATAACAAGCAAAATCATTTTGGCGCTGGCGCTATTGGCGCTTGGCGCCGTGGTCTAGAAAAGCGCCATGGCGCCGAAAGTCTGGCGCTTTTTCTATCACTAGGTACAATGACGTATCTTACATATGTACATTGCTACACAGGCTATTTTAGTTTTGATGCAAATCGGCCCCAATAAGTACATCATGTACATAGCACACATGATGTACATCATTCTAGATGGGGGTATTTCGAGGGGGGGGGGGTTATTTTTTCGCCAGCTCTAAAACCTGGGGGTATTTCGAGGAAATACGGTCAACATAAATGAGAAGTTTTATACCTATTTTCTTCTCATAAAACAAATGAATCGTGAATGAAAATAAACAAACAATTAAATCTATCCGGAAAAACCTGATAAATCATAAATAATTGATTATAATGATATAAATATGTATAAATATTTTTGACAAAATTATTTTTGGTACGCTATGTAATCACGGTCGAAAATCATGTTTCAACACATCGCGATGCCAGATCTCTCGAGACGGTGTCTCGGCTGAATGTTCTGGCACGTTTCCATGGATTTCTACGCAGCGGCACCGGTGCAGTGACATTTCGTGCCCCACGGTTGGACACCTTGGGGGGTTTCGCATGGGTGCTGCATTTGGGGGTAGTTAAAGTTTAGGGGTATACTCGGCGGACAGCACACCTAGTATGAAAACCTGCCGTAATTTCGTGAATAAAATCTTAGATAAAATCTTAAAATCTTGATAAATTTCTTGATTATTCCATGGTAAAAACGACATTATGATGAAAATTTCGTTCATTATTCAGATGGGTTATGGTATGGTTACTAGGTGTGATGTCTGTCGCGTATACTACAGTGCGCGCAGAAATTTGTTTTTTTATTATTTTTCGGCCATCTAAACAACAAGACGAAGAGACCCCGTACGAGAACTCTGCAGCCAGCGAAAAACAGCCGGCAGAAACTTGTTTCGAAATCGATTAAATAAAATAGGCTAAAAATGGGTATATAACCATCTATATAGACGAAAATAGCGAAAATACCTCTCTGCACCTCAAAATATGTGCGTTCCCTGCGAAATGTAAGATATATAGCAATTTAACTTCATTGTTGAGTCACACACAAAAGTGACACGCCTGACCGAAAATGCGTGCTTAGCGCTCGCGGGCAATCACGCCAAAGTGGGCGGAGCTTATGCGGACCGGCCCATGCAAAGCAAAATATCTGCATGCACTGTATGGGGGCGTTTTGGAGTTATTTTCTGCTGTCTTGATATTCAGAGTGGGCTTCTGTCGGAGATTCTGCATAAACATTTTTTTGGCCCATCTACATATAAAGCTTGACGGGTTTGGCGCTGCACACATTAGTTTACTAATGGTGAACTGTGAATTTGGTAAACTCATTTTTCAGCTACCGAGCACGTCTGAGTTTACCGGAATGACCTGTTCGTCAACTGCAGTTGACAGAGGTTAAAAATTATGCCGGTAAACTCAGACGCCCTCAGAAGCTAAAAAATGCAAACCAGCTTTGAATGCATTTGAGTTTACTGGAATGAGCTGACTGTCAACTAGTTGACAGAAGTGAAAAACATACCCGATTGGGTTTCCAATTTCCGTGTCAACTACTCAATTTCCCAAATTGCGGCTAAGACGTTTACATTGGGGCCCTGGACGAAATTCTCTTACCAAGGGCCTAACCGCGATATATTAAAATATTTATGCAGAATATAACTCGGTGGAATCACTATGGGTGCCAATTTTTCAATTGTGCAATTGATGGCTGTACACACTAGTTTACTACCAGAATTTTCTAATTTTTTCTTCAATAACTAAAAAAAGTGTCGGTTTTTAGAGCATTTGAGTTTACTGGAATGAGATGGTCAGTCGTTTACAGTTTATAGAAGAAAAAAATTATTCAAATGCATTCCAGCTTCTCTGAAATGCGTCCAAAGCTAAATAATGAGTTTTTGAATTGTTCGTTGTCCACTAGTGTATTTAGGCGTCATTGATATTTATTTACTTTAAACCAACCTTATAAATAAACAAAAACGATCAATTCAAGGACTCACGAGTGCAGATGGCTATCCATCGCGCTTCGATGCACACCATGCCTAACACGCACAGGGCCGCCGAGATGGACACATTTAACAATTTCACCATCTTTAG
Source organism: Sphaerolaimus hirsutus (assembly GCA_964036195.1). Lineage (NCBI taxonomy): Eukaryota > Metazoa > Nematoda > Chromadorea > Monhysterida > Sphaerolaimidae > Sphaerolaimus > Sphaerolaimus hirsutus. The sequence goes on from OZ038458.1 coordinate 22,140,822, forward strand.
GCCGCGTTTACACGGATTTTTTGTGACAACTCGACAACATTAAAAAGTTCAATAAGTTGAGTAAAAAAATTTCATTTTCATGAGAAAAAGTGGTCAACTATACATTCCCTAGGCGAAATGCATGTCAAATTGCGGAATCGTGCTTGCAGCTCAAGCGTTAAAGACGTTTGAAAACATTTTGCTGTTGTCGGAAGCTGTCGGACAGTCTCCCGACAGCTTCCGACAACAGCAATATGTTTTCATACGTCTATAACTCCTGTACTTCAAGCACAATTCTGCAATTTGAATGCATATTCGCCAGAGAGAATGTATAGTTGACCACTTTTTCTCATGATAATGGAACCTTTTTACTCAACTTATCGAACTTTTTAGCATTGTCGAGTCGTCACAAAAAATCCGTGTAAACGCGGCCTAATACTTTTTATTTTTGTACTGCTTCGTTTGGGAGATGTGTTTTGTGATTAGATTTCGTGGAAAATTCCGGCTTAAATACGCCCTATTAACGATGGAAAATCGCCATAAAAGTTGTGTTAACTGCATGACTGCACCATTTAGAAAATGTAGATTATTGGCGCAAATCATTGTTTTGTAGTAAGTTAGTGTGATAGTGATGTTAAAAAGCTATACGTCAAAGGTCAGGCGCAATTTTGACATTTTTTGCCAGTTTATCACTTGTCATCTGCTTATCTCTTTTTATCACTTGTTTTCCATATACCATGACGCCATTCCATCGCTAGGTAAATAGGAACATTGTTTTCGTATATACCGTATTTCCTCGAAATACCCCCCCCCCCTCGAAATACCCCCCCCCCAGATTGAGTGTAAAGAGAACGTACATGACAGATACTGCGTACATTTGTGTTCTGCGTAGTACAGAACACACGTTAAAACAATGTCGGAATCACGTTAGAACAGTGTTTATACCATCTACGTACTAATATTAGTCTACAGGAGTCTTTACATGTCAGTTATTGATGCATTTTTCTACCCCAGCGCACATCACAAACAACGATTTTGTACTAGGATTTCAAAAAAGTTCTTGTGAAATAATAACCCCCCCTCGAAATACCCCCCCCCCTCGTTTAACCCCCCCCCCCTCTCGGGACCACTAAGAAACAATCACCCCCCGGGGGGTATTTCGAGGAAATACGGTAGCTTACCTAATGCGTGTTTTCAAACGTAAACCTAAATATTTGTGTTCAAGTAAATACTTGGCCGATTTCGGCATAGTTGCGTTGTTTACGCGACTATATTTTCCTGAAAACTTTTCAATCTATTTTTAATGTCAGGCAGGCAGGCAGGGGGGAATTCAAATATTCATGTGTAGAGAATTTGAACTTGTTTCCTGTTAGCTAAATAGGTTTTTTTTTTGCATTTTACAAAATTGCATTTGCATAAGTCTGGATAAGTGCCGTGTTGTATCAATTTGATTTCTTGTTTTGCATAGCAAATCTGTAGTTCATTTAGCATATAAATATTTACACTGACACGCTGCCTGCCCCGCACCCTGTAAAATCATGTGTCAAATGTAAAGTTCCCAGTTAAATTTTGTTAGCTGATTACCGAAAAATAACTCATCCACTTGATTACTTGAATAATCTCCTCATATAACCCCCAGTCAAAAAATTCTGACGAAAAATAACTCCCCAGGGGCCAGATTCAATTCTCGAGTAATGTGCCCTACCCGAAAGTAATGCGCCCGAAATCGGGCAGCTGGCCTACAAATTGTCCTACCCTACACGTCAGTCTCCTGACACGACAAAACGCAATTCAATTGCGTGTCGGGAAACACGTGTCGGGTGTAGGGCATATGTCCCCGGTTTCGGACGGAATTTATTAAAAAAAGTAAAAAAAACAAAAAAGAAATATAGAGAATAAGAAATGAAACAGAAAAATCAATTAACAAGGAAAATGAATTTAAGATAGCGACGTTGACATGATTCCTATTGATTTGTTTGTGCAATCGATATCTTCAGGATAGCTTAATTTAGGGAATGTTACCTTAATTTGATGAATAATACAAAGTGATAAATATGGTCCAAATGTTGCACGGCACACTCAAATTTTCAGTTGCAGTTCGAACACGTTTTCAAGGGCGGAATTCAAAAGGGCGGAATTAAAAACGGGGGCGGAATCCAAAAACGTTCGAACTGCCCTCGATTTCAATTCCGCATATGAAACGTTCGAACACTTTGACGATGGCGGAATTGCCCCGGATTGTGCATGGGTGGAATTATTTCAGACAGGTAGGGAAGTGTAAAATGTCTGAACCGCCCTTGGAATTCCACCTTGTCGGAACGCAAAAACGTCCAAACCGCCCTTGACAATTTTGAGTGTGCAGTGCGCTATCTAGGCAAGAAAACATAGGACACTTTCTAGTGGGTGGAATTCAATTTCGGTTTACACAAATATGCCACACGGTAAACTTTAATATCTTTTAAACATATGGATATTACTAAAAAATTTCTCTATTCATTTTTGAAGACAAAGCCTGCAACTACCTATAAAATTTTTTTCACAAATATATTTGGTAAGATAAATAAGATGTGCTTCTCATAACAACCTTCTCTAAAGGGCGTATCTATTAAGTCAAGGGCGGAATTGAAAGTGTCCCAATGTTTTTGAAACATTTTGTTATGATATGCAAATGTGTGAATTCATCCGGATTCGTGTGAATTTCATCCGAATGCCCTAAAATAGACACATTTTTCCTAAATAAAAATATTTGAACCGCCCTTGGAGTTCTGCCTTGGCGGAACTCAAAAACGTTCGAACCACACTTGAAAATTTTGAGTGTGCGGTGCGCCATTAAATGACAGTGAAAACAATGTAAACTCGGGTTACTTTATGCCAGTCAATTCTGCTGACCGTAACCCATGCATGACGTCATTTTTGGAATTCGGCCAAAAATAAAAAATCGGTAAAATAAAATGCGCAATGCAAACGCGAATTCGGTTGTTATAACGTCGATCAAAGTTTCAGTATACAATTATACAATTATTTTAACGTTTGGAACGTTGGCAGAACAAAATGGAGGGTTTAATATTGTAAAAAGGTAAAACGCACAATAAAATGATGAAATCATCGCATGTCTCAAAGTCGATGAACTTTTTGCTATAAATTTTGTATACAAGTTAGGTACGATTATTTCAGGTACAGTTAGGTTAGGTTAGTTTAGGTACAGTTAGGTACGATTTTCTTTATTTCGAATTTGAATGGACTGTTTTCATTTGGTTCTTTGTTTCTTTTATTCGGTCTGACCTTTTACTGTGAGAGAAACCAATGTACTTCTTTTTGGAACAGTGCCAAAGTGATTGTGGCATATGTTTAGGAAGACTTTTGTCGCGTTTTGTGGACTGTTTCATTCCACAAAATTGTCTAGTGAAAAGTCAATCACATTTGAACCCTACCAAGGATCAAAATAGTACAGAAATGAGAACATCTGATAAAACGGTGAAAATTTTGGTTCTGAATTTAAAAAAAATTTGTTCTGGAAGTGCGGATATGGGTTTAAAAATGTCAACAAGAGCTTGGAAAGAAGGTCATGTTGGGTATATCAGAGGAAGTGGTAGTAAATACTTATAATGTAAATGCAATTTTCATCCTTCAAATGCATTGTGTTGATAAGATATTACGTACTACACACTGAAATTTTGAGTTATGCATTCACACGTTCTTTTGATGCAGAACTACAAATTATGAGATGTGAAATCTAGATAATGGAAACCAGTATAAGAAAAAAATGTTAGGCTTACATGCAAATTGATTTTAGACCCAGGAATTCTTTCCTTCAAACGTTTTTAGTGGGCTGTTTTTAATCTAAAAATGAGAGGTTCAGATAGATATGTATTGTGCTTCTGTGGTGTCCAAAAAACGTTCCAATGCACAACTCAAAACTGCTGTGTGTGGTGTGACAAACGGTGACAAAAACACACATTCAACACAGAAACTTGATGATTTTCAAAAACTTGAATGAATGGTAACAGGTGGGAGAGACGTGCCAGTCAGGGGTTTCGAATGGGGGTGGGGGGGGGGGGGGTTGGAGGGGGGATAACCCCCCCCAAACCACCCAGCTATTCATCTATCCTGGAGGCAGAATTTTTGGCTACTATGTCCTGAACACCCCTTCCCCCCAAATCGCCCAGCTATCTACCTATCCAGAGTGATTTTTGAGAAATTTTACCCAAATATTTGCTCAAATCGCTTCTTTTCATGACTTTTAATAGATTTTCACCTCAAAAATCGCTAGTACATGTTCATTATTGCCTATTTTCAGCTATTTTGGCTATATATGTGCCTATATACCTATTTTAAGCCATTTTTCACATGTTTTTTGGCGATTTTTCTCCCTTTTCTTCCTTCTACACCCTAAAAGCCTATATATTGAACCCCGCGAACCAACTCCCCTTCCCCAACCCCCCCAGACAAATTTTTAGCATCTATCCCTCCGGAGGAGCGATTTGCTATCCATCCAACCCCCCTGAGGGTCGATGCCCCTGGTGCCAGCAAATATTTATTACTTTTTTGAAAACTAATTTTCTGGTAAATACATGTTTAGAAATTCAACCTCCGCTACGTATTTAGACAATTTTGACAAGAGGAAATATTTATAATGCAATTTTAGAATTTTTTATTATTATTGAACAGCATGCAATGCAAAAACTGATCTTTTTGGGGTTTTATCATTGAATTTAAGTAGGGTTCGGAATCATTCCTCCAGACGGACAGATAACTGAAAAAATTGATGTTTTAGGCGGGTTGCAGGGGTTATATGTTAGCCTTTTTCAAGTTTAGAAGACAGAAAATGGTGAAGTATTGCTGAAAATAGTTATACAAGCAGATAAGCCAAAAATAACTGAAAATATGCAATAGGACACATGAACTAGTTAATTTCAGCAATTTTTGATACTATATGTCCTTATAAACCCATTTTTAGCCATTTTTCATCTACTTTTAGCGATTTTTTTCCCTCTTCGCCCTTACACACTTAGAAAAAGCCTATGTATTGAACCCTTGCGAACACCCTCTCCCCCCCCCGATAAATTTTCAGTTATCTATCCCTGGGGAGAAGCGAATTGCTATCCATCCTAGGGTTCAAACGATATCACTTTTCGATATCGATATTTGATATTTTTTCAAAATTTTCGATATCGATATTCGATATTCGTTATTTTGTTCTGAAACTAGATATTCGATATCGATACAATATGGAACCTCGATATCGATATTCGATATTAAGAAATGGTCGATATTCGATATTTGATCTTTTTTCAAAATTTTCGATATCGATATTCAATATCAAAAAATGGTTGATATCCGTAATTCAATACGATATATCGTTTGAACCCTAATCCATCCATGCTAAATCTAGGAGACTAGTGGTTTCTACATTTTGTCTTCTTTGCCAAATACCTGCCCTGCCAAGAATGCTCCCTCTAGCGCTGTCCCCGAATTTGAGGTTTTCATTAGGGATTTCCAAATATTTCCCACGTGAAAAAAATGTATGTTCTTTTCCCATGCTGCAAACGCATTTTCAAACATCCGGACTGTTTCGGTTAAGCAGTGTAATTCAGCTAGTGTCTAAAAAGTATTCACTAAATTCAGAACTTTCTGTTTCCGTGTACCTGGCAGCATATGGAATATAACTTAGTCCATGCATATTTCAGGATTTTGGCATGATGCCAAAACGTTTTTTCTATAAATTGAGTCACACACAGTGGAACATATATCCACCGGACTGCTAACCACTAAGATCCAATTCGTGTGGTGTGACATCAAAATTTCGCTCAAAATTTTGTGCTGTACATTTCAATCAGTAAAAGTATATCGGCCAAGAAAATCAAAACAAAAATGATTACTCACCCATCATTTTTCTTGTTACATTCCGTCGGAATAAGCGCATATTTGGCATAAATGAGTTTGTTTTTCATTGTAATTAATGGGTAATGGTACTCCTAAAAAAGCAGAAATGGGACATTAACTTGCTTAGTTGTCTCATTTGAGCGTTTTTAGGATTTAAAACACATTCAACCCAATATAAATAATGCTGTTCAATAAATGTTAGCAATGTTAAGTGAATTAGTTATTTGCAATGAAGTTAGCGCGATTAAATACCCCCCTCGATGCTGAATAGATGTCCGAGCTTGCAGTAATGCCCAGCAAGACAACGGGCTAGGGAAAAAATTTTCTTTTTTATTTCTATTTTTATTTTTATCGGCAGTCGGAACTTATGTTTCGCCTCAGTCGACGCTCAGCGAAGGGAAACATAAGTCAAACAACACTGATTCGTTTCATGTAAGTCGAGTTTAATGTTGTGAAAAAATAGTTGATTTTGTGCCACTTATTCAGATGGGACATGGTACACAGATGGGACAGATTCCACAGTGGCACACATATTATAAGCGATCGATCTGTAGCGGTGTGGTCTCTGTCCAACAGAAACATGTAAACTAGTTGTGAGAGGTTTGTGAACGAGTGTATTTCAGTGCACACACATGCCTGTTGAAAACAGTGTGTGCCTATACCCACAACATACTCATTTCACACTGCCTGTCTGCCCCTGCTTTGGTTCACTTGTCTCAATTAGCGTTCCAAAAACGGGTGTTTTTCAGAAAATATACTTAAATATAATCTAATTATATATAAATATAAAATAAAATAAAATCGCTCTAGGAAAATGCAGATAAAATATAAATGAATTTGGAAAAATATAAATGATAGTTTTTTTATATTCTCTTATCATAAAATAAATATAATTAAGCAATTTTCAACATCAAAAAATATATGAAGTCTCTCTGAAAAACAAGGATAAAATCATATTAGGAGAAATAATAGGGGAATATTAGATTTGTTAAAAAAATTTTATATTGAATAAAATATAAATCTCCCAGGATATTTGGAACGCTAGTATGAATACAAATCGTGTGTGTGCAGTGCGCCTGTGTAGGTGCAGTTAGGGATGGCCAGCGCTTTTTTTCAAGGGTTTTTTTTTATAAAAACGCCGCTTTTTTTAAAAAAAAAGCGCTGGCAAAAATTTTTGTACTTGTGCACTAGGTATTTTGCAATTTTTCGCGCGTGAGCACGCAATTTCACATGCAAATTGCCATTGGTGGTTGTTTTCATTGGTTTTGTGGCATTTTTGTGCCATTGCTTCTTTTCCTGCATGGTATCATGTTATAATAAGTTGTGATATGTCAGTCTAGTATATAATATCCAGCCAATGTGCTCCCACATACTTCTACAGAGTGTAACATCACTGTCATGCATTAGCCTTCTCTTACAACGTTATTTAAGCACTTTTCCATGCCTAACTTCACTAGAAGTCATGAAACATACACAAACAGCGATATACATAACGAGTCAACATAAAATTGGATTTTTGTGGCAGAAATTAGGACTTATAATGCTATCTCATGATTACACAGCAATTCTATGGCTATATATCATCACAAGTACTACCACTTGTCTGATATACCTGTATATATTGACTCAGAACACTATTTGGGAACTTTTTAGGTACCGTCTTGACATTTTTTGAAAAAAAGCGAAAAAAGCGCGTTTTTTAAAAAAAAAGCGCTTTTTTTTAAAAAAAGCGGGGTCGTTAAAAAAAAGCGCTTTTTTTCCATCCCTAGGTGCAGTGCATGCTGGCAGTGGGTTCCTCTGGCTATCAGTCTTTGCAGGGTGGTTCAAAATAAATTTATACGTGTTTACTTATGACTTTTGAATATTGATAACAAGTAAAATTTGAAAAAATTTGATATTTGATAGAATTATTTGATGCAATGCACCTACACACACTAGTTTGCACCCTGACTTTGTGCAAACTGTAAACTGTGCTCACTGTAAACATTCATGATTTTTTGTATTTTGAGTTTTATATGAATGGAATAGTTTGATCAAATGGATCACATTCAAAAAATTTTTGCAGCATATAATTATTTTCCAATTTGGTATGATTTGACATGATACAGTACAAGAAACTTTGACCAAATAATCACATTGGGATGACTTAAATATCATTTGAATCAATTTGAACCACCATGTGATTCTAAGGTGTTCTACAGCCACAAATAAGTGACATGTTTATGCAACAGGACCCCACCCATTTGCAGTACATGGTGGTCCAACATATTAAAAAGCATTGTGAAAAATATCATCTTAAATAAAATTCCAAAAAATTGGAATTGATTGAATCTTCTAAAGAGAAATCTTGTTCACTGAGATTAGTGTCCCAAAAATCTCTGGGAGATTTATATTTAAAAATTATAATTAAATATAATATGTCTTATTTAATTATATTTTCAGGTTTTTTTTCAGAGAGATTTAATCATATTTTATTTATGAGAAAAAATATAATTCAATCTCCCAATTATATTTATTTCGATGTATTTTCTCATTGTTTTTTTTCAGAGAAATTGAAAATTGAAAAATTGATTGTGAGCCACCCTCCATCTGTTCTGGCAGTCTGAGGTGTAAAATGTCAAAGCAGTGACCCAAGCAGTGACATGTTTTGAAATGGCCATTCCGATACATGGTGGCTCAGATTTTTGTATTCAGATAAAATATTGTTGATTCTTTTCATTTTGAAAATTTCTATCAGTATTATAAAAAGAATGTTTCACAATGGGCCCACACACAATAGTTGACATCAAAATTCGAGTCAACTAAATCCAAATTTTTTTTGATAAATAATGTGATTTTGACATATATGTGATAGACCATAATTAAATTTATATTGCAACGCTTTATTTTCATTGTTCCTGTTAAGTGTGATGCTTTGAAAAAAAATTTATAATTGAGTGGACATTCAGGTGACAAATTTTGATGTCAACTTGTGTGTGGGCCTATTGTGAAACATCTTTTTATTCTCCTCATATAATTTTCATACTGACAATTTGAAAATATTTTTCCAGATAAAAAAATCTGGGCCACCATGTATCGGAATGGCCATTTCACCCAAACCACAGGCAGAGGAGTGAAACATGGAAACCCAACCAAACCGTGAATTTAAATGTATTTGGGCCAACCTGTATTTGGGGTGGGCTACCCTGTGCTCAAATGTGTTGAGATTGGAGTCCTCAATCCACTATGATATGTTGTAAAGTGTGTGTGTCTTTTATTCAATAAAATTTCATAAACAATTCTAAATTACGAATTTTTCTTTCTAAATTACAAATTTTTCTTTCCTAATCAACGTACTTTGCTTCCTGCCCATCGGGATTTTGCTGGGGGGCAGAATATTTTTTTTTCTTTTTATTTTGTCGGCCACGCGCCCGACAAAACGTGAAAATTAAATTGATTATTTGTTTGTAGGGTGCCTTACGCGCATAAATCGGCTATGCTTTCTACGCGGTTTTGTCGGGCGTGTAGGGAGACGCGTGTAGGCTGTAGTGCATAACTTAGAAATATTTGTAGGGCGAATTAAATCTGGCCCCAGGGGAGCTATTCTAGGAAAAACGGTAATATGCTGCCACCTCCATACATTCGAAAATGTGGCCATGCGTTTATACATCTAAAATTTCAGAAACTGATAAATCCGTTCTAAACACATTTGAGTTTACCAAAATGAGTCATTTTCTATTTCCTTCAGCGGTTATTGATGAACTCCGTATTTCGGTGAGCTCAAATTCGCCCGAAGCTAAATTATCATTTTCGAAAGTTTCGGCAGTAAAATAGTGTGCGCGGGGCCGCTGGCGCACCGCACACACAAAATTGGCAAGGGCCGTTCGAACTTCGAACGTTTTTTTTTGCAAGGTCGGAATTAAAAAGAGGGGTGGAATTCAAAATTGTCCTTACCGACCCAAATTTCAGTAGTTTTTCAGTCTTGTCGTAAACAAAATCGTCCGAACCGACATTAGAATTCCGCCAGGACGTAGATAAAAAACGTTCGGACCGCCCTTGCCAATTTTGAGTGTTCGGTGCCCAATAACTTTACACCCTTTCACAGACGCCTTTTCAAGCTCTACGCCCAAAAAAATAAAATGCCCCACATCCTAATAAAATCGGGACCGTTTTCTGGCGAATGCCGAATCGTGAATCCACGGGCTATCAATTCAATTGACGGGGGCAGTTTGAGTTCGGGAAATTTGGTTGAGCTGTTAACTGATTCTGGTGAAAAAGTTGTGGCCAAAATAATTTGTAGAGAGGAGTATAGAGAGACGAAAAAGTTAGTTTTGGGGTTCGGGCGTGTGGTACGCTGGAAGATTCTTTCGTGTTCCGGCAGCCTTTCCGGCATTCCCATGCGGAGCCAGGGAAGTGGCCAGGATAACAACTTTAGGAAAAATGTGTCATTTTTAGGACATTCGGATGAAATTCACACGAATCCGGATGAATTCACACAGTTTTTGTCCATTTGCATATCATAACAAAACGTTTCAAAAACATTGGGGCACTTTCAATTCCGCCCTTTACTTTAGAGATACGCCCTTTAGAGAAGGTCGTTATGAGAAGCACCTGAGAAGAATCTTATTTATCTTACCAAATATATCTGTGAAAAAAAATTTTATAGGTAGATGTAGGCTTTGTCTTCAAAAATGAATAGAGAATTTTTTTAGTAATATCCACTTGTTTAAAAGATATTGAAGTTCACCGTGTGGCATATTTGTGTAAACCGAAACTGAATTCCACCCTCTAGAAAGTGTCCCAATGTTTTCTTGCCTAGATGGCGCACTGCACACTCAAAATTGTCAAGGGCGGTTCGGACGTTTTTGAGTTCCGCCAAGGCGGAATTCCAAGGGCGGTTCAGACATTTTGCACTTTCCTACCTGTCTGAAATAATTCCGCCCATGCACAATCCGGGGCAATTCCGCCATCGTCAAAGTGTTCGAACGTTTCATGTGCGGAATTGAAATCAAGGGCAGTTCGAACGTTTTTGGATTCCACCCCCGTTTTGAATTCCGCCCTTTTGAATTCTGCCCTTTTTAATTCCACCCTTGAAAAAGTGTTCGAACTGCAACTGAAAATTTGAGTGTGCCGTGCAACATTTCTCCACTTGCGGAACTGGCCTGGCCTCAGATTTTATTAGGAATGCAGGCAGAAGGCACGCCCGGCAAATGCACAGGAATAAAATGATGGATTGCGATGCAAATGCTAGATAGTGCAACTGGCTGCACACGTGCAAGTGCGCGCACCCCTCGCAGCGCCCCCGCGGCGGGCCGGACCCCCCGCGCGCGGTGTGTGCGTGCGCAGGCGGTCAGCGAGCGGCCGTCGGTGCTGGCGGCGCCCATCGAGGCTGCCGTGCTGCCCCCGGTCCTGGCCGCCATCCCGCACCACTTGGCTCAGCTCGCCAACGCCTACTGGTGCGCGGGGGTGCGCTTGCGCCGGGGGTCTCGTCCATTTTCAACCCCCCCCCCGGGGGTTAGATCCCTAGCAAACCGCTCCGCAAACCGCAAACCCGGGATGGATAGCTGAAAAAATTTTTTTTTTTTGCGGGGTGGGGTTGCGTGTGTCTTTTTCAACGTATAGAAGGAAGAAAAGGGAGAAATATCGCTAAAAGTACGTGACAAATAGCTAGAAATAGCTTATTACGCATATTTTTTGTAAATATATTTTGTACAAAAAATAGCTGACAGTAGGCAACAGAGTTGCGAAAGTGTATTTACACTTACCCGAAATACCCGGGTAAATGGGTATTTATATTTACACTTAACTTTCATAAAATACCCATACGCTTTTTTACACTTTCCTGGGCAAAATACCCAGGTACAGAAAGTGTATTTTTTTCTTTCAGATGGCCCTGTTTTATGCTTTTGAGAATGCATAAAACAGGTTCATGTACAAAAAATAACTGCACAGTGCACATATGCAGTTATGCATTGAATGTAGAAAATATGGCAAATGTGCAAACTAGCACTATATCTGACCTTTGAACAGTACTCATGGTATTCTACAGTTCCATCATACTTTTGTAAAAAGGACAAGATCAATTGAAATTCACCAGCTGGACACAAAGTCAACTGGCTTTTGCATTGATATTTGCTGCATGTACATTCTTGCATTAAAACAGTTTGTATCACATTGCTTTTCTCAGTAAAATATCAACACTGAAAAAGTGCCATTATTAGGCAACTTCATACCACTAAATTTGTTACAGTCAGAAATGTTTCATAATTGGCAGTAAAATGTAAAAAAATGAATGAAAATGATAATTAAATTGATCTAAATGTGAAAACAGTGGTGTTTTCTAATGCTGAACAGTGAGAACTCTTTCTAAAAAAATTTTTACACTTACACTTTTTTAACACTTTCCTGGGTATTTTAAAAATACCTTACACTTTTGGTATCCATACTTAAAATTTGGAAAGTATATTTACGCTCACATTTACACTTTCCAAAAATACCAGTATTTTAACAACTCTGGTAGGCAATCAAACAAATGAACTAGTGGTTTTGAAGGTAAAAATCTATAAAAAGGAATGAAAATTGGTTATTTGAGCAAAAATTGGTACAATTTCTCCAGAAATGTAGATAGCTGGCCGATTTGGAGGGGGCGGGTTCGGGGTAGGGATGGCCAAAAAATGTTTTTTAACGATCCTGTGTTTAAAAAAAATATTTTTTTAAACATGTTTTTTAAAAACAAAACGGTTTTTTAAGGCTCCCAAATATGGTTATGGGTCAACATATACAGGTATATCAGACAATTGTCAGTACTTTGTGATGCTCAAAATAACCAAAGAATGGCTGTGAAGCCATGGGATCTCATTATAAGTGGTTACAAAAATATCCATTTTTTGTCGACTTGTTACGTATATAGCCTTTTGTCAAATGTTCATGATATCAAGTCAAGTTTGCATGAAATAGTGCTTGAATAAGGTTATAAGAGAAGGCTAATACATTGACAGTGATGTTTCACGCTGTAGAAGTATGTGGGAGCACGTTGGCTGCATATTTTATACTACACCAACATAAATATCACGGCTTATTATTACACAATAGCATGAACAAATGGAAGCTTTCACACTAAAAATGCCCCAAAACCAATGAAAATAACCTCCAATGGTAATGTGTATGTGAAATAGCGCGCTTGCCCGCAAAAAATGCAAAATACCTAGTGCATAGTACAAAAAATGTTTGCTGATGTTTTTAAACAAAACGGTTTCGATGCCTCTGTTTAAAAAAACAAACAAACAAAAAAAACATTTTTTTAAAAAGGACGGTTAAAAAACATAGGCCATCTCTAGTTCGGGGTAGTAGCCAGAACTTTTGCCCCCGGGATAGATAGCTAAGCTGCCTCCAGGAAAGATAGCTGGCGGGCCGAGTGGGGGATAAACAACCCCCCCCCATTGGAGACACCATATCATGTGACGACCAGAATTTTGTTTTTCAGACATTTTTGTGGATGAGAATGAAGTATTGATATATTTACTCATTTCATGAAGTTAATTTTAGTGATGTACCTAAAAAGCATCATGGCGCTTTTCCAGCCTACGGCGCCAGTGGCGCCAAGCGCCTAAAGCGCCAGCGCTTAAAAATCCACTGTTTCTATTTGCTCACGAAACTCTTTTCATTCAGTTCTTTTCATTTTACCAGCACGGTAAAGCCCTTCGGAGCACTTTCATGAGTTGGTTTTAATCAGATCAGATTAATTCAGAGTCTCCAATGGGGGGAGGGTAATCCCCAAATCGCCCAGCTATCTATCTATCCCAGAGGCCACTCAGCTATCTATCTATCTATCTATCTATCTATCTATCCCGGGAGACAAAATTTTTGCGCTACTAGGTATACTCGGCGGACCGCAAAGTATGCGCCCAAAATTTTTGATGTCTTGGTCGATAACGCGCGAGCTGGATACTTAGGTATGCACTTTCACAAAAAGAAAAATATTTTCCAAAAGAAAAATGCGGAGTCGCATACAAACAGGGAATGTTTTTCTCCCGTCTTGTTTTTTCTTTTTTTTTGTTGCTGGAATTACTTTTATTTTATTAATGATGACGTCATGATGGAGGTTTCCTTTAGAAAAATGCATAGCATGCGGTCCGCCGAGTATATACGTTTTTATATACCGTATATCCTCGAATAAGACCCCACGGGAAGTATTATATCATCAGAAGTTTTGGAGGGGGGAGTTATTCTAGGGGGAGTTATTTTTTCCTACGAACTTGCACTTTATTCCTTGTATGTATGCATTCCACCCACTCTTGTAATCCAGGTAAAACTCGGCAGACATTATGCGAGTCAATGGTCTAACGAATTTTTGTACAAGTGCCATTCTAACCCAATTTTATTGTTATTGACACTCGTATTTCATGCGTAGGGATGACCATCAACAAATTTTTCAATTAGATAAGTGAACGTCACCGTCGAAATTTGAATTTAAGATCTACACTTGATAAATATACAATAATTTCTTATTATTACGGACATAGTGAGCATTTTATGTTATTCAGAGCAATTTTTAGATTTTCAAAAGGATCCAGATTTCGCTAGTGGTGTCCAGTGTACAGGGTCGTTCTTCCCTTGTTCTATCGCACGCACACATACGTACTTTTTTGTTGGAATTTGTCCGGGCTGTTACAATAAAATACCTTGTTATCTGCTTTCATATGACAATATGCGTGTCCAGTTTATCCTGTTCTCGCATAAAACGTCGGATTGAATAAGAATTACCATGAATCGATTCGAATGCATTCATTCAAATTCAAAATTAACTTAACAATTTTGACGAAATTTAAAATTGGTACGTAAGGGCCGAATCACTGATTCCTTTCATGTCTGCCGAGTTTATTAAACAGTTCAAAAACAACAAAAACAAAGTATTCATGCGAAAATTGGTGTTCATCAGCATCTGAATTATTTAAATACACGTTGTGGATACACATATCAAATACCCGGAGGGGGAGTTAGTCAAGGGGAGGAGTTATTTTTCCTCAACTGGCCAACAATGGGGAGTTATTCAAGGGGGAGCACTTTTTCAAGGATATACGGTATTTACTATATTCTGGGAGATAAATAAACCATAAATATGAGATGATATTAGGTAGTCTTACAGTATGATGCACATTTTTGCAAATGCAAAAAAATGCATATTTACATTTTACACATCATGTTTGCATCATTTTATGCTGTAAATTTTCAAGTTTGTGGCGCTTTTAATAACTAACGCCAAGCGGAAATGGCACCAGGGCATTTTAGCCCCAAGCGCCAAAATCGCTATGGCGCTTTTCTGAAGCCCAGCGCCAAGCGCCAATATCCGTATATCATTTGATGTTATTCCTAGGTTGTGAGGCTGATCAATGATTGATCAAGCCGTCAGACTTGTCAAATACTTCATTTTCATCCCAAAAACTGTTTGAAAATCAAAGCTTTGGTCACGACGTGCTCGTTAGCCGCCCCCCCCCCCTTCCCGGCCGGAAAAAATTACATCTGAAATGGCACTTCAATGAAGCGATTTTGCCGGCAGTTCAAAAACTTTTTGCGCGCAAGCGCGCATTTACACACCTCTCAATCATAGCTGAAATCGGGGGTAGCATTTTAGGGGGGGGGGGGTCTAACCTGCCGGCACGTGTTTATATCTCGGGAACCGCTGGGCGAAAATTGTTGATATTTGAGTATAATAAGGTTTCAGGTCGGGGCTAACATGAAAATCGAAGGCGTCTTCCTACGACCCCCCTGACCGGAGATAAGGTGGGTCTGAAAAAAAGTAAATTTTTTGATTTTTTTTTTGGGCGCCCAGAACACGTAAACTTTGCACGTCAATAATTCGACTATTTGTGAAGCGATTTTAGTCATTTAAATTTTAAAATGATCATAAATGACTGGAGAGTTCATTTCTGGGGTCAAATCGGTGATATACATTTGTGTATGTACCGATTTGGCCCGATTTCTAAATGCTAAATTTCCGGAAAATTTTTCTTTTTGAACATGCTATCTTATACTCCTAATCGAGAGAAACACCATACCGCAAGAATGAGATCGATATCTCTCTCCGATCAAAAGTTATAGCACTTCAAACTTTCGCCTCCCATCCATGTAAATAACCGCATGAAGGTCATTGGCGCTACGCACACTGAAGCCGAAATATTCGGCATACACACGTTTTCATCTGCCGAATCCGAACTAAAAAATTGCTGTTCGGACGGTTTTAGACCAGCATTTTGGGGTCCAGCCATTCAGCATCCGTACGAATTCGGACAAATTCGGATGGATTTAGATCATTTTCCAGCATTTTTGGTCATATGCTGAATTCAACATTTCAGCATCTTGTGAAAAAATTGTATCCGGTCACGTTCATTTCAGCAAACCAATTCAGCATTTGGCAGAAAATCTACTGCTGTAAAATGATCCAGATCTCATCCAGTTTTTCATACATCTTCATGAAACACTTTTTATGAGCATGTATGAACATGATCTTCAAAAATGAAGACCAGAATTTTTTTTTAAAAACTGCTCATTCTTGAGATATTGTAGTTCAGCATTTTCCAAAAGTGTGTAAACAGGAAAACGTTCAAACCATTTGGGATAGTTTGGTTAGTTTCTTAGTGGCTGTAATTTCCGAACAGCATTTCCACGAATTCTCAACCGATTTTGATGGTTCAGCACTAAAAATGATCAGAATTTTGTGGCGATCACTATAATGAAGAGATTTGAATGATTACAAATGATAGCTCAGATATTTCATATGCCCCAATACTAGGGTTGGGACTAGGGTTCAAACGATATGACTTTTCGATATTGATATTCGATATTCGATATATTTTTCTGAAACTCGATATTCAATATCGATACAATATGGAACCTCGATATCGATATTCGATATTAAAAAATGGTCGATATTTGATATTTTCGATATTCGATATTGCGATTTGCTTTTGGTATAGCAAGGCATATTTCAAGTGACATATTGTATTTTCATGTGGTTGCACGCATGGTTAATCATCTCTTTAGTTAAATGTGAATGGTACAAGTGATTTTGACAAGGTTTACATCACTCAAAAGTAGAACATGTAGAAAAAACCCAGGATGAATCAATGCGTATCAGACAAATAACAATTGGTACTGATAACATGATTGCTAAGGGCATGTTGCAAAAAATAGAATATCAGCATTTTCTGGCTTCAAATTTAGCACTCCAACAAAAATGACATTATAAGTACTGTACTTTTACTCATCTAATACAATTCTCAGATCAGATCAAGCACATCAGATCAATCATAAATATCTCAAAATGAAAATGATAACTTTTTTGGGACACAATATAGGTTCGATATATCAAAAAAATGGTCGATATTTGATATTTTTTCAAAATTTTCGATATAGCGATATTCAATATTCGATATTTTTTCAAAATTTTCGATATTGATATACAATATTCAATAGTAAAAAATGGTCGATATCCGATATTTGATACGATATATTGTTTGAACCCTAGTTGGGATGATGTATTGTATTGGATATCAACTAATTTTTCATATTTAACATCAGCATAAATTTTTTTTGAAAAATATAGAATATCGACCTTGTTTTCAACATTATGGAAGCACTGTGGCGGGAAATTATATATTTACTTCACTAACACATTTCATCTCATTATTACATGGCGTAGCCATCATAAATGGAAGCTTTGACAATTAAAATGCCATAAACAAATTAGGGTTCAAATGGGATTGAATTTTCTGGATCAGGGTTGGGTTTTTTTGAGATTTTGGGATTGGCCGGGATTGAGGTCACGGGAGCAGGATCGGGATTGGGGTCTTGGGATAAAGATTTGGCCAATGTTCTGGCATCCACAGTTGTTCATAAAGGTCTCAAAACACTGTTGGATGCCAGAAAATTGGCTTAAATGGATGCTGGGTGTTTGTGTTCACATTTTTGCATGCAAAAATGACATTTTTTCATTTTTTTTATTTCCACTAATTTTTCTGGGATTGGGATCCAGGACTTGGGAGTTTCTCGGATCGGGATCGGAATTTTTGGGATTGGGACTGCTAAATCCCAGAATTTCACAGGATCCGGGATCGGGATCCCGTTTAAACCCTAAAACCAATGTCAATTTGTAAATATGTAATAGGGTTGGGAACCTGACCCAACCCGAACCCGATACCCGCACACTTTTTGGAACTGAAACCCTATACCCGAACCTGACTCTACTACCCGAACCCTGAACCCGATACCAAACTTCAATACCCGAACCCGCACTCAATACCCTAAAATACCCACAAAAGTTTCCCACAGTTCAATATTTTCACTATTTTTGGGGGCCTCAGCCACAATGTTGTAATGGTATCCCCCTACAAATGGAGCTATGTTTAATGTCACAAACCATGGTAATGCTTTTTTCTTGAGCAAGATGATCCTTTTTGGAAAAACTGCTGCATTTACACATGTGTCGTTGCACCTTGTGATAGATACACTACACCATGCTGTATTTTTGTTGTTCAATCCAATACCAGATAATTTGATTACCCGATACCCAACAATTCTATTACTCAATACCCAAAATTTTGACCTGAAAACCCGACCCGATACCTGACCTCAATACCCGAACCCAAACATGATCCCTGCAAATTGTTTGGAACCAATACCCAACCCGAAATTTTTTTGGACCTGATACCCAAAGTAGGGATGGAAAAAAACGTTTTTTCAATGACCCCATTTTTTAAAATGAAACGTGTTTTTTTTCAACAACCCCGTTTTTTTAAAAATAAAACGTGTTTTTTTCAGAAAGTACCAGATATGGTTATTGGTCCCCATATACAGGTACATTAGACAACTGGCAGTACTTTGTGATGTTATATGTAGCCATAGAATGGTTGTGGAGCCATGGGATAGCATTATAATTGGTTATTTATGTCAAAAATATCCATTTTGTGTTGACTTCTTACGTATATCACCTTTTGTTGAACATTTGTGATTTCAAGTGAAGTTTGGCATGGAATAGTGCTTAAATAACATTGAAAATAAGGTATGTGAATTGGAGAATATGAAATATTTGAGCTATCATGTGTAATCATTCTAATCACTTCATTATAGTGATCGCTACATCATTCTGATCATTTCAAGTGCTAAACCATCAAAATCGGCTGAGAATTCATGGAAATATGCGGTTACTAATGTTTTGTTCAGTGCTTGCTAAACTTTGCAATTCAGCATTTGAGATTTTATTTGATGCCGAATGTTTCAGCGTTAAAAAAATGTACGGACGTTGTCGCATGCTGAATTGACAAACCGCCCAATTTTCAGGAGTCCGGACGATTTTGATTCAGCAAGCTTTTTTCTATTCAGCATTTAATTCGGCATTTGTCAAAAACGTGCGTATGCCGAAATATTCGGTTTCAGTGTGCGTAGCGCCATTGCGTTCAAATTCAAAACTCCATATCTCGACCATTTCTCAGCCGATTTTTACCAATGAATACTGTAAATGATCAGAATAACCTGAAGAGTCCAGTTGTATGTTCAAATTGTCAATATGCTCTTTCAAAATGATAATTTCATACAAGAGTTTGCATTATTTTCGTCTGTGGGAAATTTAAGTTAGGATACAGATAAGCTGAGCATACAAATGGAACTTTCAGGTTATTCTGATCATTTTAAGTGTTCATTGGTAAAAATCGGCTGCGAAATGGTCGAGATATGGAGTTTTGAATTTCAACGCATTGACCTCCATGCGGTTATTTACGTGGATGGGAGGCGAAAGTTTGAAGTGCTATAACTTTTGATCGGAAAGAGATATCGATCTCATTCTTTCGGTATGGTGTTTCTCTCGATCAGGAGTATAAGACAGCATGTTCAAAAAATAAGTTTTACGTAAATTTTGCATTTCGAAATCCGGCCAAATCGATATATACACAATTTGGTATCGCCTATTTAACCTCAGAAATGAACCTTACAGTCATTTGTGATCATTTTAAAAGTTAAATGACTAAAATCGCTTCACAAATAGTCAAATTATTGACGTGCAAAGTTTACGTGTTCTGGGCGACACCCCAAAAAATCAAAAAATTTACTTTTTTTCAGACCGACCTTATCTCCGGTCAGGGGGGTCGTAGGAAAACGCCTTTGATTTTCATGTTAGCCCCGACCTGAAACCTTATTATACTTAAATATCAACAATTTTCGCCCAGCGGTTCCCGAGATATAAACACGTGCCGGCAGGTTAGACCCCCCCCCCTAAAATGCTACCCCCGATTTCAGCTATGCTCTCAATTCTTCTTATTCGTCTGTACGTTTTAGCAGTCAAGTGTACATACCGCTACAAATTTTGGGCCAATTTTCAGCCAATTTTGGCCAAATTTCAGCCAATTTTGGGCCACGGCGCGGCGCCTACAAATGACGCCAGTGCCATAACCCGATACCGCTATCATAGGGGCCAAATTTAGGGGGGGGCACCGCCTCCCCCCTTCGCCAGTCTTCGTATACAATCCCCCCCCCCAATCAAAAATCCTGGCTACGCCACTGGTATTTAGCATATTTATGCGTTTTTTTAGTGTCACGAAAAATGTCCAGACACAAAGGCTGTTAATAAACGCTCAGGCATGCCGTATCCAAAAGTGATGGCAGCCAGCCAGATTTCGTCACTCTGCAGCGCCTTTGGGAGGATGCCATGTATGACTACATCGTCTATTTCAATATAAATGAGCATGAATTTCGAGAGGTTTGTCTTGAAATACTTTTTGAACTGACCCTCCCTCAATTTTGAGTGGCCAACTAGTCTACACCCTGTGATTAGGGATGAGTTTTTTAACCGTTTTATACAAAAAAAAAAAACAATTTAATTTTCATTTGCGTTGTCTTGATTTTATCATGCAAACAAATAAAAATATCCCAAATTCAACACAATTATCATATTTACTTTACGTATTAGTTAGTAACTATTTCCGTATTTATCACATTTATCACGCCATCGATCATTATTTTTCATATTGTAATCGCCAAACGCCACATACACTCCAGGAAAAACTCATTCTTTTGGTTTACTAATTCTCATCGTCTAAAGTATACGATAGCATGTTCAGACAAATTTATTTCTCATGTTTAAAAACCGGGTCAAATCGGCATAAGGAATTTAGACATCACTAATCCGACCTCAAAACTGGAATCTGCAGGTCGTGCCGATCAGTTTAACTGTTGAACGGTCAAAATCGGCCCAGAAATTGCCGAGTTAATAACCTTCAAATTCGATCGACCGGGTCAGCCATGTTAAATGACCATCTTTTTATAGACCCCCCTTATCTCGGGACTGGGGGATTATTCGAGAAAGCAGAAAAAAATTGGTCGTAGCCCCAGCCCTAAACCCCAACACACTCGAAGGGCATCAAAATAGGCTAATGTACGACTAAATGGGATGACACCAAAGACCGGTGACCCCCACCCCCTAAAATGCCACCATTGATTTATCCACTGGGTGACGCCAAGTCACAAAATTATTTTACACTAAAAACTGTGTGTTCCACTACTCACCCAAAATGTGGCCGTTTGGGTTGCAAACTTCAGAATTGGTGTCCTATGGAGTCTACTCGCTTGTGTTTAATTTTCATTATGATAGCTCAACCGTAGCTCAAGCTATTGCGTTTTTCCAGCGGCAGGTGAAAATGCCCACCCCTGTATAACACCCAGTCAATGTGTTCCCATATTTACTTGTACACTGTAAACAATCACTGCCAAAGTGCCAATGTATGTGCCTTCTATTGTAAACTTAATTCAAACACTTTTCGATGCCCAACTTCACTTGAAGTGATGAATGTTTGACAAAAGTCGATATACGCAAAAAGTCGACGTAAAACGGATTTTTTTGACAGAAATCACCACTTGTAATGCTATCCCACGGCTCCACAGCCATTCTGTAGCTATATTTATTTAGCATCACAACGTACTGGCAATTGTCTGATATACCCGAATACAGGGGTCTCCTAGGGGGGGGGGGGGGGCTGGGGGGGGGGCTGCCTCCCCCAAATCGGCCGGCTATCTATCTATCCCGGAGGCCGCTCAGCTATCTACCTATCCCGAGGCAAATTTTTTGGCTACTACCCCCAAAGACCCCCCCCCCCCCAAATCGCTCAGCTATCTATCTATCTGGGGGCAATCCCAAGCCCTGTAAAGTGTAAAGTAAAGTGTCAAATGTAAAGTCAAATGCAAAGTAAAGTGTCAATCAAAACAAAAAAGAAAAGATTTTATTACTGAACTTTGCATGACAATTGACACTTTACTTTGCATTTGACTTTACATTTGACAGTTTACTTTGCATTTGACTTTACATTTGACACTTTACTTTACACTTTACAGGGCTTGGGATTGCCACCTGGAGCGGTTTTTGAGAAATTTTGCCCCAATTTTCGCTCAAAATCGCCAATTTTCGCACCTTTTTATAGTTTTTCATGTTCAAAATTGTGCTCCGGCTATATGCATGGTTATATGTTTGTTTTTAGCCATTTTAAACCTACTTTTGACCACTTTTAACCGATTATTAGCGATTTTTCCCCTTTCGGCCTTCTATGCACTGAAAAAGCCTATATATTTTGCCCCCGCGAGCCCCCCCCCCAGCCCCCCCCCAGAAAATTTTTTCAGCTATCTATCCCTCCGGAGGAGCGATTTGCTATCTATCCAGCCCCCGCGAAGGCCAGAATCTTGGAGACCCCTGCCGGAATATATGATGACCCACAACCATATTTGCGAGCTTTTATAGAAACCCGTTTTAATTTTGAAAAAAACCGTTAAAAAATGTTGTTGTTTTTTAAACAAACAGGGTCGTTAAAAACATTTTAACAGGGTCGTTTTTTGACCATCCATACCTGTGGTGTTGCAGATTTCTATGAGAGTTTTAAACCTTGTAAATTGTCATGTTACAAAGGTATTTGATTCTGGAAGTGGGCAGGTGAAACTATTTAAACTTCAAACTCTATTTAAACCAGTTTTAACGTATAAAACAGATAAAAGTTTTTTTTGATAAAAAGCCCCAAATTTTAATGTTTAAAACAACCTTTTTATCACAGAAATCCGAGAAAGTGTTTTAATTTAAAAAAAAACCGTTAAAAAATGTTGTTGTTTTGGGAAACAAACAGGGTCGTTAAAAACATTTTTTGACCATCCATACCTGTGGTGTGGCAGATTTCTATGAGAGTTTTAAACCTTGTAAATTGTCATGATTTCTTCTGGCACATGTCTTGGGCAGGTGAAACTATTTAAACTTCAAACTCTATTTAAACCAGTTTTAACGTAAACAGATAAAAAATTTTAAAGATAAAAAGCCCCAAATTTTAATGTTTAAAACAATTTTTTTATCACAGAAATCCGAGAAAGTGCTACAACTTACGATGAACTACGCGTGTGGAAATTGGCTGCGCTCCAAATCATTGGTCCCGAATTCGCAATCGGAAAAAAAGTTTCTTTGCTATAGAATATTCGGCATTTTCGCTACATTTTTGGGTCTTTCTGCCGCCGACAAATTAAATTCAAAATTGCGACCAAAAATTGGCATCAAGTTGACGCCAGTCGATGTGGAATGTTTGGCAATTTTCGTTAAAGATTTGAATTCGAATGGATCGCAAGAGGTTGTTCAGTGTATCAAAAAGTTGCGTGAGAGGATGATTTTTGCCCTGCATAAGGATCAGGTTTGGTTTAGAAGCGACACGTTTTTCACACAAAAAAACACTTACGAATTAGAAAACGCCGCAAAACTAATGTATTTAACTGTATAAAGTATCCTAATATTCAATAATTCACTGATCGGGATACAACAAAGCTTGTTACCATATTTGAATGAATAAAGACACGTGGAATTGAACTGTCGTGTGCAGGGTTGGCAAAATCTCAGGAAAAATAAATAAAATGTAAAATTGTAAAATTAAATAAAATACAATGAAACACGAATAATAAAAAATACAAATTTTTATACAGTTTACTGCAATTTCAGTAAGACCCCTTTCACACTTTTTTTTCTGTGATGACTCCGACAACATGAAACCGTTCAGTAATTCAAGTAAAAAAATTCATCAGATAAAATGGCCAAGTATACATACCACCTAAGCATATATTTATGTATGTCAAATTGCAAATGAATCGTGCTTGTCGTTTAACAGTTACAGACGTTTGAAAAAAAATTTGCCATTGTCGGAGCCCGACAGATGGCGACAATGGCAAAAAATTTCAAACGTCTATAACTCTTGAACGACAAGCACGAAAGGGGCCTAAAAAGGGCTGTGAAAGGGGCCTAAAAAGAATTTTACTTAAATGCAACCCTGGTATAAACTAAAATTGGAGAATAAAATGAAATGGAACATGAATAAATTGAAATAAAATAAAATTCTAGTAAAAATAATTTTACTAAAACCACCCCTGGTTGTGAGAACAATGTAAAAATGTGAGGAGAAAAAATGGAATTTTTGTGTATTGTGTTCAGATGGGTTATGGTAGAACTGTGAATTATGCAGTCAGCAGAGTATACATTGCTTCATTGTATTAGGTAACCTCTTAACTTAGTTTGCTATCCCGCCATTTTCTCACTTTTTTGTCAGTCTGGAAAGTTTCTGAAACTTTTGGCGTATTTACATTTAAAATCCTTTTCTGCAAGCTGTATCCAAATCCGTTGGAAGGGTGCCAAAAGTGTGAAATCATGTACATATACAAAATAATTAAATTCATTATGGTGGCTATTAGATTGACTAACTTTTTCAGTTCAACATGGCGACTTCCCGCGCTGGAAAGCCGCACTTCGATTCCACTATTGAAAACGAATTGGTACGTCGAATCATAAAATACCTAAAGTAGAGTTGTGTAAGATTGAACCTTGTGGGGGAGGGTGTTTGTGTTTTAAATGACCTCCATTTTGAACTATCGGAATTCGGTTTAGGGTGTGGGGCTTTTGTCCCAAATGGCTCCCCCACATCGGCTAGCTATAACTATTTCTATTCGTATTTCTTCTAATAGAAGAGCGCCGTTCTATTTTTTCGTCAACTTTTCTACCTGCCGTTCTATTGGAGGTGTAGTTCTATTGGAGGTATGCCGTTCTATTAGAATATTGGCTTGAATGAAAAATAGCGATTTTCAGCGAAAATTGGGGTATAGTTGCTCAAAAATCGCTCCAGATATGTAGATAGCAGAGCGATTTTGGGGGAGGGGTTAGGGGGTAGTAGCCCAAAATTTTGCCTCCAGGATAGATAGATAAATAGATAGATAGGTGGGCGGTTTGGGGGGTAACCCCAACCCCCCCCCCCCCCGAAAAATTGTCCACCAAATTCACACAAAGTAGAGCAATGCGGTCTGATGAGAAACCTTTTTAATGTCTAGTTACCTAGATGGGGTATGTGTTTTTTTTCAGATTTAGTGTTTATGTACTTAGTCCGGCTGAAAAGTTCACGGGCAGTGCTCGCCATTCGCGCTAGGGGTGAGCTACGGTCATAAAATTTCAGGTCAAGGTCAAACTGACAGGTCAAGATATCAGGTGTTTTGAGTTTTCACCTAAAATTTCACCCCTCTAGCTCCACCCACTGCGGAACTGTGGGGGTTACAATTTCGGCCATTTTGTACTCATGTACAAATGGTACTCTAGCTCAATGCTTTAAATTGTATTGAATTGAATTTATGACCGTAGCTTACCCCTAGCGCGAATGGCGAGCACTGCCCGGGGACTTTTCAGTCGGACTAAGTAGATGGGATATTGTAGATTGATTGCAAGGTGAATCGTCAGTAGACTGTTGTGTTTCCTACCTCTGTCTACTCTCAGCTTTTTTATTGCGTCACCTTAACCGTTTTAATACAATTCATCGAGTGCATCAAATGTAGAACTTTGTAGATGCTGGAGTCCCGCAAGGACGCCATCGGCGAGCGGTGCGACCAGCTGTTTGACGAAATCGCTGCGCCCGTCCTGCAAAGTGGTCCGTGTGTTCGCTATTTACCATTGATTTTTTTTGTGTTGACGGTGTGAAATCTGTGAATATGAATATGTCAACTCATACGTGTTCCACACTGCGCACATAAAATGTATATATCAGGGACGTATCTAGGATTTTTGGGCGGGGGGCTGTTTGTTTACGAGACCCGGCGAACGGGGGGGGGGGGGCCCGGCCCTAAATTTTTATCTATTAAGTGACGAAATGGCGCCACGACGCTGGTCATTGTAGTATTTGATTGAATTACTACAAAAATATTGTAGTAATTCAATCAAATACTACACCATGAAACGCGATATATGTAAGCGGCGTTTACACGGTTTCGTGTGCCGACAAAAAAACGAGTGAAAAAGTTCCATAATTCCGGAATAAAGTTCCATATCTGCAAGGAAAGGTACTGAAGTATACTCACTAGTCAAGTGTACACACATGCCAATTTGCAGATAATTTGCGCCTGTCGTTCAAAACTTGAAAGCAAATTACAGTTGTCGGTTCGGTTTCAAAACGAAAACCGAACCGACAAGTGTAATTTGTTTTTAATTCTTGAACGACATGCCCGAATTATCTGCAAATTGGCATGTGTGTACACCCAACTAGTGAGTATACTTTACTGCTTTGTCTTGCAGATATGGAACTTTATTGTGGAATTATGAAACTTTTTGTCTTCTTTTTTTGTCGGCACAAAATGCAGTGTAAACGCCGCTGTATGTAAATATACATACAAATACAGCGAAAGACTGTCGAGTGAATTTAAAAGGATTTGTGGCGACAGGGAACGATCGGGTGATATTCCTTACCTACGGTTGGTAGAAAAATGCGCGCTTGCGCGCAAACACGTTTGCATTACACCTTTTAAATGGTACGGAAAGTTGCATTTTCCCGTGTCTTTCAGGTCTCACCCCGGGAAAGGGGAGGCCCCCTGGATACGGCCTTGGGGGCAGTCCCAAGAAGGGTTGGCCGATGTTTTTGTTAAAACGTTTTTTAAAAAAAAACAACGTTTTTTTTAAAAAAAAACATGACGTCCGAAATGTTTTTTTTTTAAAAAAAACATCGGCCGAAATTTTTAGTACTAAGCACTAGGTATTTTGCAAAATTTTTGCGCGCAAGCGCGCAATTTCACACACAAATTGACATTGGTCGTTGTTTTCATTGGTTTTGTTGCATTTTTAGTATCAAAACATCCATTTCTATGTGCTACCATGGGTGAATAAGCCAACATATGTTGCTGTAATATATAATATTGAGGTAATGTGCTTCCATGTACCTCCACAGTGTGTAACTTCACTCCCAAAGTAACAACCTCCTTTTATAACCTTGTTTGATCACCATTCCATGCCAAACTTTACCTGAAGTCACGAAACTTTGACTATAAGGCGATATACGAACGATATGTCGACGAAAAATGGATATTTTTGACACAAATCACCACTTATAATGCTATCCCATGGCTCCACAGCCATTATATGGTCATATTTAACATCACAGAGTATTGCCAGTGTCTGATATACCTATATATGTTGACACTAGGTCATATCTGGGAGCTTTTAAAAAAAACGTTTTTTTTATAAAAAAAACGTTGTTTTTTTTAAAAAAACGTTTTTTTTTATTAAAAACATCGAGTTAAAAAAAAACGTTTTTTTTCCAACCCTAGTCCCAAGCCCTGTAAAGTGTAAAGTAAAGTGTCAAATGTAAAGTCAAATGCAAAGTCATGTGTCAGTCAAAACAAAAAAGAAAAGATTTTATTACTGAACTTTGCATGACAATTGACACTTTACTTTGCATTTGACTTTACATTTGACACTTTACTTTACACTTTACAGGGCTTGGGATTGGCACCTGGTATACCGTATTTGCTTGAATTATCCCCCTGCGGGATTATTATTTCGCCAGACTTTATTGAGGGGGGAACTATTCGAGGGGGGGAATTATTTTTTCGTCAGAATGTATGAGCATCTTACTATCAAGTCATTTCACGTAATGTGCATTTTTAACACAAAAACGTGCCATTTTTGTTAAAATTTGGCACAACTAATTGATGAAATATTTTTAAGGGGGGATTATTATTTCCTCACTCGTCTTACAGGGGGGGATTATTCAAGGGGAGGGGGGAACTATTCAAGCAAATACGGTATAAATATAAAGTGAATTACAGATGTGCATGTATTATACCTTATTTTTAATTTTTTTCTTCCGCAAAAGTGTATTCGCTCCATTTCTTTATGCAAAACGAAAAAAACTGAGCATCTAGGTGCGTTTCTGTGGGCATATATGAATGTGGGCGTTCTCGCAGCGGGGCTGTGCGCGCGGGGCACGGGGCAGCTGTCGGGCAGCGGCGCCGACGTGTCCGCCGCGGAGCACGTGCGCGCCGAGTGCGGCCGCTTCACCCGCACGCACATGCGCCTCGGCCCCGCCACTCGGCCCCGCCCCGCCGCCGCCGCCAGCTGCAGGGGCCACTCCGCCAGTGCACCAGCCACGCCATGCCAAGTGGGGCCAAGTGCAATGTCTCACACATCTGTACATGGGGAGTTTCATTCCAAAAACGCATATATCCACAATTTTCAATTTTTCAAAGTCGCACTTTAAAGTTTGACGATGACCCGACGGCGCTATGTTTGGGCGACAAAGCTTGCCTTGAACTTTTCAGATAGATGCGACATTTCTCTACAATTTTTGTAACCACAAATTTTGTTGGCCGCGAAATATTTAGGAAGTTATGTGAGATTTTGTAAATCACCGAAAATTGGGAACAAATCTGAACATTTGAAATAAAATGTTAAATAACTTCTTAACGGTGCATCGTACGCAAAAACGAATTACACGACTGCAAAGCCCGTGTCTAAAAGTACCTCTCCCTAAATAGTCAGATCAACATATACACGAATATTTGATTTATAGTGCAAAATAAATTTGGAAATTCACGTATGCATTTTTGGAAATGAAACTTTTTTTTGTATGGGAATTCCGACCGGTTCTTCGGGAGCGATCCGAAGCACGCGTGCATTTTTGGAAATGAAAATATTTTTTGGATATGTGCATTTTCGGTGTGAAACTCCGGCGGTCTGAGATGAATTTATGCATTTTCGATGTGAAAGTCCCGTTTTTCATAGGGGACTGGTCATGGATATGTGAACTTTCGATGTGAAAATTGCGATTTCTTTTAAAAATCGGTACCACTGTATCTCGAGAACGAAATGGACTAAAACGCTGAATTTTTTGCCTAAAATGTGATAAATCATACGTGCAGGGGTCTCCTTGGGGGGGGGCTGGGGGGGGCTGCCCCCCCCAAATCGGCCAGCTATCTATCTATCCCGGAGGCCGCTCAGCTATCTATCTATCCCGAGGCAAAATTTTTGGCTACTACCCCCAAAGACCCCCCCCCCAAATCGCTCAGCTATCTATCTATCTGGAGTGGTTTTTGAGAAAGTTTGCCCCAATTTTCGCTCAAAATCACCAATTTTCGCACCTTTTTATAGTTTTTCACCTTCAAAATCGTGCTTTCCGGCTATATACATGGTTATATACCTATTTTTAGCCATTTTATACCTACTTTTGGCTACTTTTAACTGATTCTTAGCGATTTTTTCCCCTTTCTGCCTTCTTAACGTTGAAAAAGCCTATATATTGTGCCCCCGCCAGCCCCCCCCCCCCAAGCCCCCCCCCAATTTTACAAGGTGACAACTTTTACCTCATCTCAGGGGTCTCCAAGATTTTGGCTCTCGCGGGGGCTGGATAGATAGCAAATCGCTCCTCCGGAGGGATAGATAGCTGAAAAAATTTTCTGGGGGGGGCTGGCGGGGGCACAATATATAGGCTATTTCAAGGTTAAGAAGGCAGAAAGGGGAAAAAAATCGCTAATAATCAGTTAAAAGTAGCCAAAAGTAGCTTTAAAATGGCTCAAAACAGGTATATAACCATGTATATAGCCGGAAAGCACGATTTTGAAGGTGAAAAACTAAAAAAAAGTGCGAAAATTAGTGATTTAGAGCGAAAATTGGGGCAAAATTTCTCAAAAACCACTCCAGATAGATAGATAGCTGAGCGATTTGGGGGGGGGGGGTTCTTTTGGGGTAGTAGCCAAAAATTTTGCCTCGGGATAGATAGATAGCTGAGCGGCCTCCAGGATAGATAGATAGCTGGCCGATTTGGGGGGGCAGCCCCCCCAGCCCCCCCCCTAGGAGACCTCTGCCTCATCTTCTCACTTGCCACTCCACTTAGCACTTATGGTGTCGCTTATCCACGTGCGGAATTGGCACTAGCTCAATTATTGACGGCTACACTGTTTTGGGCAGTAGACCCATGTCTCTGGTGGTTTGTTGGCTTTTCGCTGTTTCGTATTTACTGGGTTTGATTTTGCGATGCAATTTAGATGTGCAAAAGTGGCTATGCAAAATCATAGGGAGGGGTATTCTAGATGCTGACCCTCATTTGGCTGGATAGATAGCAAATCGCTCCTCCGGAGGGATAGACAGCTGATAAATTTATTGAGGGTTGCGTATGTTCAATATATAGGCTTTTCTAAGGTGTAGAACGCAGAAAAGACGGGAAAATTGCAACAACAAAAATGGGTATACAAGTAGTTCAAACGATATATCGTATCGAATATTGACCATTTTTTAAACTCGATATCGAAAAGTATAATCGTTTGAACCCTAAATACAAGCGCTAGCACATCGATAGTAGCATAAAGATTTGCCTCCGGGACAGATATCTGGGCGATTTTAACGATTCGGGGTGTTTCGAAATAAATAGATACGCGGAGTAGTGCGCTCCCCTGCAAAAAAAACAAACGAACAGAAAAAATGCTTCATTGCATTTCATCAGTTCCGTTTGAAATGGCTCAATTTCGTCGATGTTTTTCTGCCGATACAATTTCACATTTTTTATTCCTAAGTGTAAAATGAACACTTAAATTTCTCACCCATGCAATGAAAACGTTTTGCCCAAATGTGTGTTTGTTTTGTTTTTACAGGAACGGCGGCGCGCTATCAAAGAAGCAGCCTTTTCTTCGAGGTGTGAAGAGAGACATTAGGCACAATCGGCGCACCGCACACTGAAATTTTGAGTTCAGCGTTCGAACGTTTTTGCACGCTGAACTACAAACGCTGAAATCAAAATCTAAAGAACGCAACGTTTTTGAAGCGTAAAAATTTCGGAATTTGCAATATTTCGCGCAATTCACATGCGAGTAGAATTTTTTACACTTCAAAAATGTTGTCTTGTTTAGATATTGATTTCAGCGTTTGTAGTTCAGCGTGCAAAAACGTTCGAACGCTGAACTCAAAATTTCAGTGTGCGGTGCGCCATGAGTGGCATTTTGAAAGGCAAACGGTTGCCCCTTGGTTTACCTGTTGTTTCTTTGTTTGTTTTGATTCGTAGGACGTAGACGTGAAAAACTCGTCGTCATTGAAAAAGTTTAGATTGTGCGGGTAGATCGCAGTGTTTATACAGTTTAAGAGTTTGTGCGGGTCGCGAAATTTGCAGGGAAATGTACCATATTCCGTCTGAATAGTGAGCCAGAAATATTTACTCGTTTCTATCAAAATTTTGTGAAAATTTAGCGCATAAATAATCCATGACTTTTTCATCAGATGCAAAACATGCGGCTGCTTGATGGAAAAGTGAAAATGGTATCACAAATGGAGGAAGATTTGAGCCCTCTAAATACTTCTAAATGCCGATAAGTCCAAAAGTTGGTTTGCAGAAAATTGCATTTTGAATTTCGTTTCCAATCCTCTGCCAGCATTTGCATCCAAATGTTGATAAAAAAGCGCAAAATTATCCACATCTGCTCTCAACAAAAATGGCAGCAGTGGCCTTCCCACAAATTGCATTAGAGCCTGGACGAAAAGCATCTAGGAATTAACAAGTCAGTAAACAATTAGACTTATCGATTTCTTTCCCACAAAAGTTTGTATAATTCCCGGCAAATTGGCTTTATGGACAATTTATGGACTTATCGACGATTCTAGAAATCAATGCACACAATGGTCATCGCCCTTCTTGCTTCAGATTCGCAAGTGACGTCAAAAACGTGGAAAATTAGGAAAAATGTGTGGGACCAATTCTGGATACCGTTTACGTTTGTTTAACTCTATATTTTAGAAATTTTTGACTTTTAGAAGTATGAAGATGCCTCATTTGTAATTATCCATCTATTTTTAGTGAGTTCACTTCGCCCTACACGTTGCGGGTAACTTTAAAGTAGAAAGTTGTAGATATTTACTGTTGTTCTTGGGTTTTTTAAAGAGAATGTTGCCTAATATTTACTGTTAGATATTGCAGGTCTTGTTCTAGCGCCTGCGTATCTCTGTAAGATATTATTTGTCCATGCACAGGCTCTTTTCCCACACCGTGTCACGTTGTTGTTGTTACACAAAAATTTCATACTGTTAACAAACCACGATTTTATTTGTTTAATGATAGGACGATATTTCTTATAGAATATCGATAACCGTATTTCCTCGAAATACCCCCAGGGTTTTTTTTCAGAGTGGAAATTTTGAGGGGGGGTTATTTCGTCAGAAATTTTCGTTGAATTCATAGTAAGGAACACGCTTTTACATACCTAAAATCGGTAATAAACGTACTTCAATAGGATAAATTTGGACATACAACGTACATTGCTATACAAACTAGTGTATATGTGTAGCTAAGATTCAGTGGCTCAAAAATACATAATGTACATTGCATACATGATGTACATCATTCCAGACGGTGGGTATTTCGAGGGGCGGGGGGCTTTTTTTTCCTCAGCTCGAAAACACCTGGGGGTATTTCGAGGGGGCGGGGGGTTTATTCAGGGGGGGGGGTAATTCGAAGAAATACGGTATTTTCTGATGTTTTAAATATAAAAATGTTCACACAATATCAATATTGGAAATTGATATCGTCCCACTTATAATTCTGTTACTTGTCATTTGCAACGTGTCACTGTCGCTTTACGTTTGAAACTTTACAGGGCTTTTCAAGAAGATCTTTCCTCGATTAGGAACTTTTTCTGCAGGTTGACATCTGTGATTGTGTGGGCATGGTGCTCGGTTTATTTTATCTCCCGAGTAGGGATGGAAAAAAGCGTTTTTTTCAACGGCCCCGCTTTGCGCTTTTTTATTTAAAGCGTTTTTTTAAAAAACAACGTTTTTTTAAAAAACCTCCCAGATATAGCCCTGGGTCAATATATATAGGTATATCAGACAAGTGACAATACTCTGTGATGTTATATATGACCATATAATGGCTGTGGAGCCATGGGATAGCATTAAAAGTGGTGATTTGTGTCAAAAATGTCCATTTTTTGTTGACATGTTCGTATATCGCCTATTAGTCGAATGTTTGTGACTTCAAGTGAAGTTTGGCACAGAATAGTGATCAAACAAGGGAGTGACTTTGTTACACGCTGTGGGGGTACATGGAATCACATTACCTGAATATTATATACTACAGCAACATATGACAGCTTATTTACCAATGGTAGCACATAGAAATGGATGCTTTGATATGAAAAATGCCACAAAACCAATGAAAACAACCACCAGTGTCAATTTGTGTGTGAAATTGCGCGCTTGCCCGCAAAATTTTGCAAAATACCTAGTGCTTAGTACTAAAAATTTCATCTGATGTTTAAAAAAAAAAAAACGTTTCGGACCTCGTGTTTTTTAAAAAACAACGTTGAGTCATGAGTCATTATATACAGGTATATCAGACAAGTGGTAGTACTTGTGA
Organism: Sphaerolaimus hirsutus; assembly: GCA_964036195.1. Classification (NCBI taxonomy): domain Eukaryota; kingdom Metazoa; phylum Nematoda; class Chromadorea; order Monhysterida; family Sphaerolaimidae; genus Sphaerolaimus; species Sphaerolaimus hirsutus. The sequence continues at coordinate 22,174,358 of OZ038458.1, forward strand.
TTAGGGTTCAAACGATATATCGTATCGAATATCGAATATCGGATATCGACCATTTTTTAATATCGAATATCGATATCGAAAATTTTGAAAAAATATCGAATATCGAATATCGATATCGAAAATTTTGAAAAAATATCGAATATCGACCATTTTTTTGATATATCGAACCTGTATTGTGTCCCCAAATTTACTTTTCATTTTCATTTTGAGATGTTTATGGTTGATCTGATGTGCTTATAGTATTGTATTTGATGAGTCAAAGTACAGTATTTATAATGTCATTGTTGTTGGAGTGCTAAATTTGAAGCCAGAAAACGCTGATATACTTTTTTTTGCAACATGCCCTTAAGCAATTAGGTTAGGATGAACTGTAATATCTACCAATTGTTATTTGTCTGATACACTTTGATTCATCATGTTTTTCTTCTATTTTCTACCATTGAGTGATGTAAAGCTTAAAATCACTTGCACCATTCAAACTTCAGTAAAGAGATGATTAAACATGTGTGCAACCACATGAAAATACAATATGCCACTTGAAATATGCCTTGCTATACCAAAAGCATATCGCAATATTGAATATCGAATATCGACCATTTTTCAATATCGAAATATCGAATATCGACCATTTTTCAATATCGAATATCGAATATCGATATCGAGGTTCCATATCGTATCGATATCGAATATCGAGTTTCAGAAAAAAATATCGAATATCGAATATCGATATCGAAAATTTTGAAAAAATATCGAATATCGAATATCGATATCGAAAAGTCATATCGTTTGAACCCTACTTGTGATGATATATATAACCGTAGAATGGCTGTGGAGCCATTGGATTTCTGGTGGTGATTTCTGCCAAAAATTCACTTTTTATTTCGACTCGTTATGTATATTGCTATTTGTTGAATGATCATCACTTCAAGTGAAGTTGGGCATGGAATAGTGCTAAAATAAAGTTATAAGCAAAGGCTAATACATTGATGTTTCCCACTGTAGAATTATGTGGAAGCACATTGGCGCAATATTATGTACTACACTAACATATCTTGGCTAATTTGATAGCATGCCGGAATAAAAGCAATGACACTAAAAATGCCACAAAATCAATGAAAACAACCACCAGTGGTAATTTGCATGTGAAATTGCGCGCTTGCGCGCAAAAAAATTGCAAAATACCTAGTGCATAAGTACTAAAAATTTTGCCAGCGAAAAATTTTAAAAAAGCGCTGGGACACTTGCGCTTTTTGTAAAAAAGCGGCGTTTTAAAAAAAGCGGTTGAAAAAAAGTGCTGGCCATCCCTACCCCCGAGGCATCGCTAGCAGTTGAATTTTTTATCTTTGCCAGGGTGTCGGCAATTTTTGTGGCCCATCGAAATCACTGGTCCTGGAAAAATTTGTTTGGAGTTTGTGTTCCTTTTGCGGGTTTTTTGTTGTTTTTTTCTACAGGGTTCATTTTGTTAGCATTCAATATTAAATAGCATTCATGTTGCGCTTATTAGATTTCATGTCAATACGTTTTTCGGTTTAAATCTCGTTCGTTACATTCTTCCATTTTTCGTCTCTTGTCTTATTTTTTCTTTCTTGTTTACCTAATTTTTTTCTAGCGCTGAATTCGGGGCAGGGTTTATCGGAAAATTCCATTGTTATACTCGGCAGACACGATACTCTACAAACAGATAGGAGTTATGTCTTCGACTGGCAGACGGCCAGCCGATAACTTATGGAAGACGTGATGAAAACGACGTGGCGAGAGATGGTGATCGAGACGAAAGTGATGACGTCATGATGGAGTGTTTCCTCCGGAAAAATGTACGGCGTAATGTCATCCGAGTATACTTCACTTCAAATGTAAAATGTCAAATGTCTTCACTGTAAAAAATGTCAAATGTCAAAATTTCAACTTTCTAGTTGTTTTTCTGTGCTCATTATTGATTTCCACAAAATTGAGTCCATTTTCAATTGAAATTCAATCCAAAGTTTCGACTTAGGGCTAGGGTTCGGACGATATATCGTATCGAATATCGGATATCGACTGTTTTTCCATATCGAATATCGAATATCGATATCGAACATTTTTAGAAAATATCGAATATCGACCATTTTCAAATATCGATATCGAATATCGACCATTTTCAAATATCGATATCGAATATCGACCATTTTAGTGATATATAAAAACCTGTATTGTGTCCCCAAATTAAGGTATTATTTTCACTTTGCGATATTTGTGATTGATGTGATGTGTCTATAATATTTTAGTTGATAAGTAGAAGTTAAGTATTTACAATTTCATTTTGGTTGGAGTGCTTTCTCCACATTTCTTGTAGTTGGTTTGGTTTCCTACCTAGGGTTGGAAAAAAAACGTTTTTTTTTTAACTCGATGTTAAAAAAAAAAAAAACGTTTTAAAAAAAAAAAACGTTTTTTTTAAAAGCTCCCAGATATGACCTTATGTCAACATATATAGGTATATCAGACAGTGGCAATACTCTGTGATGTTATATATGACCATATAATGTCTGTGGAGCCATGGGATAGCATTATAAGTGGTGATTTGTGTCAAAAATATCCATTTTTCGTCGACATATCGTTCGTATATCGCCTTATAGTCAAATGTTCGTGACTTCAGGTAAAGTTTGGCACCAAATAGTGATCAAACAAGGTGATAAAAGGAGGTTGTTACTTTGGGAGTGAAGTTACACACTGTGGAGGTACATGGAAGCACATTACCTCAATATTATATACTACAGCAACATATGACGGCTTATTAACCCATGGTAGCACACAGAAATGGATATTTTGATACTAAAAATGCCACAAAACCAATGAAAACAACCACCAATGTCAATTTGTGTGTGAAATTGCGCGCTTGCGCGCAAAAATTTTGCAAAATACCTAGTGCCTAGTACAAAAAATTTTGGCCGATGTTTTTTTAAAAAAAACACATTTCGGACGTCATGTTTTTTAAAAAAAAAACGTTTTTTTTTATTAAAAAAACGTTTAAAAAAAAACATCGGCCAACCCTATTCCTACCTACCAGAAAAGTTGGATATGCTGCTTTTCTTGTGACATGATGTTGTGGGCATGGGTCAGAGCAATGGCAGTCCACACCCAGCCACAAAGTTTGATTTTACTTGGATGGCCAGTGTTTACCTTGTTTTTCTTCCATTTTCCCGTTTTGACTGTTGTGAACCTTCTTGTGAAAATCACCATTTACATTTCAGTATAGAGATGATCAACCATGTTTACAACTACATGAAAATACAATATGCCACTTAAAATATGCCTTGCAGTACCCAAAGCAAAATATCGATATCGAATATCGGGCATTTTTTAATATCGATATCGAGGGTTCATATCGTATCGATATCGAATATCGAGTTTCAGGAAAAAATATCGAATATCGATATCGAGTTTCAGAAAAAAATATCGAATGTCGATATCGAAAAGTAATATCGTCCGAACCGTACTTAGGGCTCGTATACTTTATTAGTTACGTCGAATAAATAAATAAATATGTTTTGTGAATTCAGCATGAAAAGTATTTGGTCGATTAAAATATATAACTGATGTGGGTGATTTTTTCCGGTGTTTTTATGGATATACCTAGAATGTGTCTGGATCTAAGCTGTTTAAACAGCTTGGCTTATCTGATGAGGGATTTTATAGATATTTGTTTTTTTCATTCAAATTAAGTTAAATTAACATTAATTTCTGAGTCAGTATGCAATTGAATTAGTTGCCCACGGAAACATGGGAAAGTGGCAAATTTTATTTCCAGTGCTCTGCAATGGCATAATAATTTGCAGCGGTTGAATTGCTCCAGGGGAATGTGAGCATTGCCAAGTTGCCTTGACCGTGTCGAGCACACCGTCCGTGGCTGGCCGCCGGGTCAATCCGGGGCAGGCCTGATACGCACATCTGCCCGTTACGGGCATCCTCCCGTTACGCACATTTGCCCGTTTTTTTTTCACTTGACACTTTTTCAAGTGATTTTCAGCTATGAGTAAAGTGAAAAAAAGTTGCGCAATGACATTAGTCAATTTTTTTCACATCTGAAAATCACTTGAAACTGTGTCAAGTGGAAAAAACGGTGAAAAATAGCCATTTTTCACTGTTTTTCATTTGACACATTTTCAAGTGATTTTCAGATATGAGTGACGTGAAAAAAGTTCATTAATGTCATTGCGCAGCGTTCTTCACTTCACTCATATCTGAAAATCACTAGGAAAAGTGTCAAGTGAAAAAACGGGCAAATGTGCGTAACGGGCAGATGTGCGTATCAGTGCACCCCCGTCAATTCCCCTCGTGGGCACTGGTCGGCCGCATCACTTGCGCGGTCCGCAGTTGCCCCTTGGCCCAGATCTGGTCAACTTCAATCAGTGCAAAACACATTTACCACTTTCCCAAATTTGGGCTGTCAATATGTGCACAACCGCAACCCTACACGTAGGGTTCAAACGGGATTGACTTTTCGGGATCGGGATCGGGATTGGGATTCACTTTTTGAGATTTCGGGATCGGGATCGGGATCGGGATTGGGGTTTCGGGATCGGGATCGGGATTGGTTTTTTGAGATTTCGGGATCGGGATTGGCCGGGATTGGGGTCACGGGATCGGGATCGGGATTGGGATAGGCATTTTTCCGGGATCGGGATTGGGTTCTAGGGATAGAGATTTTGGCCATTTTTCTGGCATTCACAGTTGTTCATAAAGGTCTCAAAACACTGTTGGATGCCAGAAAAGTGCATAAAATTGACGCTGGGGGTTTGCATCCACTTTTTTGCATGCAAAAACCTCATTATTTCACTTTTTATAATTTCCACTAATTTTTCTGGGATCGGGATCCCGGACTTGGGAGTTTCTCGGGATCGGGATCGGGATTTGAAAATTCTCGGGATCGGGATCGGGATCGGGATTGGTCTTTTTGAGATTTCGGGATCGGGATCGGGATTGGGGTTTCGGGATCGGGATCGGGATCGGGACTGGTAAATCCCGGAATTTCACGGGATCCGGGATCGGGATCGGGATCCCGTTTGAACCCTACCTACACGCCCCAATTGACACAAACCCAAATGTCTACTCGTCCCCATCCCAATTCAAAGCTTGCTCACGAGTAACACTACGCATAATTGTATGTACCGTATTTCCTCGAAATACCCCCCCTCTAAATACCCCCCCCCCCCTCAAAATGGACACTATGAACTTATAAACCCCCCCCTCGAAATACCCCCCCCCCCAAATTTAGTGTATAGAGAACGTAAATGACAAAGGCTGCGGTTTGTCATCCCGGCAATGCAGAACACACGTTAAAAACGATGACTCTGTTATGTGAGAACAGTGTTTGTACGTCTACACACTTATAAATGTCTTTAGTATCTTATAAATGGCGATTTTTGTTGCATTTTTGGACGTCTGCGTACGTTTCAGACGACATTTTAGTACTGGGATTTCAAAAAATTTCTGGCGAAATAATAACCCCCCCCCCCCTCGAAATACCCCCCCCCCCTCGAAATACCCCCCCCCCTCGTTTAACCCCCCCTCAAAATTCTCACTCTGAAAAAATAAACCCCCCGGGGGTATTTCGAGGAAATACGGTATACACAAATATTTCATGCGGCCTTGTGATTACCACAGTTGTTAAAACACCGGTATTTTTGGAAAGCGTAAGCGTAAGGTTAAATACATTTTCCAAATTTTGAGTATGCTTACGATTACGAAAGTGTAAGGTATTTTCAAAATACCTGGGAAAGCGTAAGAAAAGCGTAAGCGTAAAAAAGTTTTTAAGGGCGTAAGTATAAATACTCATTTACCCGGGTATTTCGGGTAAGCGTGAATACGCTTTCGCAATTCTGGTGATTACATTGGGCACCCCGCATTATATTTTCAACTGCAACACGATTAAACACTTAAGCATTAATCACACCTGACTCGCAAGCTCGTGAGCCAGCTTTGAATTGGGACGGGAACCATTGGACATGGGGTGTGCTAGTCAAGTGAATGGTGCGCGTAGGCCCGCTGACTCGCCCCAGGCAGCCAATGAGCGATGGGCGAGTGCGCGCGCGACTGTGCCCGAGGCGGCGATGAACACTCGGCTGCCGGTGTGCTGCGCAGGCGCTGGTGGCTCCTGTCGGCTGCCTGCGTCCTTCTTTCGCTCGCTGGTCAGTGGGGCCGGCTCCCTTTTGCACTGTCTGATGCTTGCCCCCAGGGCGGGCCCCTTGGCACCGATGGGGCAGGCCTGATACGCACATCTGCCCGTTACGCACATTTGCCCGTCTCTTTCATTTGACACTTTCAAGTGATTTTCAGATATGAGTAAAGTGAAAAAAGTTCACTAATGTCATTGCGCAGCGTTTCTCACTTTACTCATATCTGAAAATCACTTGAAAGTGTCAAATGAAAGAGACGGGCAAATGTGCGTAACGGGCAGATGTGCGTATCAGTGCACCCCCGTCACCGACGCCGCATCCAACACACCGGGGGCCAGTCCCGCACCCTGACGCATCAAGTGTCGAATGTCATAAAATGCCACGTTAAGAACAATTTTATTACTGCAACTTGGACAATACGTGACATTTGATACTTGATTTTGCAGTTTACAGGGTGGGCACTGACAACAGGTACATGGTGGAGCAAAGTTTGGGCTATCTCGCCCCAATTTACACTCGAAATCGTTCTTTTTCCATTTCCACCTATTTACAAGTTGCAAATTTCGTTGGTTTATTGCCAGAAGACGATTTTGTTGACAGTTTGAAAAAATTTTGCGCGCAAGTGCGCATTTTCCGTTCGCAACATATTATTTCGGCTGACTGGTCTCCGCGGTAGGGCTCGAACTCGACTCGACTCGACTCGACTCGTGACTCGAGGGTAAAACAGGGTACCGACTCGACTCGTCTGACTCGACCGGAAAAATATGGCCCAAACTCGAGACTCGAGGTTTTTGCCTGACTCGACTCGAAATTTTGGCAAATTTCGAGTCAGGGTTTCCATTGAATAATGTCCTAAAAAATCAATTTTGATATTAACTTTTAAACATATTTTTCAAAAATTTTGCGCGCGAGCGCGCATTTCCATACCACATGTGTGATATATTGTCGATTGGCTTGGCGTATGTATTGAATGGTGTTAAAACTCAAATTTCTTGTTACCATACAATTCTACATAATGAATTACACACACCATCCATGATATACACACCACCTCAAATGCATTGCACAATGTTGGCACTGATCTAAAAAAGGCTGTAAAAGGTGTTAATTATACATCTGTAGGCTGATTTTTTTTTTGCAACTTTATTTGTAGCAACATGCGTGATAAAAAGTTCTATTTTTGCTTTATCTTGATATTTAAGTGAACTGTTGGCATTTAACGTCATTAAGTGTGTGTGAAAACATTGGAAGAGAAACCAGTATCAAAAATTTCTGCAAGGGTCATACCTAAAAGTAATGCATCCGACTCGATTCGAGACTCGAGATTTTTGCCAGACTCGACTCGACTTTTCACTGGCTTGCCTGACTCGACTCGCCGACTCGACCGGAAAAAATTTTGGGTTGTGACTCGAACTCGAGTTTGAAAAAAATCGAGTTTCGAGCCCTACTCCGCGGCCTCAAAGCCGGTGAAAATGTACCCAATTCCTGTCCATGTCGCTCTATATGCCTGTAAAAAAACTTCGCCTTTGCCTGTTCGCCGGGCTCCGTATACAATGCCCCCCCGCTCAAAAATCCTGGCTACGTCCCTGTATATACCGTATTTCCTCGAAATACCCCCCGGGGGGTAATTGTTTCAGAGTGAGAATTTTGAGGGGGGTATTCGAGGGGGGCTTATTGTTTCGCCAGAAATTTTTGAAATTCCAGTACTAAATTGTCATCTGTAACGTACGCAGGCGTAGAAAAATGCAACAATAAGCGCTATATATAAGAGTCTATTGACTTATTTAAGTGTGTAACAATGTTCTAATGGCCCTACACACACTAGTTTTCACCGTGACACGTGTGAAAACTGAAATGGCGACATGGCGACATTCAGCCTACCCTTAACGTATGCTATATGTGTTCTAGTTTTCAAATTTTCGTACTTTAACTTTCATTAATTTAAATTCAAATTTTATTTAAATTAAATCATTCAACCGTGTTCATTAATTTGCATTTGAAAAATTTTCAGTTTTCACACGAAGTCACGGTGAAAACTAGTGTGTGTAGGCACAATGTAACAATTCATTGTTTCTAACGTGTTTTGCATCGCCCGAATCACAAACCGCAGTTTTGTTATTATGTACGTACTCTGTACACTGAATTTGGGGGAGGGGTATTTCGAGTGGGTGGGTAATTATTTCATAGTGTCCATTTTGAGGGGGGGTTACTTAGAGACGGGGGTATTTCGAGGAAATATGGTATATATATTATTTTACATAGAATTTTGCTTGAAAACCTAATTATTATTTCGTCAGACTTTTTGAAGGGGGGACTATTCGAGAGGTGAGGGCTGAATTATTCAAGGGAGGAATTATTATTTCATAAAAATTGTCACCTTTATACCAACTCATTGAGTCATTTCACGAAAAATGTTTTATAAACACGATGCCGCACCGCGCACTAAAATTTTGCGCTCAGCGTTCGAACGTTTCTGCACGCAGAACTACAAACACTGAAATCAAAATCTAAAGAACAAACACAACGTTTTTGAAGCGTA
>OZ038458.1:22183248-22199640 GCA_964036195.1 Sphaerolaimus hirsutus
GAAGAAATACGGTATTTTCTGATGTTTTAAATATAAAAATGTTCACACAATATCAATATTGGAAATTGATATCGTCCCACTTATAATTCTGTTACTTGTCATTTGCAACGTGTCACTGTCGCTTTACGTTTGAAACTTTACAGGGCTTTTCAAGAAGATCTTTCCTCGATTAGGAACTTTTTCTGCAGGTTGACATCTGTGATTGTGTGGGCATGGTGCTCGGTTTATTTTATCTCCCGAGTAGGGATGGAAAAAAGCGTTTTTTTCAACGGCCCCGCTTTGCGCTTTTTTATTTAAAGCGTTTTTTTAAAAAACAACGTTTTTTTAAAAAACCTCCCAGATATAGCCCTGGGTCAATATATATAGGTATATCAGACAAGTGACAATACTCTGTGATGTTATATATGACCATATAATGGCTGTGGAGCCATGGGATAGCATTAAAAGTGGTGATTTGTGTCAAAAATGTCCATTTTTTGTTGACATGTTCGTATATCGCCTATTAGTCGAATGTTTGTGACTTCAAGTGAAGTTTGGCACAGAATAGTGATCAAACAAGGGAGTGACTTTGTTACACGCTGTGGGGGTACATGGAATCACATTACCTGAATATTATATACTACAGCAACATATGACAGCTTATTTACCAATGGTAGCACATAGAAATGGATGCTTTGATATGAAAAATGCCACAAAACCAATGAAAACAACCACCAGTGTCAATTTGTGTGTGAAATTGCGCGCTTGCCCGCAAAATTTTGCAAAATACCTAGTGCTTAGTACTAAAAATTTCATCTGATGTTTAAAAAAAAAAAAACGTTTCGGACCTCGTGTTTTTTAAAAAACAACGTTGAGTCATGAGTCATTATATACAGGTATATCAGACAAGTGGTAGTACTTGTGATTAGGGTTCAAACGATATATCGTATCGAATATCGAATATCGGATATCGACCATTTTTTAATATCGAATATCGATATCGAAAATTTTGAAAAAATATCGAATATCGAATATCGATATCGAAAATTTTGAAAAAATATCGAATATCGACCATTTTTTTGATATATCGAACCTGTATTGTGTCCCCAAATTTACTTTTCATTTTCATTTTGAGATGTTTATGGTTGATCTGATGTGCTTATAGTATTGTATTTGATGAGTCAAAGTACAGTATTTATAATGTCATTGTTGTTGGAGTGCTAAATTTGAAGCCAGAAAACGCTGATATACTTTTTTTTGCAACATGCCCTTAAGCAATTAGGTTAGGATGAACTGTAATATCTACCAATTGTTATTTGTCTGATACACTTTGATTCATCATGTTTTTCTTCTATTTTCTACCATTGAGTGATGTAAAGCTTAAAATCACTTGCACCATTCAAACTTCAGTAAAGAGATGATTAAACATGTGTGCAACCACATGAAAATACAATATGCCACTTGAAATATGCCTTGCTATACCAAAAGCATATCGCAATATTGAATATCGAATATCGACCATTTTTCAATATCGAAATATCGAATATCGACCATTTTTCAATATCGAATATCGAATATCGATATCGAGGTTCCATATCGTATCGATATCGAATATCGAGTTTCAGAAAAAAATATCGAATATCGAATATCGATATCGAAAATTTTGAAAAAATATCGAATATCGAATATCGATATCGAAAAGTCATATCGTTTGAACCCTACTTGTGATGATATATATAACCGTAGAATGGCTGTGGAGCCATTGGATTTCTGGTGGTGATTTCTGCCAAAAATTCACTTTTTATTTCGACTCGTTATGTATATTGCTATTTGTTGAATGATCATCACTTCAAGTGAAGTTGGGCATGGAATAGTGCTAAAATAAAGTTATAAGCAAAGGCTAATACATTGATGTTTCCCACTGTAGAATTATGTGGAAGCACATTGGCGCAATATTATGTACTACACTAACATATCTTGGCTAATTTGATAGCATGCCGGAATAAAAGCAATGACACTAAAAATGCCACAAAATCAATGAAAACAACCACCAGTGGTAATTTGCATGTGAAATTGCGCGCTTGCGCGCAAAAAAATTGCAAAATACCTAGTGCATAAGTACTAAAAATTTTGCCAGCGAAAAATTTTAAAAAAGCGCTGGGACACTTGCGCTTTTTGTAAAAAAGCGGCGTTTTAAAAAAAGCGGTTGAAAAAAAGTGCTGGCCATCCCTACCCCCGAGGCATCGCTAGCAGTTGAATTTTTTATCTTTGCCAGGGTGTCGGCAATTTTTGTGGCCCATCGAAATCACTGGTCCTGGAAAAATTTGTTTGGAGTTTGTGTTCCTTTTGCGGGTTTTTTGTTGTTTTTTTCTACAGGGTTCATTTTGTTAGCATTCAATATTAAATAGCATTCATGTTGCGCTTATTAGATTTCATGTCAATACGTTTTTCGGTTTAAATCTCGTTCGTTACATTCTTCCATTTTTCGTCTCTTGTCTTATTTTTTCTTTCTTGTTTACCTAATTTTTTTCTAGCGCTGAATTCGGGGCAGGGTTTATCGGAAAATTCCATTGTTATACTCGGCAGACACGATACTCTACAAACAGATAGGAGTTATGTCTTCGACTGGCAGACGGCCAGCCGATAACTTATGGAAGACGTGATGAAAACGACGTGGCGAGAGATGGTGATCGAGACGAAAGTGATGACGTCATGATGGAGTGTTTCCTCCGGAAAAATGTACGGCGTAATGTCATCCGAGTATACTTCACTTCAAATGTAAAATGTCAAATGTCTTCACTGTAAAAAATGTCAAATGTCAAAATTTCAACTTTCTAGTTGTTTTTCTGTGCTCATTATTGATTTCCACAAAATTGAGTCCATTTTCAATTGAAATTCAATCCAAAGTTTCGACTTAGGGCTAGGGTTCGGACGATATATCGTATCGAATATCGGATATCGACTGTTTTTCCATATCGAATATCGAATATCGATATCGAACATTTTTAGAAAATATCGAATATCGACCATTTTCAAATATCGATATCGAATATCGACCATTTTCAAATATCGATATCGAATATCGACCATTTTAGTGATATATAAAAACCTGTATTGTGTCCCCAAATTAAGGTATTATTTTCACTTTGCGATATTTGTGATTGATGTGATGTGTCTATAATATTTTAGTTGATAAGTAGAAGTTAAGTATTTACAATTTCATTTTGGTTGGAGTGCTTTCTCCACATTTCTTGTAGTTGGTTTGGTTTCCTACCTAGGGTTGGAAAAAAAACGTTTTTTTTTTAACTCGATGTTAAAAAAAAAAAAAACGTTTTAAAAAAAAAAAACGTTTTTTTTAAAAGCTCCCAGATATGACCTTATGTCAACATATATAGGTATATCAGACAGTGGCAATACTCTGTGATGTTATATATGACCATATAATGTCTGTGGAGCCATGGGATAGCATTATAAGTGGTGATTTGTGTCAAAAATATCCATTTTTCGTCGACATATCGTTCGTATATCGCCTTATAGTCAAATGTTCGTGACTTCAGGTAAAGTTTGGCACCAAATAGTGATCAAACAAGGTGATAAAAGGAGGTTGTTACTTTGGGAGTGAAGTTACACACTGTGGAGGTACATGGAAGCACATTACCTCAATATTATATACTACAGCAACATATGACGGCTTATTAACCCATGGTAGCACACAGAAATGGATATTTTGATACTAAAAATGCCACAAAACCAATGAAAACAACCACCAATGTCAATTTGTGTGTGAAATTGCGCGCTTGCGCGCAAAAATTTTGCAAAATACCTAGTGCCTAGTACAAAAAATTTTGGCCGATGTTTTTTTAAAAAAAACACATTTCGGACGTCATGTTTTTTAAAAAAAAAACGTTTTTTTTTATTAAAAAAACGTTTAAAAAAAAACATCGGCCAACCCTATTCCTACCTACCAGAAAAGTTGGATATGCTGCTTTTCTTGTGACATGATGTTGTGGGCATGGGTCAGAGCAATGGCAGTCCACACCCAGCCACAAAGTTTGATTTTACTTGGATGGCCAGTGTTTACCTTGTTTTTCTTCCATTTTCCCGTTTTGACTGTTGTGAACCTTCTTGTGAAAATCACCATTTACATTTCAGTATAGAGATGATCAACCATGTTTACAACTACATGAAAATACAATATGCCACTTAAAATATGCCTTGCAGTACCCAAAGCAAAATATCGATATCGAATATCGGGCATTTTTTAATATCGATATCGAGGGTTCATATCGTATCGATATCGAATATCGAGTTTCAGGAAAAAATATCGAATATCGATATCGAGTTTCAGAAAAAAATATCGAATGTCGATATCGAAAAGTAATATCGTCCGAACCGTACTTAGGGCTCGTATACTTTATTAGTTACGTCGAATAAATAAATAAATATGTTTTGTGAATTCAGCATGAAAAGTATTTGGTCGATTAAAATATATAACTGATGTGGGTGATTTTTTCCGGTGTTTTTATGGATATACCTAGAATGTGTCTGGATCTAAGCTGTTTAAACAGCTTGGCTTATCTGATGAGGGATTTTATAGATATTTGTTTTTTTCATTCAAATTAAGTTAAATTAACATTAATTTCTGAGTCAGTATGCAATTGAATTAGTTGCCCACGGAAACATGGGAAAGTGGCAAATTTTATTTCCAGTGCTCTGCAATGGCATAATAATTTGCAGCGGTTGAATTGCTCCAGGGGAATGTGAGCATTGCCAAGTTGCCTTGACCGTGTCGAGCACACCGTCCGTGGCTGGCCGCCGGGTCAATCCGGGGCAGGCCTGATACGCACATCTGCCCGTTACGGGCATCCTCCCGTTACGCACATTTGCCCGTTTTTTTTTCACTTGACACTTTTTCAAGTGATTTTCAGCTATGAGTAAAGTGAAAAAAAGTTGCGCAATGACATTAGTCAATTTTTTTCACATCTGAAAATCACTTGAAACTGTGTCAAGTGGAAAAAACGGTGAAAAATAGCCATTTTTCACTGTTTTTCATTTGACACATTTTCAAGTGATTTTCAGATATGAGTGACGTGAAAAAAGTTCATTAATGTCATTGCGCAGCGTTCTTCACTTCACTCATATCTGAAAATCACTAGGAAAAGTGTCAAGTGAAAAAACGGGCAAATGTGCGTAACGGGCAGATGTGCGTATCAGTGCACCCCCGTCAATTCCCCTCGTGGGCACTGGTCGGCCGCATCACTTGCGCGGTCCGCAGTTGCCCCTTGGCCCAGATCTGGTCAACTTCAATCAGTGCAAAACACATTTACCACTTTCCCAAATTTGGGCTGTCAATATGTGCACAACCGCAACCCTACTTGCGCTGGGTGTTTACTTGCGCTGGGAGTAGCCTGCTTGCGCTGGGAGTTTTCGCCCCCCCCCCCAAGCCGCAAGAGTCCGCTGGACAACCCCCGCAGGCGCGCTGCTTCTGTGCAGCGCGGCGTTCAACGAAGCCACGTACATGTCCGAGTCTGCGCTGCTGCCCGGTCTGGTGCGCTCCGACGTAGAACACATCCTGCCCCAGTTGGGTCGCCGTGTACGCCAGGGCGGCGGAGGCCGTTCGGCCAGCCCGGTTAGTGGCCCATGTCTTCATTGCTTCGGGGATTCGAACCTTTTTTGTTGGCAGTGTGCCAACGATGGTTGATGTGTGTGGCGGTTTTAGGCGGGAAACCGTTCATTGTCGGTTTAACGAGGGTGTATATAGTAGCGGCAACCTTATATGTATAGCCGACTGAGGCCGAGTACTTATTTAAACCCATTACACATTTATTTAACCCGCAACTCATCTAATTCCACCCATCACGCATCTAAGATTAATAGATTCGCGTATTATATGACACGCCCTGCACTGGCGTGTCCCTGTGCCGGAAAACATCTAAACCCATTACACATCTAGACAGAGTCTGCGGATAAACAGTGATTATCTACATGTTGGATGGATAAACGTCTATTATTCGATCAAACAGTTCATTATTCAGCGACGCTGGCATGCATTGTTTCGATCGTCAGCGCGCCCGAATTTGGTTGGATGATGTGATATTAGTGGACACGCCTGCTCTACAGTGAGCGGTAAACCAGAGTTGTTAAAAGTACTGAACTTTTTTCAAAGTATTTGTAAATGTAAAGTATTTATTTTTCACTCACCCCCTGAGTACAGAAAACATAAAGTACATTTTTTATACTTTTACTCGTGAGTAAACATGAGTAAAATACTTTCCCAACAGAAACATAACAGTGAGTATTTTTTTGAATGTTGCCCCAATTTTCGTACTTTTTTGACCAGTTAAACCTTCAAATTCAATAGTTCTTCATGTTTTATTTGCCTATTTTAAGTTATTTTTGATATATATTTTGTTCTATTTGCCACTTTTTTCACCCTTTTTTTCCATCATTGCTTTGAAAAATACCTATAACAAAGCCTATCACATTCATGCAATTTCACATACACATTACCATTGGTGGAGTTTTCATTGGTTTTGATGCATCTTTAGTGTAAAAGATTCCATTTTCTCATGCTACCATGTAATAATAAGCTGTGATATGCTAGTATAGTACATAATATCTGGCTAACAGAGTTGTTAAAAGTACCAAACTTTTTTTCAAAGTATACGTAAATGTAAAGTATTTATTTTTTACTCACCCCTTGAGTACAGAAAATGTAAAGTACAATTTTTTTACTTTTACTCATGAGTAAATGTGAGTAAACATACTTATAACCACAGAAAACGTAAACATGAGTATTTTTGATAAATGTTGCCAAAATTTTTGAGATATGTCGCTCAAAATAAGTCATTTTCATTAGGTCAACTTTTTGCCTATTTTATGCAATTTTTCACTATATTTTTGGTTCTACACCCATTTTCGCGTATTTCCCGTATTTTTACCTCATTTTCTCCCTTTTTTCCCTTCTTTGCCTTTAAAAACCTAAATAAAAGACGATCTAAATCACCTTTTCTGTACTCAAGTACTTTCAAAAAGTAAGTGTAAAAGTGAGTACAGCTATTTTTTCAAAGTATACGTAGGGTTGGAAAAAAACGTTTTTTTTAAATAAAAAATGTGTTTTTTTTTAAAGCTCCCAGATATGACCTTGTGTCAACATATATAGGTATATCAGACAGTGGCAATACTCTGATGTTATACATATTTGACTAGGGTGTCAACTTTCCGTTTTCCGTTTTCCGCTCTCCAAAGCCAAATTTTTTTCCGTTTCCGTTTTTCTGGCTCATTTTCCGTTTTCCAGCTAAATTTTGAGTTTTTCTGCCTTCTTTCCGTTTTCCGGCTCAATTATCTGTTTTTCCAACTTTTTTTCATTTTCAGAATAAATTTTCTGTTTTCTGTTTCAGCCACACTGATAAACATGCATGCAGGTTCTCAATTATGTGAATTTCTTCTGTTTCCAACCAAATTTCTGCAGTTTTTTGCATTTCCAGAAAAAATTTTGCAAATTTTTCCGTTTCTGGCAAAATTTCAGCAAATTTTTTTCCGTTTCCGGCAGATGTTCAGCAAGTTTTTCCGTTTCCGTTTTCTGGCTTTTCATTTTTCCGTTTTCCGTTTTCCAGCAGGTGCAAATTTTTTTCCGTTTCCGTTTTCCGGCAAGTGCAGAAATTTTTCCGTTTCTTTTCTGTTTTCCGTAAAAAAGTTTTTGTTGACCCCCTTTATATGACCATATAATGGCTGTGGAGCCATGTGATAGCATTATAAGTGGTGATTTGTGTCAAAAATGTCCATTTTTTGTCGACATGTTCATATATCGCCTTATAGGCAAATGTTTGTGACTTCAAGTAAAGTTTGGCACGGAATAGTGATCAATCAAGGTTATAAAAGGAGGTTGTTACTTTGGGAGTGAATTTACACACTGTGAGGGTACATGGAAGCACATTACCTCAATATTATATACTACAGCAACATATGACGGCTTACAAACCCATGGTAGCACATAGAAAGGGATACTTTGATACTAAAAATGCCACAAAACCAATGAAAACAACCGCAAATGTCAATTTGGGTGTGAAATTGCACGCTTGCGCACAAAATTTTTGCAAAATACCTAGTGCTTAGTACTAAAAATTTTGGCCGATGTTTTTAAAAAAACATTAAAAAAACATCAGCCAACTCTAAGTATACGTAAACATATTGGCGCACAGCACACTCAAAATTTTCAAGTGCAGTTCAAACGTTTTTGAGTTACACCAAGGCGGAACTCCAAGTGCAGTTCGAACAATTTTTTAAAGGATTTTTAGGGCATTTTTTGGACATTCGAACGGAGTCCGGACGAGTTCGTACACTTTTCGCTGATTTGCGTGTCATAACATTTCCACGCAGCAAGTTTCAAAATGATTGGGACACTTTCAATTCCGCCCTTGACTTTCAATTCCACCCATTAGAGAAGGTTGTTGTGAGAAACACATCTCACTTATCTTGCCAAATATATTTGTGCAAAAAATTTTATAGGTAGATATAGGCTTTGTCTTCAAAAATGAATAGAAATTTTTTTTAGTAATATCCACTTGTTTTAATGATATTGAAGTTCACCGTGTGGCATATTGTGCCCACACACACTAGTTTTCCGCGTGACGCTTGGGAAAACTCAAATGGCGACATGTCGCCATTCAGTTTTCCCATCTTGCATGAAGTAAAATTTAGAGGTAAAAATAAATTTGTTTTGGTTTCGGCAAGTCACAATTTTTCCCAACATGAATGCAATAGGGGAAAACTGAATGGAAAATGTCGCCATGTGGTATGGCAACACTTCCTGAATGTTGCCATACCACATGGCGACATGTCGCCATTGTCGCCATTGTCACCATGGACAACTATATTGAATTTTCAACATGTGAATGCAATAAGTGAAAACTGCCAAACTTTGCTGTGTAAGCAACTCTGTTGAACTAGCAATTAACCACAGCCATTTTTGACATGCAGACAGAGGAGGAGGAGGAGGAGGAGGTGGATGAGGGCAATGTGAACAAATGTGATGTTGTATCAACACAGTTTAATCTGTGAAAGTACTGACATCATGCTTTATCAGATACATATTTACTATTTTTGTGTTTTACATGTGATATATTTGTTTTTGATTTTGTTAATTTTTCATGCTTGATATTTGTTCCTGTTTTTCATTGTATATTTTAAAGAAAAATATCATGTACACACCTGTTGTTTTCCATTTTACTTTTTACATATGAGAGAAATATTGCAGACAATACAATTGTAAAAAGACAGCAATGAATGTTTTTGAGAATAATGTACCATATTTCCTTGAATTACACCCCCCCACCCTTGCATTAACCCCCCCCTCAAAATACCCCCAGGTGTTTTCCTGCTGAGGAAAAAATACCCCCCCCCCCCCTCAAAATACCCCCTGTCTGGAATGATATACATCATGTATGCAATGTACATGATGTATTTATTGATGCCAATTTGCATCGCAGATACACATATACGTTAATATGTGTACAGATGTACGTCTAAATACCCGATATGTCCCGATATATCCTATTTACCCATGTTTATTACCAGTTTTGGGTATGAAAAAGCATACTGTTTACTATGAATTTCCTGAAAATTTCTGATGAAATAATAACCCCCCCTCGAAAAAGCCCCACCTCGAAATACCCCCCTCAAAATTTCCACTCTGAAAAAATAAACCCCCTGGGGGTATTTTGAGGAATTATGGTATGTGAATAATGCCTTAGTAAATGGAATCATGCATTAGGATCAGAATTTTGAAAAATGTAATGGGAACACAAACATTACAAACAAAAACATGATTATTGTATTTTGACCATATTTCTTGAGCTTTTCATAGCTGTAATTGTATTGCACAAACTTTGAAAAGTGAATGAGATTGAATAAGTGACTGTATTGGAAATTTGCAAGTGTGTATGAAACTATATCAATGTTTAACAAGATAGGAACTAGTTACTCACTAATTGCACAACATTTAACTACTTAACTAAGTACTTCACAAACTACTTGCTAGACCAATTTCCAAATGAATTAAACAAACTTAAATCAAATGACTTCAAAAGTAAACACTGCTATTCTCATTCACCAGTAATTACAAATAACACTGTTTGCACTGTTTAAAAAAATGCATGTTGAGTTTTCACAATGTGCCAGCATGTTGACAATATTCCTTGGCTCAATAGCAGTTTTTGCAATGCATGAAGCAGTTTTCCACTTTGTCTGTCATTATGGGAACAGTATGCATACACGTTGTGAAAACTGGCGACACATGGCGACAGGTGGCGACAGGTGGCGACAAGAAATGTCGCCACACGTGTCGGCAGTTTTCACAATATGCAAGCATCTGTGGAAAACTGTCGCCATGGCAACAAAAATGGTGTCAAAATGTCGCCATTTTTGTCGCCATATCGGTGAGTTTTCACACAGGTGGCCACTTTGAAAAAGTATCTTTAAACAAGACATGAATGGACCAGAGATGTGAAATTTGGAGGTCTTATGCAGAATTTTTTCCTCTATTTTGTGTAGAGAGATAGGCACTTAACGATATGTATTAAATGAGTAATAATTTTTTCAAATTTTTGAGTTTTCACATGGTTTTCATGGTGACAACCATGGCGACAGTAAAGAAATAGTAGTTAAGCACAAATAACGTCATGTTAGGAAAACTCAACTGAACTTTGACATGGTATTTTTGGCATTTTTTGTAAAAATCGTACATTTCAGACAGCGGCACACGTTACTACAACTTCAAAGAATTTTATTCAGTGATACTTAGGGTGTCAACAAAAACTTTTTGGCAGAAAACGGGAATGAAAATTGAAAAGTTTGCTGTAATTATGGTGGAAATACAAAAATTTACAAAATTGAGAACTTGCATGCATGTTTACCAGTTTCACTGAAACAGAAATACTTGAGAAAGAGAAAATTGAGCTGGAAAATGAATTTTTTTTTGAAAAGCAGACAAGTGAGCCAGAAAATGGAAGCGGAAATGGAAAAAAATTTGCCTGTGGAAAGCATAAACGGAAAATGGAAAGTTGACACCCTAGTTTTGACACCTTGCATGACACTTGCCATTTTACACGGTGATTTTACACAGTTTGTGACTGCTACCAGATGGGGAATGAGAAAGCACCGCTGCACACTCCAGATGAACAAATGCTTTGCAACCATACAGTTTGTTTTGTTTTTGTTTTACATTTATCACTGTTTTGACATGTTTTTTTACAAAGAATGTATGCTAAATAATGCAGTTGGACTGGAGGGATGCGTATGATGGGCTGGATAACGTGCAACATGGTGATCAACAACGCGAGCGTGACCACAGAGGGTTGAGAGAGAAACTAAAGGAGTGGATGAAGACTCCAGAGGGGGTTCTGCCGTGGATAAATTGGCGAAATTGTTGAATTTTTATAATTTTTTATGACAGGTTTTGATTGTTCATGTGTGTGCTGCATGAATTGGTAACAAGTGAAAAGCTAAATGAAAATTTTACTACCAAGTGTAAATTATTTTTCACCTTCTGCATGCAACATGGGAAAACTAAATATTTTAGCTTTTCAACTATACAATTAGTTGAGTTCGTGATTAATGCTTGATTTAGATTTCATGTGTTCCCGCATATTTTTGTCTTTTGATAAAAGTCTAATGAGCGCTCAGGGTAAAAAATTCGATTTTTAGGACATGTTTTAGTAAAAGAAATTGAAAAATACTTTTTTTTGTTTTTTTTTATGGTGTAGATATATCACCTTTTTTTTGACGATATACTGAATACATGCTGTGCCTCATGTGAAAAAATTGCAGCTGATTGCCAAGTGATTAAAAGTTTATTGATTTTTTTATGTCATACATGTTAAATTCATTCATTTTTCAAACTGTGGTAATGACAGTGTGTGATTAGTATCAAATAAAAGTGAAAAAAAAACTGTTCGTGGCTCTCAATTTACAAGTATTACAAAGTAACCAATGATTTTATAAAAATTATTATATTCATGATTTTCAAAAATTATTTAAAAAAGAACAAAAGTAACTGGAAGCACAAAAATGTACATATATATACAGTTTCACATAGTGTATAACATGCAACATAAATAACGTTCCGGAAATCAATCTTTTTATGGTGCAAAACTCATTAAACTTTCACCATTTTTTCACAGTTTTCCCAAATGGGTGTCACAAAAGGATCATTGTAAAAAAATTGCAAATGGCAGCCTCTTGCATCTGTTGCCTGCACAATGGGAAAACTAAATTGAGTTTTCCCATGAAAGTCACGCGGAAAACTAGTGTGTGTAGGCCCATTTGTGTAAATTTAAACTGAATTCCACCCTCTAGAAAGTGTCCCAATGTTTTCTTGCTTAGATGGCGCACCGCACACTCAAAAGAGTGCGGACATTGTTCAAACGCTTTGCGCTTTCCGAATTAATTCGGCCCGTGCACAATTCGAGGCAATTCCGCCATGCCTAAAAAGAGTGCGGACATTGTGCAAATGCTTTGCGCTTTCCGCCCTTTCCGAATTAATTCTGCCCCTGCACAATTCTAGGCAATTCCGCCATCGTCAAAGTGTTCGAACGTTTCATGTGCGGAATTGAAATCGAGGGTGGTTCGGACGTTTTTGAATTCCACCCCCGATTTTAATTCCGCCCTTTTGAATTCCGCCCTTGAAAAAGTGTTCAAACTGCAACTGAAAATTTGAGTGTGTCCTGCAACATTTACTCAGTACTCGAGTATACGTACTTTTTGTGCAAACGTAAATATGTTTTAACAACTATGTGGTAAACACAAAAAGATAGAGCGTTTGCATATGCGTTTGCGCCCACTGTGAAGTGGGCGTGTCATATAATACGCGAATCTCTTAATCTTAATGTGTGATGGGTAGAATTAGATGCGTTGCGGGTTGAGATGTGTAATGCGTATAAATGTGTACTAGGCCTCAGTCGACTAGATAAATAGATATCGATATCGAGTAGGGTTGGCCGATGTTTTTTTTTAAACGTTTTTTTTTTTTTTAAACATGACGTCCGAAATGTTTTTTTTCGGCCGAAATTTTTAGTACTAAGCACTAGGTATTTTGCAAAATTTTTGCGCGCAAGCGCGCAATTTTACACACAAATTGACATTGGTGGTTGTTTTCATTGGTTTTGTTGCATTTTTAGTATCAAAACATCCATTTCTATGTGCTACCATGGGTGAATAAGCCGACATATGTTGCTGTAATATATAATATTGAGGTAATGTGCTTCCATGTACCTCCACAGTGTGTAACTTCACTCCCAAAGTAACAACCTCCTTTTATAACCTTGTTTGATCACCATTCCGTGCCAAACTTTACCTGAAGTCACGAACATTCGACTATAAGGCGAGTTACGAACGATATGTCGACGAAAAATGGATATTTTTGACACAAATCACCACTTATAATGCTATCCCATGGCTCCACAGCCATTATATGGTCATATTTAACATCACAGAGTATTGCCAGTGTCTGATATACCTATATATGTTGACACTAGGTCATATCTGGGAGCTTTTAAAAAAAACGTTTTTTTTTAAAAAAAGACATAGAGTTAAAAAAACGTTTTTTTTCCAACCCTAATATCGAGACGCGTTTTTTATGTATTTAGAATGTCGGTATCGATATGTCAGCCTGTCGTATGTGCTAAAATTATTTTTTTCTGTCTGGGCAGTCGCAATTTGATTTCAGTGCAAAATCTATAGAAATTTTGTTGATTCTTGTCAGGGTGTGATTTTCGGCTATTTAAATTCGCGTTCGATTCACGTAAAATTATCCCTTGCAATGTTTTTTGTCAAGAAGTCAAATGGCGGAATTGACACCAGGGTAAATTCCGCAAATTACCAATCTATAAAAGATGAATCAAAAGTTAAAGGAAAAGTAAATTTTTCAGCGAGACGTGAAATGGCAGATAAAAAGTCAAAAACGTTTTTAACCTTTCATTGTCACTTGACATTTTGTATTGTAACCTTACTTTTCTTTTTACTTTTAACTTCTCACCTTTAAATTGAATTTTTACATCCCCTCTTGTGGAATAGAAACCAGACCGTTTGATAACTTTTTTTGTTGCGTTTGTGGCGGTATAAGCGCTATTGTTAAGCTATGTTTCAAACGTTTCTTTTCAATGTTTGTATTTTCCCGTGCGCGCATAAAGCAGGGATCTACTACTTCAAGTTCATTTTATAAATTTCTCTCCGTATGCCTGCAACTGGTATGCAATTATTCTAGTGAAAAATGGTGAACAAAGTAAGAAATATAGATTCTGGTTCTAAATTTATTTTTGCCGCGGCCACAATTTCATTTTCTTACATACAACCACGGTAAGAGTAGTTTTTCACAAAAAGGATCCGTAAAAAATGATCATAGAATATATACCTAATCTACTATTAGAATGTGTACTTGTGAATTGCGCGCGAGTAGTTTACCCAAAGTGTCTAAGTGTTCAGAGTTGCGAGTGCGGGCGGTGGCGGCGGTGCCTCAGGCCTTGGCCGCCTCTTTCAAGTCCACTTTGTACTTCTCCGCTAGCCCCTTCAGGTCGTCCTTGGTGATACCCGCCTCGCTCTTTTGCTTGGCCGTAATTTCAGCTTGTCCTTTTGGTGGGAATCTGCAATTTTTGCCATTTTTCAATTTAATTTCTCCAAAATTTTTATCTCTCGATATTTCTAATTAAATTGCTGCACCATTTATATAAACTGCCGTTCAGGCGGAATTTTTGTGACCATTCCGGCAACACTGAGTGTAAGTTGCATATTGATGATAAAAAATGCTCAAGTTCACATTGCACCTAGTTGAATGTATGTCCACTTGCAGATGAGTCGTGTCTGTTGCTCAAGAGTTCTAGACGTTTGCAACATGTTACCGTTGTCGGCGTTCCGCACGCAGCGACAACAACGAAACATTCAAATATCAGTAACAGTTGAGCGACAGGCACGATTCATGTGCAATTTGACATGCAGTCGCGCCTAGGTGGAGTAGAATGTAAACTCAGCATGGTTCTCATGAACATGTAACTTTGTATTCGACTTGGGCACTTTGCAAGTGTCGTCGGAGTGGCACTGTGGGTGTGAGCGCCGCCGAACTTTACTTTGAACAACTTACGCGGGTTTCACCTTCTCAGCAAACGCTCCTATGTCGGCGCCCATCTTTCCTCTGTGCTTTTTGCTTTTCGGCAAAAATTAACCAAATTAACGCTGGTACGGATCCTGAAACTGTAACAGAAATAAGTATTTACATTTACGTCTCTTTGTTTGTTTTTGAGAGAAAAGCAACAAAATGGGCTACTTTGAATGTGTAAAAAGTGTTTTGTCGAATGAATTTTGACAATTTCCAGTACATTTTACATGACTTTTGACCTTTTCCATGACATTTTACATGGTGTACCGGAGTGGCGGGCAGGTAACAAGAAAAGTGATTCGTCATAAGTAGTGGAAATAAGTACATGAAAATACTTGTCATTTTCAAGTTACGGACTATATGAAGGTCTTACACACTTTATAGAGGCCTGATACAGAGACTTACCTTATTTTACTTACTGATTTTTGGAAGTTAACATTTTTAGAATTCAAGTTTTTCCTATTTAGAGCAAAAAAATAATTTCTACTTTATGAAGTCGCAGTAAAAATGATGTCTAAATGATATAAGTGATTACGTCGGTCAAGTGTCTCTTAAATACTCAAGGCTGGGGGGGGGGGCGGGGGGGGGGGGGTGTGTTTCGTAATAAATTTTTACACTGTTTTCATTTCTTACTGATGTTAGTGAAGTTATCTATGCGTTATGTGCGTCAGGACAGGAAAGTATTATACCGTATTACCTCGAGATACACCCAGGGGGTTTATTATTTCGCCAGCTAATTGTCAGAGGGGTTAATTCAAGCGGGGGCGTATTCGAGGGGGTCTATTATTTTGCCAGAAATTTTGTGAAATTCCACATACTCAGATGTATAAAAATCAAACAATTTCATAGACGTATATATTTATGTGTTTATAGACGTACATATATAACTGTATATACACTCCTGGAAAAATGTCTTTCCCCCTTTGATTGTTTTGGTTCAATGGCGAATCAAACATCAAAATACGGCTCACTGAAGGGTGGAAATTATACATAGTGTGTGTCAAGATGTTGATCCTTCATAGTAGAAAAATGGCCCGCTTCTGCGTATATAGTCAATATTCCGATTACTGAAAACACAGCGCCTTCCGCTAGGTGTTTTTGTGCTTTTGTATTTACATTTCGCGAAATGCGTGCAGCAGCTGCCCCCTGCGCACACTAGTTTTCACACGAAATTTGAAAACTCACAAATCAGCTTTGAACGCATTTGAGTTTTCTACAATGAACCACTTATAATCTCTGTCAACTGCAGTTGACGGACACCTCATTGT
>OZ038458.1:22199840-22212504 GCA_964036195.1 Sphaerolaimus hirsutus
AAATATGGTAGCATTCATTGTATAGCGTGTCAAATGTAAAGTAAAGTGTCAATTTTTTATCGTATTTAAATTTTATGTTTTTATCCTTATGTGAAAAAAAAAATTTGATACAAAAAATATAAGATTCTGATACAAAAATATAAGATTAGGATATACAATTGACACTTTACTCTACTTTTAATTTGGCACTTTGCATGAGAATTGACATTTGACTTTGCATTTGACACTACTTTACAATAGGTGTCTGTGTATACTCGGCGGACAGCACACCTAGTATGAAAAACTACCAAAATTAAAGAATAAAATTTTGTGATAAATTTCGTAATAAATTATTCCATAGCGAAACCGAAATATTGCGATGAAAAAACTGTATAATTTTTGGTTCATAATTCAGATGGGTTATGGTACGTTTTCATACTAAGTGTGCTGTCCGCCGCGTATACAATTTCTGTTTTCAATATGTTTCACTATAAATCCTCAATGAAATGCTCGATTTTGATCATCTTTTGTACTCTATTAAAATATCCATTGAAAAAAGTAGAAAATTTCAAAAATCAAATAAACACCTTCCCGATCATGTCCGGCACTCATTTTTTGATTTTACTTCTTAATTACATCCTATCTCCAGTTCTAGAGCGCCCCAGAGGCTGAAACTTAGGGAAGGTATCGGTGCAACCCCCCCTCTACTTCGGATCAATTAGGGGGGTCGCGGCGACCAGGCTCAGGGTGGGTCGCCCTAAGTGCCATTTTTTTGGCTTTTATGGTGTCCCATAGCAGGTCCGGCACCCGCTGATTTCTGAGCTGTGGGAGGGATATAAATCTAAAATTTTGGGGATGTGTTACTAACACCACTCCCCTGCTATACACTTTTTAATAATGTGAGATTAATGTGAAAAATTTCTCAAAAATTTGCTTATTCTCTAAAAAACACCACTCCCCAATAGATGGATGACAAAAATTCACTTTTTGAACTTTTTTATTAGACACTTTATGAGATGGTTTACAATACTTTAAAGGGAAGGGTTTGATGTTTTAAGTTATGTAAAGAACCATACCTCTAAAATGCCTGCATTGCAAAATTCACTTGGGGTAATTTCAAAGTGTAAATTTTGTAAATTTTTGTTCCTGCAATGATGTCATTATGATGTCATAAAATTCACCCTAAGTAAATTTTGCAATGTAGGCATTTTAGAGGCATGGTTCTTTACATAACTTTGAATATCAAACCCTTCCCTTTAAAGTGTCGTAAACCATCTCCTCAAGTGTCAAATAAAAAGGTTCAAAAAATTGAATTTTTTGTCATCCATCTATCGCGGAGTGGTGTTTTTTTTAGAGAATAAGCGAATTTTTGAGAAATTTTTCACATTCATCTCACATTATTGAATAGTGTATAGTACGAGTGGGGTGTTGGTAGCACATCCCCAAAATTTTAGATTTATACCCCTCCCACAGCTCAGAAATCAGTGGGTGCTGGACCTGCTTTGGGACACCATAAAAGCCAAAAAAATTGCACTTAAGGCGACCCACCCTGAGAGTGGTCGCCGCGACCCCACCCCCCCCCCCAAACCAACCAACCATGGGGATGTGTTACCAACAACCTTCCCCTACTATACACTATTCAATAATGTGAGATAAATGTGGAAAACTTTGAAAAATTCTTGTATCCTCTAAAAAAAACACCCCCCCCCAATAATAGATGGATGACAAGAAATTTACTTTTTGGAACTTTTTTACTAGACATTTGAAAAGTTGGTTTATGATACTTTAAAGGGAAGGGTTTTATGTTTAAAGTTATGTAAAGAACCATACCTCTAAAATGCCTGCATTGCAAAATTCAATTGGGGTAATTTCAAAGTGTAAATTTTGTAAATTTGTATCCTCTAAAAACACCCCCCCCCCCCAATAATAGATGGATGACAAGAAATTTACTTTTTGGAACTTTTTTACTAGACATTTGAAAAGTTGGTTTACGATACTTTAAAGGGAAGGGTTTGATGTTTAAAGTTATGTAAAGAACCATACCTCTAAAATGCCTGCATTGCAAAATTCACTTGGGGTAATTTCAAAGTGTAAATTTTGTAAATTTTTGTTCCTGCAATGATGTCATTATGATGTCATAAAATTCACCCTAAGTAAATTTTGCAATGTAGGCATTTTAGAGATATGGTTCTTTACATAACTTTGAATATCAAACCCTTCCCTTTAAAGTGTCGTAAACCATCTCCTCAAGTGTCAAATAAAAAGGTTCAAAAAATTGAATTTTTTGTCATCCATCTATCGCGGAGTGGTGTTTTTTTTAGAGAATACGCGAATTTTTGAGAAATTTTTCACATTCATCTCACATTATTGAATAGTGTATAGTCGGGGAGGGGTGTTGGTCACACATCCCCAAAATTTTAGATTTATACCCCTCGCACAGCTCAGAAATCAGTGGGTGCCGGACCTGTGCGGGACACCAAAACAGGAAATAAAAGTTTTACTCTTAGCGCGACCCATCCTGTTTGGGGTCGCCGCGACGTCCCCAATTCATGCGAAGTAGAGGGGGTTGCACCAATACCTCCCCCAAGTTTCAGCTTCTGACGCGTCCTAGAACTGGAGATAGGGTGTCATAAGTTAAATCAAAAATAGGGTGCCGGACGTGACCGGGAAGGTGTTTAATATCGATATCGTAATGGGTGATATCGTCCCAGTGCTACATAAACACATGCACATGAATATCTAAACATTGCGCTGATTGAGCACCGGGCTGGCGGTTCGGCACAATAATTTCACTTTGCTGTCCGTATTCCCGCCAGTGGTCTCAAAAATTTGTCCCCAGGCGCGAAATATCGAAATATCCTTTCATACAAAGACACAATTAACCTCAAACATGCCGCGATGAAAATTACCGTGTTTCCTCGAAATACCCCCCTTTATACCGACTTATTACCCCTTTTCCCCGAAATACCGAATTAACCCTCCTCGGAATGCCCCCATATCTTTTCACGCGGAGGAACCCCCCCCCCTCGAAATAGCCCCCAGTCTGGAATAAAGTTCATAACATGCAATGTACATACATTATGTACCTATTCAATTGCTGTCAGTTTGCATCGCAGCTCCACATGTGTAGCACTCTACGTTTATTTGTCTAAATGTATCCCGTTTTATTACGTTTTACCAGTTTATGGGTATGTAAAAGCCCATCTTTATTACGATACGTCTCGAAAATTTTTGGGTAACAATAAAAAAACCCTCGAAATACCCCTCTCAAAATTTGCACTGTGAAAAATAACCCCCCTGAGGGTATTTCGAGAAAATACGGTACTCAACTTTACTTATCATGTAGCTCATGCCCAACCATGAAATGGTCTCAACCTTGTTTTGGGCAGCAAACGTGCCATCAGAAATGAGTCAACGTGCCAAACGAACTCTTGCATAATCACTCAGAGCTGGGTGCAGGCAGGGGGCAGTCCCAAGCCCTGTAAAGTGTAAAGTGTCAAATGTAAAGTCAAACGCAAAGTAAAGTGTCAATCAAAACAAAAAGAAAAGATTTTATTACTGAACTTTGCATGACAATTGACAGTTTACTTTGCATTTGACTTTACATTTGACACTTTACTTTACACTTTACAGGGCTTGGGACTGCCACCAGATGATCGCTTGACATCCATGGCCGCGGCAGGCGAAGGGCCCCTGGCGGCTGCGGATGTGGCCGGTGCCGCTGCGGCTGGCTCCCCCGCTCGCAACCAACCCAGTGCCCTGGTGCCAGCGCCGCATCTGTCCAGTGCAACGCAAGTGCAAAGTGGTGCGTAAAATGTCACATTACCGGATTTGCTTGAATAGTTCCCCCTTGAATAAGCCCCCCACGTATAAAAAATACTGCGCATTATTAAAAAACAACCGATGAAGGCAGACCATACGAAATAGCTCTTAGGTAATTCATCGGATGGAAATGAGTACATCCGATGTACACAAAGCAATTGAATGTGCGTACCATCGGTAATGGAGACGGTAAAGTACATCTGTATGTTGTGTGTACACGTTGTATACTTGGCGGACCGCAAAGTATACGCCCAAAATTACTTATGTCTTAGTCTATAACTCGCGAGCAGGATACTTATGTACGCACTTCCACAAAAAAGAAAAATATTGAAGGGAGAAACTGGCGCGTACAAGCGACGAATGTTTTTTCCTGAAACAGTTTTTTCTTTTTTGGACAATTTTTATTATATTTATGATGACGTCATGATGGAGTGTTTCC
Source organism: Sphaerolaimus hirsutus (assembly GCA_964036195.1). Classification (NCBI taxonomy): domain Eukaryota; kingdom Metazoa; phylum Nematoda; class Chromadorea; order Monhysterida; family Sphaerolaimidae; genus Sphaerolaimus; species Sphaerolaimus hirsutus. Next base: position 22,204,081 of record OZ038458.1, read on the forward strand.
TTCAGAAAAATGCATAGCTTGCGGTCAGCCGAGTATACACTATCAATGTACGCTCACGCTGATGCCGTTGAATATGATTTCAATACGCATTTCATAATTTTTTTTATTAAGGGGATTATTCATGCGCATACGGTAAAAATGAAAAGAACAAAAAAGTATAAGTGAACTTTTGACGCTGCGTGATGATTTCTTACAAATTGATATGACATTGGACTAGCGATGGAAAAAGCGCCAGGCATTCGGCGCCAAGCGCCAAAAGCGCCATGGCGCTTTTCTGATCCCGGCGCCAAGCGCCAATGGCGCCAGAGCAAAATGGCGCCAAGCGCCATGGCGCTTTCGCAGACCCCAGCGCCAAGCGCCAATGGCGCCAGAGCGTTTTAGCGCCAAGCGCCAAAAGCGCCATGGCGCTTTTTGCTTTGGCGCTAGCGCCAAGCGCCAGCGCCATGGCGCTTTTCCATCACTACATTGGCCAGCACTGGACCGGGTGCGGGACTGGCTCCTGGCGGAGGCACAGAATCAGTTCGACTGTGCGGTGTGCGGACTGAATGCAAAGTATGATTACTTCGGCAAGCAGCCTCCATTCACGGTGCCGCTTTGGTCCGTTGCTGTTGTGCTTGCGCAAGTCGCCTTTTATATTTCAGTTGTTTCCGCGCTGTTTCCATGCGCCGGGTTGCAGCCAACGATGGCAAAAACACACATATTAGATACGGAAACTCATTGAGTTTCCGTGTTTTTGTTTAACACTGAAACACGGAAACTCAACAATTTTGAAAAACACGGAAACTCAAATGAGTTCTTTTTTGGAGAACACGGAAACACAGAAAATACGGAAATGTTTTTTGAGTTTTTTTATCCAAGCAATTGAAGGCACAAGATTTGAACTGAACAATGTGTGTATGTGCATACATAAGGTATGCATGTATGTATAGCGTGTAAATATGTACATAGTATCCAGGTTTAACAATGAAATAAGTGTCCAAAAAAATAATGGTGTCCACATCTCCTGGTGGTTTCGACAATATTAGGGACTGTGATCGAAGTGTTGAGGAGTGTCCACCAGGGTCTGCTAGCTCACACAATCGAGCTGAGGGCTCCTCACCTCCCAAGCTGTCAAATGTATTGGTCACCCATTTGGAACTACCTCCAGTTAAAATATAACTTTTCCAATACATGACAAAACGTATGCAAAACCAATATTTGATAAGAAAACCACTGCTTCAACAGTAAAATGCTGAAAATACAACGTCGATGTCAACTAGCGTTTGTGGGCCCAATGAGGACGAGACTATTTATAAATATGGTATACTAGAAAGTATGGTTGAAAAAATGGATTTTTTCTAGGTGCCCTACATAAAAAATCGCTTGCCAAGCCAGTAGTAAGTTTGCTGTGACATAATGTTAATAGGACTCTCGAATGCGTACCATATTACCTGAAGTCCCATTTTCTCAACTTGTCTAGCAGTGGGCAGATTTTCAAGGTTATACGCTATATAATGTCCATGATGTACAGGGTGCGGCAGTTTAGACCTGCGCTCTAGATTTCGAATAACTTGTCACTGGGTGGTCGGATTAACGTCAAATTATAGCTCAACATTAACAACTAAATAGGAAAGGATCCCTGAGAATATGGCTGCGATAGCTCCGCTCGTTCTAAAGTTATTGATGCAAACACCAATAATTGTCGCTTTACTATCACCTTGCTTTACAACCAATTACGCAAGCGTCTGCCGATTTCCTTATCGGTAAGGCGGATTAGTGGCGCGCGCGAACGCATTTTGGCATGCTGCTGCGAAAGAAGAGAAAAAAACCCTGAAAAAACAATCCCGATCCGGGTCCCGAAAGTGGATCCCGTTTGAAACCTATCACGGGGTGGTGGTAAAGTGACAATTGTGCCTTAACATGAATAACTTGAGAACGAGTGGAGCTATTGCAGCCATATTGTCAGGGATCCTTTCCTATTTAGTTGTTAATGTTGATGTAAAATTTGACGTTAATCCGACCACCCAGTCACAAGTTATTCGAAATCTAGAGCGCAGGTCCAAATTGCTGCACCCTGTATATTCGCGCATACTTGATGGTGCTGTTGCATAATGATATGTGTTGGTGCCGCATTTCGATTCGTTAGTACTTTTCGATAGATTTGTTACATTATATTTTGAACCATATGCACGTGTGCTTGCCTTCTGCTGAGTGAGGTAGCTGGGGTCATTTCTGCATCTATTCAAGTGAAAAATTCCCTGCTTACCTACTTACGGTCACCTCGCACATATTTATAAGTTTACTTATAATCAGGGACGTACCCTGGATTTTTGAGCGGAGGGGTGGTGCGGGATGTATACGGAGCCATGCGAACACCCCACCCAAAACGCCCGTGTATTGGCGCTCCACACGCTGGAAACGCTGGAATGTCAACTGGTTTGGAGTCAACTCATTTTAGCTGAATTGAGGTAGCAGGATTATTTTCAATGCATATGTGGCAATGTAGAAAAGGAATCAATATTGCCATGTGCATTTGAACAAGGGTTCGCGACCCATAAACTTAAATCTTGATGAAAACCATTCGACCAGTTGACATTGGGATGTCAACTGATGTCAACTGCACCAACCGGTTTTCATCAAGATTTCAGTTTATGGGTTGCGAAACCATGTTCAAATGCACATGGCAAAATTGATACCGTTTCGACATTGCCGCATGTGCACTTGAAATTGTCATGGAACCAAAATTGAGCTAAAATCGAGTTGACACTGAAACCAGTTGACATTCCAGCGTGTGGAGCGCCAATGGCACATTCAGTCATGACCTCACTCATGGCTTTTCTTGGCACATTTTGCATCTGGCCCCTAGGGATGGCTGGTGTTTTTTCAACCGTTTTTTATATATAAAAACGTTGTTTTTTAAAAAAAAAACAGGCATCGAAACCGGGTTTTTTTAAACGGCAGCCAAAATTTTTTAGTACTAAGCACTAGGTATTTTGCAATTTTTTGCGCGCAAGCGCGCAATTTCACATGCCCATTAGCATTGGTGGTTGTTTTAATTGGTTTTGAGCCATTTTTAGTGTGAAACCTTCCATTTGTTCATGCTATTGTGTCATAATAAGCCGTGATATGTTAGTGTAGTATGTAATATTCAGCCAATGTGCCCCCATATAGATGTACAGTGTGATGCGTCACTGCCAATGTATTTGCCTGCTCTTATAACCTTGTTAAAGCACTTTTCCATGCCCAGCTTCACTTGAAGTCACGATCATTCGACAAAAGGCGATATACGTAAGAAGTTGACATAAAACAGATATTTTTGACATAAGTACCCACTTATAATGCTATCCCATGGCTCTACAGCCATTCTGTGGCTATATATAACATCACAAAGTACTGCCAGTTGTCTAATGTACCTGTAAATGTTGACCCATAACCATAACTGGGAGCTTTTGAAGAAGAAAAAAATTTTAAATTAGAAAAAAACGTTGTTTTAAAAAAACAAACGTTTTTTAAAATAAAAAACGGTCGTTAAAAAAAAGTTTTTTGGCCATCCCTACTGGCCCCTGGGTGCGTCCTTGCCCAAAATTTTTCTTATTTCTCTATTTACTTAAAAAGTTGTCACTTTCACTTTACATTGTGCGGAATTGCTTTTTGCGCCCCAGTGCAGTTTCAGTATATACTCAAACAAGTAACAAGCAAATTTATAACTGGTCATGCTTGTCACACTTTTCCTGTCACTTGTCCATTTGCGGAATTGTCCTCATGGTTTATATATATTTTTTGCACATTCGGAATCTCGTATTTATATAATCTTATGTAGTTGGCTTTAGTTTTTTTCACTGACTTTAAATCTGTTAAAAGCAACCTTTGAAGAACATTTTATGGCTGTCATCAAATTGGGTCGCACCAATGCGCCACGAGCGAAATCGCCATCTATTCATTATGCGGTGTGATTTATGAACACGGATTTCGGTGGGGGAGATGCCTCAAGCCTCAAGTCGTTTAGCCTCTAAAATTAGGATGCACATGAATTTTGGGTTTCACCCGACAATTTGAAAACGCTTTAAACGCTGAGTTTACGGAATGGCGCACCGCACACTGCAAAGTGTAACGGGAAGTTCGGACGATTTTTGCATGGGTGGAATTCAAAGGCGGAATTAAAAAGGGGTGTATATTAAAAATCGTCCGAACCGACCGAAATTTCAGTAGTTTTTAAGTTGTGTCGTAAATAAAATCGTCCGAACTGACTTCATAATTCTGCCCGGGCGGAAATTAAAACGTCCGGACCCGATCGTTACACTTTGCAGTTTGCGGTGCGCCAATAAATTCTTTTTATCCCCATAAACTGTAGTTAACGGTACAGTGTCAACAAAAATTTTTTACGGAAACGGAAACGGAACAATTTTTACACTTGCCGGAAAACGGAAACGGAAAAAATTTGCCTGCGGAAACGGAAAAAAACTCGCTGGAAAACAGAAATTTTTTGCGTTTGCCGGAAAACGGAAAGAAAAATTGCCCGCGGAAAACGGAAACGGAAATTTTACATTGTAGTAAACGGTAACCTCATTCCAGAAGACTGAAGTGTTCTCAAAACTGATTTGTGAGTTCAAGATTTCGTTTGAAAGCTAGTGTTTGCAGAGCCATTTTTTGGGATCAGAAGATTGCCTCAAAATGTGCTTATTTGATAAGTTTTCTATTTTATGTCAAAATTAAATCCTGCTTGGTTCCATCAGTCACACTGTATCATCATTTATGGATTTTTTAGCAGCCAAATCCGGAAGTCCCAGCTCTCAGTAGCTGAGGCAGTGTAAGCAAGCAGCTACTTGTATCAAATCTACTTGTGCGATATGTCGCACTTAAGTGAAGAGGCGTATAAAAAAGTGCCTGCCGCTCGGAGGGTTTTCATTTTCAAAACTATTATTCAGTACTTATTTGATAATCGAATCTACATAAAAGTACAAAGCTTCCACTTCCACATAACTGGCGTATATTCTTTAGTGGCCTCTCGCTGCTTTGTTATCAAATGATATATATTTATGATTGTATACAATACCCAAAATTATAGACAAAAACTCTCAAACAGTATTTGAATTGACGTTGGCCCCCTAGTCATGTAGACCCGCCAGTCATGTATTTATTCATGTGTACCCTCTCGTTATGTGGACCCGCTAATAATGTATTTGTACTCGCTCATTGTGTAGACGCGCCAGTAGTAGGGTTGGAAAAAAATCAATTTTTTTAAACGCCTTGATTTTTTTTAAATCATTTTAAATTGATTTTTTTAAATTAAAATCAGATTTTTTTGAAAATCACCCAAAATGGGGGTATAGAGAAAAAATATGTGTATGTGAAGTGTCAGACAATGTATTGTTATGTCTATTGTGATCATTTTATGACTGTGAAGTCATGGGATAGCATTATAAGCAGTGATTTCTTTCAAAAATATCCATTTTACATTGACTTATTACCTATATCACCTTTTGTCGAACGTTTGTGACTTCAAGTGAAGTTCAGCATGGAATAGTGCTTAAATAAGGTTGTAAGAGAAGGCTAATACATTGACAGTGATGTTACACACTGTAGAACTATGTGGGAGCACATTGGTTTGATATTATATACTACACTAGCATATCACGGCTTTTTATTACATGGTAACATGAATAAATGGAAGATTTTATACTAAAAATGCCCCAAAACCCATGAAAACACCACCAATGGTAATATGTATGAGAAATTGCATGCTTGCGCGCAAAAAAATGCAAAATACCTAGTGCGAGTCTACCAGGAATTTTGCCTTTTGATTTTTTAAATTAAAATCAGTTTCCACCCTTTGATTTTTTTATAAAAAATCAGATTTAAAAAAAATCAGTTTTAAAAAATCAAGTGCCAACCCTAGCCAGTAGTCTAGGTGGTGTACATGACTAGTGGGCAGAATGTTAGCGGCAGGCTTACATGACCAACCCCCATCCCGGTGCTGATAGCCATATTGTGCATATGCACACTAGTTTGCACCATGAGTGTCAAATGCAAATAAATCAACTTGGTTGAATGATTCAATTTAATTTGAATTTAAATTAATGAAAGTTTAACATTGAAACATTGATAACTAAAACACGTACACTGTATTTCTTCTAATAGAAGAGCGCCATCCAATTTTCGTCAAGTTTTTTTACCTGCCATTCTATTGGAGGTACCATTCTATTGGAGGCAGTCAGACTTTTTAGCTCCGATATGTTTCACACATTTTTCATTTGAACATAGTGTTTTAAATTAAACATGAATAACATTTTTATATCAGAGCACCAATCAAACAAAACCAAATGTGAAAACCACCCTTAACCATAGTTATGGACAAGTTACATTTTCTCACCACCCATTTTTCTAATATTTTTGTGTTTTGGCACTCTTCCAACATAATTTTACCAGCGGTTCTATTGGAGGCTGTCAGTCTATTGTTATGTGAGTGCAAAAAAGTGCCAAAACCTGCCGTTCTATTGGAGGTGCCATTCTATTGGATGTATGCCATTCTATTATAAGAAAAATGGTAGCATACAATGAGTGCACACTGAATGTGGCCCTGTGGCCATTTCAGTTTTCACCAAGTCACAGTGCAAACTAGTGTGTGTAGGCACATTGTCATCTACATCACAGTCACTGCCATTAGCATGTGTCCTTGATCTGTGCTGTTTGGTGGCGCTGCATTGCAAAGTGCAATCTGGCTATTGGCTGCAGAGGGATGGACACGTATGCCCCCCTAATACCCTGCCCGCAAGTCATGTACACCACCTATGCATGACTAGCAGGCCTACATGACTAGCGGGCAGAAATCGATGACTGACGGGTCTACATAACTACCTACCTGGTTTACATGACTACAGTCATATGATTTTTGAATTCAAGAAAATACGCTAGTTTTTACTGGAAGTTGATCGCACTCGAACAAAATCGGTGCGAACCTTTGCGTTGTAACTGAGGCGGCAAAATGCTGGCCATTCTGTCCCAGCTGCAGCTGCTTCTATTCGGCGACTCGTGCGACGACGACATGTGCACCACGCTCAGCTCCGACGCCAACTTCGCCAAGCTCAAGGAGCTGCATGCGAAACACGCAAACCTGTGCATGAAGGAGTGCTTCGCAAAAGATGACAAACGCTTTGACAAGTACTCGTTAGTTGACATTTCTTTGCTGCTCGGTTCTCTTGTTTGTTGTGTGCTTTGTCGAACAGTCTCTAACGTTTTGCAAATTTTGCTAAAAGCAGGGATCTGATGGGGGTAACTCTCCAAATAGTCAGCTTTCTTTCCGTTTCCCGGCCCCCCCAGCTATCAATCTATCTCGCGGTGAAACTTTGTCATCCCCTGAGCCCTCCGTCATAATCGCTCAGCTATCCATGTGGAGCAATTTTTCACTCAAAATCGCTAAATTTTGGCCAATTTTCACCTCCAAAATCGCTATTTTGGCCTGTACAGGGTGCGGGAATTGAGACCTACGCTCTAGATTTCGAATAACTTGTCACTGGGTGGTCGGATTAACGTCAAATTTTAGGTCAACATTAACAACTAGATCGAAAAGGACCCCTGAAAATATGGCTGCGATAGCTCCACTCGTTCTCAAGTTATTCATGAAACATCAAAATTGTCGCTTTACTACCACCTTGCTTTACAACCAATTACGCAAGCGTCTGCCGATTTCCTTATCGGTAAGGCGGATTAGTGGCGCGCGCGAACACATTTTGGCATGCCGCTGCGAAAAAAAAGTGAGAAAAACTGAGAAAAAAACAATCCCGATCCCGATCTGGGTCCCGAAAAGTAGATCCCGTTTGAAACCTATCACGGGGTGGTGGTAAAGTGACAATTGTGCCTTAACATGAATAACTTGAGAACGAGTGGAGCTATCGCAGCCATATTTTCAGGGATCCTATCCTATTTAGTTGTCCATGTTGACCTAAAATTTGATGTTAATCCAACCACTCAGTGACAAGTTTTTCGAAATCTAGGTGTAAATTGCCGCACCCTGTATATTTCATTATATACCTGTTTTAAATGATTTTACCCACATATTGAGTCCCCACAGCTACCCACAATGTTTTTTTCTATTTATACCTCCCTAAAGGAGAAGCGATTTGCTATCGATCCAACCCCCGCACAAAATCGTGAACCCCCGGAGGAGGGCGAGTCACAAAAGCTGCTAAACGAAGTTTGAAGGCAATGGAATTACAAGTACACCGTTATATTTACGTGCTCACTCAAGTATGATCGCTTGCTGCGTTTCTAGTGGCTTGTCATTACTCGTTGGATCCTATCAGATTTCACGCAAAGTTTCTATTATCACAAATTACCTCATCAAATTTGATAATTTTCAGATTAACGCTGGACACACCGGATGGGCCCATCTTGTTTGACTATTCTAAGAATCTGATCAATGATGAAATTCTGGCGGCGCTGCTGGAA